>CM077150.1:62915986-63355651 GCA_039583875.1 Platanthera guangdongensis | reverse complement strand
CCATTTTGTAAAATGAATGATGTTTAATATGTGAGGCTATGATAGTTCCTATGTGTTTGTCTTCCATTTAAATTGATTAATGTAATGTGATGATGGTTTCTTCCATTGACAGGGTAAATATCACATAGTATGAGTTAGCTCATGTTTATCACTAAGGCAGGACAGTTATACTGGGCATTAGATCCTCCTTGTCCGAATCTATTTAGGAAGGGGATCTTACACCATGCCCTTATCGAAAGTGGTTCTGTCATACATCTTATGAATGGCTGGATATTGTAGTTTGTTGCCTTCAACATTTTCTTGATGAGGTTACTGAGAGGGCAGTAACTCTCTAGATAATGTCCCACTCATTATGGAACTCATAAAAGTATCAGGTTGAGGAATCTCAATTCAGACATGAGAAGGCACTACAAGAAAACTGACCTTTAGTGACAAAAATTTAGTGACCAAATATAGTTCGTCGCTAAAGACATATCTATAGTGATGAATTGATCATTTAGTCACTAAAGACATATTTTAAGTGACAAAGTCGAAGTTTAGTCACTACAAACATATTTTTAGGACAAAGTCAAAAAGTTTAGTCACTACAACATATTTTGTAGTGACTACAAAAATCTTAGTGACTACAAAATCTTTAGTCACTAAAAAAATACAACTTCAGTGACAAATATTTAGTGACTAAATATATTTTATCACTAAAGACACAATTTTTGTGATGAAGTAAAGTTTAGTCACTAAACACATATCTTTAGTGACAGAAGTCAACATTAATCGTTGTAGACAGAACTTTAGTGACAAAAAATTAGTGAAAAAAATATTTCTTCACTAAAAACATATCTATAGTGTCGAGGTAAAAGTTTATTCACTAAAGACACATCTTTAGTGACGAAGCAAAAGTTGAGTCACTAAAGACATACATTTAGTAACTAAGTACAAGTTCTATTGCTAAAGAGTAAAGACATAACTTAGTGACAAAATATAAGTTTGATCACTACAATAAACTTTTAATAGTATTAACAACCCAAAATAATTTAGACACTACATTATTTATTTAGATAACAAAGAAATAATTAATAGTCATCAAAATTTGGAGTTCCTTTCATAAAAAATTTCATTTATTCCCTCCTAAATGAAAATGATTTTATAATAAAATATAATTAAACATATAATGTAAACTAATTAATTTCGGCTTGATTAGCTCCACCCCCATCCCAATTCTCTCCAAAATTAATGAAAGAATCTCCTAACCTCTCTCCTAAATAATTTGTGGCAATAAAAAAATTGATCTCTTGAGATTTTCTTTTTGTGACCAAACATATATTTTGTCACTAAATTTTCAACATCAATTATTTTGTGACCATGTGTAAACTTTAATCACAAAATATGTTTTAATTAGCGACTAAATAAAATTTTATTACAAATTGCCAAATGTTAGTGAAAAAAAATTATTTTCATTACTAAATTTTTTAATTTGTATTGTGACTAAAATAATTAGTCACTAATATGATCATCCCTCCCTAATAAAAATAACTTTCCTGCAAAATAAATGGAGTGATGCTTGTATGCCTATTTTCAATGAGCTTTATAAATAAAACTAGTACTATTTGTATACTTAAACAGAAAATTTTCACATATTTCGAAAAGATTTAACAGTTACAAAAACAACGCATCTAAGGACCAACTAAAATTCATTTTAAAGAAATTATAATTTTCAAATGACTGGGAGCACAACTCACCTACAAATTTAAGATGATTTATTTAACAAATTTCATCAAAAATACATGTTCAGAAATCATTGTGAAGATATAAAAAATAATCAAATATTCCTTAGCTACTGTTCTTTAATTATCACAATAGAGCATATTGATCAATTTTCCTCATCTTTCTAGCCAGCAACACTAAAACACGTAGTTTCATCATATTAACACACCACAAGTTTAAACTGTAAGCACATATGCATATACAGCCTTCAGGTAGAGAGGACAAAATTTACCCCAAATATCGAAAAATAGAGATCATTCGTTCAAATAAAAAAAAATTCAACCAAAACCTAAAATCAGTATGCACGCAAATGCTCAGCTACGAAGGAAGACTAAAATAGAACCCTGAAACGAGCTAAAATCACCACGAAATTGCCCAAAAATTGGACTGCAATCAAGAAAAATAGGGCTCGTCGGCCGCTCATGGAGGCTGAAAATGTCGACATGAAAGGTGCGGAATACCTTCCATGTTGGAGTTGTGGAACACTTCCGGTCCTCTTGTTTAATTACTCACACCGGGTTCGCCCAAGTGAGCTTAGAGGAATCGAAGTGAGACTCTCTCTGACATATCCGGCGCCGACGATAGCGGTGGTCCGGGGGCGGCAGCCCCCGGCAGAGGTCCCGCTATCCGGACAGCGGGCAGGGGTCCAGCGGACAGCGTCCCCGGTGGGGGCTCGGGGGCAACGCACCCAAAATAAAATCAGTTTTGGGTTTCCCGAGTGTGCGGATATCTGCCCGTTTTCGCACACCCCCGATTTAATGACTTTTCCCGAGTTTAGGATTATGGTTCTTAGGGTTTTCGGCTGGGAGGTTTTTTGGAGGCGCATACAAGGTGATTCATGGAGGAGTATTTCTGGCGGTGGTTCCTCCGGTTCTTGTCCAAAGAAGAAGGAGAGAAGGTAGGATCTGTGAGATCCTTGTAACCTTTGTAATCTGTAACCTTTTTTTTGGTGAATACAAGAAGGAAGAGGGGAAGGGAGAGTGGACGTAGCCCGGTTTTGGGTGAACCTCTATAAATCTTCGTGTTTGTGCTTTGCTTGCTTTGATTTATCTTGTTTGTCCGTTCGAATTTCTTTTCTCGGTGCTCGGAATCTCCAAATTCCCGTGGATGCTGGTGTCGATGAGAAAGGAGGTGGTGTTTTCTGGCGCTGATAGGGTTCAAAAAGAGCGGCTATATTGGGGAGAGAAGGAGAGACGTGCGACTAAGTTCCAAAAACCTCAAATGGCATGGGAAGGGAATGGGAGTACCGATTGGGTTGTGAATAGCCTTTGAATAGAAATTAAAAATTAGAGTTTTAAGTTATTTTATTTTTAATTTAGTGTGTGTTGTGTCTATGACAAAAATTAATGTGCCCATTCATAACTAAGTGTCAGTTTCCCTCCTACAAAAAATTAAAAACAATTTATGGGTAGTTCCCGTTTCTGCCACTCCCAAATTAATAATAGGCAGTTTTCCACTCCCAAATTAGTAACTGGCAGTTTCCCCCACCTCCAGCAAATCATGTGTGTCCCCTTTTCTTCTGCTCTGAACCATATCGCGCTGCAGCCCTTGAAGAGTGTCGAATGCCGACGAATCCCCCAAAGCCGGCGTGAATTTATGTTTGTGACGATCTCTTCGCTGAAGCCTGCCACCGTGCTCTCCCTTTTTCAGCGAGGATAGGTAACGATAAACCCTATCTCATTTGCATTCTATTCGGAAGTTTCTCCACCTCCGCCTCTACCAAATGACGGCGAACGCATGTCAAAGAAGTTAGGGCGGACCCAAGAAGTTAGGTGTCAGGGTGTGTTTTTTTGTGAATCGTGTCTTGTGTGATGCCCTATTTTCCCTTTCCCTTGCTTCGCTTGGCCGCAATCCGCAGAAATCCAGATAAATTTTTGATCTTCTTCCTTTGGCAGTTTGGCTCTCCGGCTTTGCACCCTTTGGTGGTCGGCGTTTCCTTCACAACTTCGAGCAGTCTTCTCTCAATTGATTGGAGGGTTGGAGTCCGTTCATCAGTTTGTCTCCTCTCAACCTCTATAAGTTTTGCTTTTCTGCCATTCGGAATTCCGGTCTCTTCCTTGACTCCCTTCAGCATAAGGTTTAGGCAATAATTTCCTGCTGCAAAGCCACTATGGCAACAGACAATAGTCTGAGTGCTTGGTTAATTAACAAAAAGAATGATGATTAAATTTAAAAATGACTGAGAAAGGCGGCGAGATTTGAACCAGAAACCATAAAATCATAGCTCATTAGCACGAAATTAGAAAGAGCTAATTAGAACAGTGGTGCAGAATTTTAGATATTTCTTATTCATAGTTGGCATTAAATTCAGATGAATTAGTACATGGTGTTTTCTTCACTTGTTATTGGATAATGAAGTATTTTTGCTCTAGTCAATTTAATTTCTTACGTATTTTTGTGGACATGAGTAGTTTTTTCCCCTTTCCAGTTCTTGCCCTATTGCCTTTGGCCCTTTCCAGTCTACTGTGTGATAGTTTCTTCGCCACCAAAGAAAGATCTGTGCCATAAAACCCTACGCTGCAGTTTGCTCCGCAGCAAGCCGGCTGTAGTTTGCACCGCAGCAAGCGGCAGCGCTGCAGTTTTCACCGCAGCAAGCTGCAGCGCTGCAGTTTTCACCGCAGCAAACCGCGCTGTAGTTTGCACTGCAGCTAACCGCACCGCAGTTTTCTTATTGCACCGCAGCAAACTACACTGCATTTTTCTTATTGCATCGCAGCAAACTGCACTGCAGTTTGCACTGCAGCAAAAGTGCAGTTTGCACTGCAGCAAATTGTATTGCAGCAAACTGCACTGCAGTGGATTATTTATCAGTTGTGTCTCATCTAGCTTAGATTTGTGGTCTCTCATTATGGATGTGGCCACTAGTTTTACTTCTCAAACTTTGTATGCCTCCTAAATTTCTTAAAAATGCCTATACCAAAAGCTTGCATTTGTACAAACTTTTTAGTTTATATTTTTTGTATTTTGATGTGCTAGTCAGTTTAGAGTGCAAGTCATATTTTGGATTTATGAAATATTATATATTTATAAATTTATCCCCTCTACTAAAGTTCTTTAAGCATATTCTTCCTTATTAGTTATATCCTGGCCAAAAGTCAGTTTTCTTGTAGTAGATGTTGTAATATTTGATAAAGAGATCTCAATGAAACATAACAAGTGAAACTACAAAACAGTAAGTATGTGATACGAGCCTACAATGATTGAAAACTTAGAATATTGGGTTCATGGACAAGTTTTAACAATAAAACTCTCTCTCATAGTGCATGTCTTAATAGGAACCAATGTTGGAAGAACGATCCTAAAGTTGGCCTTAAAGTGCCTTGATATAATTTTGTAGTGACGTTTTGCTTCTTGCTGACTGACAAGGTGTCAATTCTTGATGAGATTATCAACTATGTGAAATTCCTTCAGCTACAAGTCAAGGTATTATTCAATAATATCTATTATTTTGACCTTAATATATTGTTTACTTATATGTTCCTGAATAATGATGTCCTTTCTTGGATTATTGAAATTTCAGGTCCTAAGCATGTGTTATGTCATCTCACAACATGCTTCCTAGTAACTTCTCTAGATCAAACTTAGAGCCCAATCATGTGTAGTGATGCATGGAGCTCCAATATTTTCAATTGCCAAGGAGGATCATGTGCCCTTAAAAAAAATGTATTAAGTTTAATAAGAGATGGTAGTTCTATTATTTTGTATCGAGGGGTTTGGGCTATATCTCACCCTCTTTTATCTTAATTAATAAAATAATGTATGTTTGTCAAAAAATTCTCTGCGATCAGTATTTTATTTATTCTTTTGTTTGAATGTTTAATATTGAATTATAAATAATAGTAAATGAATCAAGCTTATAATATCTTGTGAGAAAAATTGGATCAAATTTAGTGAAAAAATATACCATTTTAGTGACCAAAGTATTATGGTCACTGAGACAACTTTAAATAGGATTAATTTGGTCACTGAAACTTTTCATAGTGACCAAATAAATTAGGTCACTAAAATTTCCCGTGAATTAGTTTAGTTTAAAAAAAAATTTGTGACCAAATTCACAAGGTCGTCACTGAAGGCCCGTCACTAAATATCTTTAGTGAACAAAAAAATTAGTCACTAAACATGCAAATTTAGTGATTGACCTATCTTAATCACTAAAACCATTCAGTGACCACAGTAACTTGGCCACTAAATGGTTTCAGTGACAAAATTGAATTGGTCGCTAAATGGTTGTAGTGACTTAATTAGTCTGGTCACAAAAAACACAATTAGTGACCAAATTTTTTTTGGTCACCAAAGTCATTTAGTGACGGGGCTTTAGTGACAACCTTGTGACGAAATTAATTTGATCACAAAATGGCTTTAGTGATCAAAATATAACATTTAGTGACGAAAATTGTCGTCACTAAAAGGCAATTTCTTGTAGTGAGGGTTGGCCTTTTAAATCCAGGTTATTTCTGAAGGATCTGAACTACCTACTCTACGAGGAGCATGGGATTTATATATGACTCTTTCGAGTCATCTTACTAGCCCTAGGAAGAATAAGCTGATGGAGGAGGTTCGAGCTGAGAAGATGTCTATTGATGAGTGTGGAACTAACAAAGGAGTAGTGGCCCCACTCCTTATGGAGCGTGAGGTCTCTTGTCATCATCTGCCAAAATTATTGATGAGGAATGTGCAGACGATGGTGGTGAAAGTTCCACTCATGCTGCGCTGGGTGGAACGAACTGCTGGTGATGATGCTTTGGTGGATGTTGAGGAGCAGTAAAAGACTTAGGCTCCATTTGGGGGGACTTATTTTCATCGGTCAAGCGGTTACGACCGCATGAACCGGGCCATAATTAAGGCCCGGTTCATACGGTCGTAACCGCTTGATCGGTGAAAATAAGTCCTCCAAAACGGGGTCTTAGTAGAAGATCATCCTTGCTTATCCTGAATAATCTTGCTGGTGGAAGATATAAGATTAGAGGTGGTAGTCTCCCCCTCTATGAAGTAATTGTTCATATCAATTAACTTTTGGTGGGAGCTAGGTGTCCAATGGATCACCTTGAACTTGAAAAGGTGGTCTTGATGGCCATGAGTATGTGAAACTTGATGCATGGCTGGATACACGTCGTTAAACAAGAGAATAACTTCTTCAATCCTATCCACAAAGTGGGAAAATGTATCATTCATGCCTTGCTCAATTTGTAAGGGGTATTAAGCATTGGGGTGGCAACCCCAGCATTAAATGTTTGGGTTACTGCCACAACTATTCTTGCTGGGCAGGTTACACCTGCCTAGCCTACCCCAGAATAGGGCGGGCTTACACTGAGCACTGAGCAAAGCTTGATCCCCAGACAGGTCTAGGCCCGGGCCGGCCCTACCAAAATAAGGGGGACTTGGTGAGCCCCTTAGACCTGACCTGGGTATGGCCTTAGGACTGAAAGTTAAAAACAAAAACCGCACCGATTTTGAACTACACCAAACAGTTTGGTTGTGTTGCGATTTTGGGGATTGAAAACTTAGTAGTTTGCGGTGCGGTTTGGTTTTTAGTTATGCAAACTGAATAAACCATGTCGCACCATGAATATTATAAATATAATATATTTATAATATGAATATTATATATGTATATATTACTATTACTAATATAAGTGATTAAATGAGCATAGATGTAATGTAAATACAAAATTACTACTGTAAATATTTAATATGGACTATAGTCTATACTTTAACAATTACTATTATAATATTACTTTATTAGTCTGTGAAACTGAAGGCATGAACCAAATAGTGTGTGGTCCATGAAACATTGAAACTCTGCATTTCTCATTTCCTATTTTTGTTGAAACTGTGCATACCCTAGCATCCCTTTTGTTTGATGTATGCTTTGCTTGAATAATTTTTTAATTATTTTCATTAATTCTAAAACATTAATTTGTTAATTGTTGAAACCGAGAACCGGCTTCTGTGGAGTTTGAACCCTTGGGGAAGGGGTGACCGCACACTTACTTCTCTTAGTGAGCCTGACTGATTGGAGACTTAGAGCTCAAAACTGACTCAAAGCTCCAGCACGGAGGTCTCACCACACACCCAAAAAATCTTAGAGTGCTTCCCCTCCTTAGTCAATATTGGGCTAAGGGCACCTCAGAAAGCGCTAGAAGATCAGAGAGTAAGAAAGCATGCCTTCTGAGGTACCCCCTTGGGCCTATTTATAGATTTCTAATCATGGCCTGCAAATAGCGCAACTCTGCTATTCCAAATGGCTATATGCAGCCCAATTGGGTCTACCAACAGCCAAACTCTGATGTCTTGGAAGGCCATTTGCATCCCTTTGGGGGCATCTAAGTAATTTTGTCTTTAGACCCCATTAGGCGAATGATCCATGAGGGCACACTCGCCTAAGGAAGCGAGTGCTAGGAGAGCCGCGCACTCGCCTCTTAGGCTCTTTGTGAAGGGCGAGTGATAGCTTGGGCAACCATTTGCCTGTCTCGGTGAGATGTCCTCCAGCGCTCGTGTTGAGGCACGAGATTATTGCGAGTGCGTGATGAAGATCGCACTTGCCTAAGGGCCTGACTTTCCCTTGATTCACGTGAATGATCTTTTGGGCACTAGGTGAGTGCAGGCTAGCCTACCTCACTCGCCAATTTGGTGTTTATGGGCCTGAATGTCCTACAATACCCTGAACTTATCGGAAGGGGCCCACTTAGCGAGTACGGGGTTGTACACAATCCCCGCTCTTTGAAAGCTTTCGCAGAGCTTGGAAAGAATCATCTAACCCTAAGAATTTGATGAGTGCTTGTTGACCTGGAAGAGAATCGTTTTGTGGGCCCCTCCATGGCTCTATAAATATCCAATCACGGACATGAATTTTGCCCCGTCCAATCCCTTTTCTTTCTGGCTTTCTCGCCTCCAACCCGATGTCGCTTTCGAAGGAAGCCCAAGATCGCCCTAATGTTGTCTGTGTCAAGAACAAAACCCTAATGGGTTCCTTTGCCCTTTAGCGCGCCCAAAATGCCCCAAGCTCTTCCCCAAAAATGAAGAAGGCCAAGATGGTCAGGTGCGAATTAACCAGGGATAAGTCTATCTCGCAGACTCCATCCCACTCCGGGACACCTCAGGTATCTCCACTCGCTTTACATTCCTTACTGGGATAAAGACATATGCCAACATGTTCGCTTGCAGATCCCGTCAAAGGGGAAGGAGGATGGGGAGTCGAGTGATGCACCGCACTCGCTTGAGGCCGGCAATGATGAGGTGGCTCTTGAGATCACCTCCCCTCATAAACCAAAAGATCTCCTGCAGGTCAACGGTAATTTCATTTCTATCCATTTGCCTTCTATAAATTTGCTTACCCTTGTTTCTTGCAGCTCCAACCTTTGGGACAATGAGATTGGGTGTTACAGCGCCCAAATCCCCTACTCGCCTGATGCCCCTGGACCCCACCTTGGGCCAACTTCCTCCAGCGAATGTTTTTCCCAACCTCACTACTCAGGATGACGTTCCCACCGCTGAGCCGACAGTTCTGTGCCTCGGGCTCGGGAAGGCGCATATCACCTTTGACACTCCCTTCAAAAGGCGGCCCAGCGCTTCTCGCCGGCACTCGGGCAAGGAGGCGGACTCCGGGCCAGGTAACCAATCGCACTCGCCCTCTAAAAGGGATGAACGATCACGCACATATAACACCATCCATTGTAGGTTATCGTGAGATCTCGTCGACCGATGTCGACATTAATGAGGAGGAGCTATTGCCTCCCCCATTGCCTGATTCCATCGCCACCTTCCTGGGTGATCCAAAGGACGTTGAGGCGCTGAAGTGACCGACGACCGAGATTTTACGGAAGCACGCCCTGATATTATGCGAGCTCTACAACCAAGTTCACGATAATCATAAGTCTATGAGGAGCAAGTGCTCTGCCTGTAGAACTACTACATGCAATTGATTGTCGAGCTAGGGGGATATGCTGGTGGTGGGAGGGATTTTCTCGGAATCCATGTTGCGTGAGCAGAAGATTAACTACGCCTTGCCCAACAGGAGCTGCAGACCATCCGCAAACTATAGTATTCACGCATGATGCCTCGGGCGGGAAGAGAGGTCGGGGACGGTGGTAACGGCCCCAGGCAGGGCTACCGGCTCTCGCCTTCCCGCCCTCTTTTTTTAATCTTTGTGTAATAATCTCTGGCTCCGTGCCAAATGCTGATGGACAATGACTGTATTACTATTCTTTTTTTCTTTATCTCGCTTAAACGCACTCACCATTCATTTTTCTATGTTGTTGCACATGTTTGTTTCTGAACTTATTTTTAAGGCCTTAGTATTCAACTTTACCCTCGGCGGCGAGTGAGGGGGTGCGAGATCTCAATAGGGTTTTGGGCAGGATCTAAAGAATTGGCAATCCGCACTTTTCCCAACTCGAATCTTTTCCCTCCCAAAATTTTCTATAAATAGACCCCTCACCTACCGCATTAACCACTGCATTAATAGCTTCCAACACTTTTTCTTGTTTTTCCTTCCTTTGCACTCGCACTTCTACACTTTCTTCCCAACTCTCGCGAGATGATAGGAGACGTCGATGGTCGAACCAAGTGCGCTGACGCATTCATCGACTACCCCTTCATGAACTGCAACATGTCTGAAGAGGTGTACCACTCGTTCAACAGTCTATATGTCCTGTCAGGCTTCACCGCGCGACACTCGGGGAAGGATGAATCAATCAACCACTTCTCGCCTTATGAACTCGCCATCCCTACCGAACACTTTGAGGCAGAATTGCGCCTACCCATCTGGTTGAAAGTTTGTCAGGCCTTGTGATACTTTGGCATAGTTCTCCCACAACTCAACCCCAACTCCATCGCTTTCTAGTAGCATTCGCTTGCTACTTGCGGGAGGAGCAAATGGAGTTCAGTCTTCCCATATTCCGCAAGCTATTCAACTTTCGCGCCAAGAGGGACGGGATCACGTTCTTATACAACAATAACCTCAAGTCTAAAGGTCTTGCCAACAAAAACCATCACTGGATTCGGAATTTCATTTTTATCTCTGGAGATTTCATCAACCTCCCCCTCTCGCCAATCCAGCAGGGAGAGTCAACATACCGCCCTCCATCTCTCAGGGGCCACGAGTCAAAGCTCCATCAATTCCTTTTCAGAAAGGATTTTGACGTTCCCTACCTGAGATGGAACGCCGACTCGCTCCTTTGTGTACTCGTCGGGGAAGGTAGTTCTCGCAATCTTTTTATCTCAAGATAAAATGTACCTCTACTAATGTACGATCTTATTCAGGAGCGCGAGATCTTCCCCTCAACCTACCCTTCCCGAGCAGTATAGCACTCGTCTCTGGGAAGGCACGTGCAGAAGCCACAGCTGCGACATGCAGAAGCAAGCCGAAGTCTCTGCCGAAATCAGGCAGCCAAAAGCGGAAGCCCGAGACACTTTCTCCTTCACTGCCTCCTAAGAAGCCCACAACCGCTGATCTCGCCAAAGGCAAGGTGGTCATCTCCGACCCTCCCACGAGTTTCTCGATTGTTGGCGAGATAGCAAGTAAGAAGACCGGTGATATCGGCGGGACCTCGACGGCGATAGAGAAACCGGAGCTCGGAGTCCATAGAAACTTTGGCCTAGGCGAGAAGTATCTGGATGACGTCGGTGAGCCCTTGCTGATTTGGGACCGAGAGGTCAACAGGACCCATGTCTCCACCGTCCTCCCCTCCTGGCAGGGGGGAGAAACTGTCTCTGGCTAAGCCTACTCACTCGCCTTCATGCTATATGGGTGGGACATCGCCGTCTACTATGATGACGCCTGCATGCAGTCACTCGCATATGAGAGCCTGCGAGCTCAACTTCGCGCCATTGAGCTTGCCCAAATGATGGTTCGTCGCAGCATCCGCCTGTCGTGACAGGTGGCATATGTCAGCGACGCGTGGTTGGCACTCTCCAAAGAAGTGGCAACCCTAAAGGAGAAGCTCATCATTGCCGAGAACGATCTCGTCGGGCGAGTGGGCGGAGTTGTAAGATTTCTTGCATCTCGTTCATTTGTTGAACTCCTTTCTTGCTTTAACGTTGATTATCTTGCAGGATGTCGTGATTGTTGCCAAGAAGGACGTGTGCATAGCCCAAATCGAGGAGGAAAATCGGAGGCTGAAGGCCCAGAACCAGCAATGAATCGGCTCACTGATTCCCCCTCCCCCACCTGAAAGGAAAGCTTTGTTGTATACGCAGCACGAGTTGGAACTGATGATTCAAGAAAATTCAATCACGATAATAAGGTACTCGTTCAAGATGATGCAGAGAGCCGGATTCCTGAAGGGAGAGGGAGAGAAGGCGACCGTCGAGATCCTAGTCCCTGAGCTCTTCCTCCCCATCCCTCAACCTGAGGACAGTGCTGAGGACATATCCGGCGAGAGCGAGCGGTCGGCATCATCACATTGAAGTTTTCGCTTTCATATTTTGTATTTTCTCTTTTTGGGCCTTGCCCCTTTTTTGTACGAGATGTAACAGTTTGATAAATGAATGGAAATAAGATTTTGCTGTAAACTTTTTTCTCTCTTTTTCTTTTCTAACTTTGAATGATCTGTCATGCGAAAATGCACACCACTTGTGCAACTTAGGTAGCCCATGACCAATACACCTCTGAGACCATAGATTCGCTATTCACTGCTTCAACTCGTAGACTTCATTTCACTATCATGATATATATGACTAGGTCTCGTGTCCTTCTTGCCCCATTTGCTCACGCGCGCTTATAGTGTTCGACTTCTCAAACTTCATCGCTTAGAATAGGACCCTGCGATGTTCTCTCCATAAGGGCTCACGCGCGCTAACGACGTTTGACTTCGAGCCTTTTGTTTCAGATTTTAGTTCTAGTGACATTCTCGCCATATTGGCTCACATGCGCCTTAAGTAAGCGACTTGCGAGATCTTCTTCCGAGCATTCTCATTTGCTTGTAGATTGTCCTGCCCATGGCACTTTGCCTCAGGCTTATTCTTGAGTGCCTTCTAATGACCAGCGAGATCCCTGACGGCGAGATCCCCGATGGCGAGATCCCTGAGGGCGAGATCCCAGATGGCGAGATCCCTGAGGGCGAGATCCCTGAGGGTTCTTTAAAAACTCCAATATTCCAATGAGGACCTTTTAAACTTGTCAGCTAGGTGAGAGCCTGACAGCGAGGGAAATCCGGGTCCTAGCTTTAAAGCTTTTCACAATGCCCACCAAGGACCCAATAGCCCTATCAGTTAGTGAGAGCCTGACAGCGAGGTAAATCCTGGTCCTAGCTTTAAAGCTTTTCAAAATGCCCACTGAGGACCCAATAGCCCTGTCAGTTAGTGAGATCCTAACAGCAGGAGCAACTCCGGTCTTAGTTTCAAAGCTTTTCATAATGCCCACTGAGTACCTGACGGTCATGTCAGCTAGGTCAGAGCCTGACGGCGGGAGGTGAACATCAGCCAAGTTTTCCTTTTCGAACAGTCATTGGGAGCTACCACCGGCCCAATTAGCTAGTGAAAGCCTGACAGCAGGTGTTGAGCATCAACCAGACTGTTGGATCAATATTTTGATTTGGGCTAGGTTCACTAAGTTAGGATCATCTTACCCAACATGTATAGCCAGGGTCATGGTTGTGTCTTAGAGTATAGGCCAAGTCCTTAGAGTTAACACAACATGGACCAGCCATCAATAGACAGCATAAAGACTCAAGACTTAGATAAATTTCAAAAACTCAGAAAATGAGTTCGACGTTTGTCGAACTCAGGTCGACGAAAGTCGTGCTCAGCTCGACGATCTCAGAGACAATTCTCTAAGCTGAGCTCGACGAACTTGGGACTCAGGTCGACGATTTATGGACACTACTTCAACATTTCAAGTCCAGAATTTCTCTGAACTCCACTCGATGAACTTGGTATTCAGGTCGATGATCAATGTGTATTCTACTTCAACACCTTATTCCAGAAACAACTGAGAATTCTAAGTCCAGGATCATACTCCAGTCGACGAATTCACCTTCTCAGCTCGACGAACTTAGACCACATTCCTGGCAAGATTTATCTAGCAGTTAGAAGTTCTCAGCTCGACGAAACTAGTTCTCAGGTTGACAAATCTAGTTCTCAGTTTGACGAATTCTGGAAACTCTACTTCAATACTTCATCCCAGAAACATCAAAAAATTTTAAGTCCAGAAACACTTTACTGAACACCAGTCGACGAACTTAGGGTATCAACGTGATGAACTTCATGCACAGAATTGGCAAGGTTCTGGAGAAAGCAGTTGTTTGTTCTGCGGTTGACGATCTAGGATCTCAGCTCGACGAACAACCATTATCTGGTCGACGAACTTGACTTCACAGCTCGACAAACTTTGGAACCAGATCGACGAATTCTGTGAAGAACCAGACTTAGTTATTTTCATCCATCTGTCCTTATTCTATGACAAGAATTCCTGAGTAATCAATGCTAAAATACTCTCTGAATATTACCGTTAGAAGCAAGCATTGATTACGGTCTTCATCAGGATTATTGGTTATCAATTTTCAATGGGACAGTTGGGGAAATCATTCAATGCAAAATATTCTCCAGGCCGTCAGCAATGAATGCAGAAGAATTTCAAATTTCAAAAGGGAGATAATATGGAAAATACAAAAAGGATTTTCCATCTCTTTCTTGGATAGACAGTCAGTTTGTTAATCAAGGATCAAGAATCTTCTGCTGCTCTCTCTCGACAGCACTCTGAGACAAAAAGAAATAGAAAGATGATACAGAAAAAGAATCCCTAACCAGAGAAAGAACATCAAGCTGAAGAAGAAGAAGAACAGCCAATCCAAATCAAGAGCCTTCTTCTATCTTCTACCAGGACTCTTCAAAGGACAACAAATCTTCTATCTCTCAAGAAGTTCCTGGAGTTCATCTGGTTAAATCAACAGTTTGAAGGCCTATCACCCTGAAGCAAAGCTCCATCTTTCCTGAACCATTCAATATCACAGGGAAGCTTTGCTAAAATCAAATCCACAAAAGTCTTCTCAGTTGTTTTAAGAAAGAGAAGACATAATGAATCTCTCATCCCCCTACTATATAAAGGGTTCTTAACTCCCTTCAAAAGTTATTCCTGGTTGCAAGTCACCTGACCAAAAGACTTGAGGTTTGGTTTTTGAGCACCTGATCAAAAGCTCATTGGTGTCAGGCACCTGATCAAAAATCTAAGTGGATTCCTATCAGGGTGGTAGAATAGTGGATGTACCCAGGTTGGGGAACCACTATAAATTCTTGTGTTGTCTGGTTTCTCTTTTCTTTTGTTTCTTGATGTGGCTGTGCTATTTAGGATTGATGTGTTTATGTTTAATTAGTTTACACTCTGCAGTTTTTTTATTTACAACAAAGCTTGAAAAGTTATTAAGGATACTCTATTCATCCCCCCCCCCCATCTAGAGTATTCCAGATCTAACCCCTCACTTTCAATTGGTATTAGAGCGTGGATTCTCTTGGTTGTACAAGCTAACCCTTGAATCAGAGATCCTGAGTTAGATCTGTCTTTTCATTTCTATTAGATATTCACACACAGCATGGTATAGAACAAAGACTATGCAAGCACCAGACCTCCAGTTTGCAACCTAAATAGGTTTGCCATATGGAAGGCAAGAATCAAGTTATATATGACCTCTATTAATGAGGATATTTTCAATTCCATTGTGACAGGTCCTCCTCAACCATCTGCCTCCACCTCTACAGCAACATCCAGCAACAATGCAGTTCCACCACTTGAGTGGACTGAGGCCTAGAAGAAGGCAAAAATTGTTGATACCAAGGCCATGAATATTTTGGCCCAAACAATATCAGATGACATTTTTCAAAAAGTGGCTGAATGCACATCAGCAAAAGCCATCTGGGATTCCCTCAATCAAATGGTGGTTGGATCTGCTGATGAAAGAAAGGATATGAGATCCAATCTCATATCCTAATATGAGAATTTCAAGAAGGAGGAAGCTGAATCAGTAGCAGACATGTACAATAGGTTGAGCTCAATCATCAATGAGCTGAAAACCTTGGACAAGGACATCACCCTCACAGAGGTGAATGATAAAATCCTTTTATGCTTCCCAAGCTCATGGGATTCAAGTATCTGGCCCATCAAGGAGGCCAGGAGCCTGAATGAGATTTCCACTGAATCTCTTTTAGGAAAGTTTATGTCCTATGAGCAGCTTATCAAATCCAGAGAAGTAACTGATCAAAGAACACCTCCACCAGCAAGTAAGGAGCACAGTATTACATTCAAAGCTGCTGAGGAGACAGAGACTCCAACAATGAATAAAGAACTGATGTCTCTCTTTGCCAAGAGATTCTACAAGATGGCAAGGAAAGACTTCAGAAGAAAGTCATCCAGAGAGGATGACAAGCCAAGGTATGACAAAACCCCCACTAAAGAAGTGGTGTGCTTTGGCTAGAGGAAACCTGGAAACTTCCTCTCAGAGTGTCCAGAGACTCAGAAGAAGGAGAAGAGAAGAGTGAAGGATACAAGAAGACAGCAAAGCAGCGGGCCTTTCTCCCGTAGACACAAGAAGAAGGAGAAAGGTTTTGTAGCTGAAAGCTGGAGTGAAATAGAAGATTAATCCTCATCTTCCAGCTCCAGTGAAGAAGAAGAGGAGGCAAGGGCCAAAGAAGTATACCTCATGGCCATTAATGCCTACAGGAGCCAATCGGATGAAGATGCATTTGACAATGAAGAAGCTTCAGAATCTGAAGCTGACCAGGTATTTTCTTCTTTTGATTATAACTCTGATTCATTCAAATCTGAATTTAAATCATGTGCATAGATCTAATAAATTCAGAAAAAAAAATTAAGACACTTAGGGAAAACTAGGAAACCAAAAAAATGCTATTTCTGAAAACAATAGGTTAAAAGATGAATTAAATTTAACTAATGAACAAATTATCCTGTTAAAGACTGAGCTATGTGAGGCTAAACAACTTGAGGAAACTCTCAATAGGAGAAGCCTCAAGTTGATGGACATTACAAGCACTGTCAATGCCAGACTAAATGGCAAGCTGAGCTTGGGTGCTTCATCAAATTTGCCCCCCCCCCCCATTCTCAAGAAGAATATTTTGACAACCCCCATCAAATTTGTTTCAGCTAAGGGGAAAGAAACAATAAACCATAAACAAACCATAGAAGAAATTCCCAAATCAAAAGGTCAAAATAACAAAAATCAGAAAACCTTAGGTAAAAACAAAGTTCAGCAGATTTCGTCGAACTCAGATCGACGAAACATGAACAGTTCGTCGAACTCCAGTCGACGAACTCTGAACGCAAACGTTAGCTATAATTATTCATCTAACTACGATCGACGAACTCTGTAAGGTTCGTCGAGCAGAGATTGACGAACGTGGGGCACAGAAATAAACATGTTCATTCTCTGGGCAGAGATCGACGATCTCATCCCAATTCGTTGAACTCTGGTCGACGAACTCACAACAATTCGTCAAACCTAGAAAGACTTGACAAAAATTATAACTGTAACAGCAACTCTAATAAACCTAGAAAACCATTTAATCTATTAGCTGATTGGATAATTCCACCTAGAAGATATCATCCACTGGGATACAAATCTCAACCAGAGTTTTCTGTGATATATAGTTTTTCTTACCAGCTAAACAAAGGACCCAAGGTAACCTGGGTCAAGAACAATTAATTATTTTCTCTGCAGGTAAAGAGTTGTCCAGTGAATAATCAAACATGGTACCTGGACAGTAGATGCTCCAAACACATGACTGGCAGCAAGGACAACCTAATCAACTATAAGTCCAAGCTGGGGTCAAAGGTAATCTTTGGTGATTCAAAGTGTGGCCAGTCAGAAGGTTATGGAGAAGTGAAAATTGGAGCTGTCACCTTCAAGAAAGTGACATATGTCAGAGGACTCAAACATAACCTCATCTCCATAAGTCAATTATGTAATGAAGGTTATCAGGTACACTTTAACTCAACCCCTGCACTATCTCTAATAAAGAAAAACAAATTGTTTTAATTGGAAATAGACAAGACAACATCTACTTAGTTAATTTCTACTCTGCCAATTCAGATATCTGCCTACTCAACATAGTTAGTACTCAGAATGAATTATGGTATAAAAGGCTAGGTCATGTTAATATGAAACATATTGCTAGGCTATCAAAAGACAACCTTGTGAGAGGCTTACCTTTTGGCCCCTACAAGAAGGAAGGCTTTTGTAGGGCTTGTCAACTAGGCAAGCAAACTAAATCTAGCTTTAAATCAGTAAATAAAAGTGATTCATCTGGGGTTTTGTACTTGCTTCACATGGACCTTTTTGGACCTATTGTTGTACAAAGCCTAGGAGGGAAATCCTATACCCTAGTCATTGTAGATGACTTCTCAAGTTTCACTTGGGTGTCCTTTCTGAGATCTAAGTCAGATACCTTTAAAGTTCTTACAGATTTTCTCAAGACCATACAGATTGAGTACTCCACTCATGTTGCATTGATCAGAAGTGATCATGGTACAGAGTTTGAGTCTCTTCTTATGCATGAGTTCTGTGAGAAGGAAGGTATCAGGCACTGCTTCTCAGCTCCTAGAACTTCCCAACAAAATGGGGTAGCTGAAAGGAAAAATAGGACCCTAATTGAAGCTGCAGTCACATTACTTGCAGATGCTTACATGCCACTAACTTTTTGGGCGGAGGCTGTAAACACAGCAAACTAAGTCCTGAACAGGAAAAAATACATAAACTGAAGAATAGGACTCCATATGAATTACTTAAAGGGAAGAAACCTAAAATCAACTATTTTAAAGTATTTGGTTGTACATGTTATATACATAATAACAACAAAATATATATTAGAAAGTTTGAAGCTAAGGCTGAAGAGGGAATTTTTCTAGGATATTCCCAAGTAAGCAAAGCTTATAGGGTATTTAACAAATCCTCCTTGAAAATTGAAGAGTCTATATATGTAACATTTGATGAGGCTAACATGTCTTGCAAGGAGAAAGAATTTTCTACCAGTAATCCTTTGCAAGTACCTCACTTGTGTGAGAACTTGGATGGACTAAGCCTCACCCAAGAGGCTCCAACACATCCTTCTTCACAAGATGAAGAAGAAAGTGAAGAAGAAGGAACTGAAGTGACTGAACTTCATCCAACAGCAAAATCAATTCCACAAGTGGAATTAATTCAAAATGTTGTTGCTGAACCAACTCCACCAACTGACTTTGTAACACTCAGGAATCACCCCAGATCCCAAGTAATTGGAGACATGTCAGCATGTGTACATACAAGGCATCAACTCAACCAAGACTTGATGCATGTCTGTTTTCTCTCTCAGGTTGAACCTCAATCCATAAAAGATGCTGAGCAGGATCCCCATTGGATCATTGCAATGCAAGAGGAACTTAACCAATTTGAGAGATGTGGAGTTTGGGATTTGGTTCAAAGACCTCAAGACTACCCAATCATTGGAACCAAATGTGTATATAGAAATAAACTAGATACCCAAGGTACAATTGTGAGGAACAAGGCTAGGCTTATTGCTCAAGGATACAGGCAAGAAGAAGGCATAGATTATAATCAAACCTTTGCACCAGTTGCAAGGTTAGAGGCCATCAGAATCTTTCTGGCCTATGCTGCCTACAAGAAATTCAAGGTGTATCAGATGGATGTGAAGAGTGCATTTTTGAATGGAGTACTGAAAGAAGAGGCTTATGTTGAACAACCTCCAGGTTTTATCTCTCCAACCCATCTTTATCATGTATTTAAATTACATAAAGCTCTCTATGTTCTAAAGCAAGCTCCAAGAGCTTGGTATGAGACCTTAGCTAGCTTTTTGATAGAGCATAAATTCATTAGAGTCATAGTAGATAAAACACTTTTCACTAAACATCATAAGGACCAAACCTTATTAGTACAAATCTATGTGGATGACATCATATTTGGGTCTACTGATTCCAAATTATGCAAGAGGTTCTCTGACCTCATGCATTCAAAATTTGAAATTAGTAGCATATGTGAGCTCTCCTACTTCCTTGGTCTCCAAGTGAAGCAGCTTCCTGATGGCATCTTCATCTCCCAAGCTAAATATGCAAAAGAGCTTATCAAAAAGTTTGGAATGGATGATGCCACAGCAAAGAAAACACCCATGGCTACAAATGTTGTAATAGATTCTGATCCACATGGGAAACCTTTTGACCAGAAGCTATATAGGGGCATTGTTGGGTCCCTACTATATCTCACAGCTAGCAGACCTGATATCATGTTTGCCACATGCCTTTGTGCTAGGTTCCAAGTGAACCCTAAAGAATCTCACCTAATTTTCTTAAAAAGAATTTTGAGATATATAAAGAGTTGTCCTAGTCTAGGCCTATGGTATCCTACTGAGTCAGAATTTGAGTTAACTGGATACTCAGATGTTGACTTTGCAGGATGCAGGGTGGACAGAAAAAGCACCTCTGGAACTTTCCAGTTCCTTGGGATGAGATTAGTGTCTTGGTTTTGTAAGAAACAATCATTTGTGTCTACATCAACAGCTGAAGTAGAATATATAGCTGCTGGCAGTTGCTGTTCCCAGATGTTGTGGATCCAAAATCAACTCCTAGACTATGGTCTCATCTTAAATACTTCAATTCTATTTTGTGATAACACAAGTGCTATAGACATAGCACAAAATCCAGTTCATCACAGTAAGACCAAGCATATAGATATTAGGCATCATTTCATTAGAGAGTGTGTAGACAAAAACAAAGTTAATCTTGTCTATATCTACACTGATTTACAAAGAGCTGATATATTCACCAAATCTCTGGATGAGTGAAATCACTTGTTCTTTATAAATCAGCTTGGAATGATCAATGGAGAATACTTAGTTTAGTTTCTGTCTGCACTCGACGAATTCTTCACAGTTCGTCAAATGGAGTTCGACGATCTGGGAAAAGTTCTTGAGACATTCATCGAATGGAGATCGAAGAACTCTCTGTGAGTGAACCAATTTTCGTCGACCGGAGATCGACGAATCTGATTCAAAAAACTTTCGTCGAACAGAGCTCGACGAAATGTCTTCAAATCTTCAGACTGAGCTCGACGAATTGTTTAACTCTAAATTATTTCGTCGACCTCTGATCGAAGAATTTTTTTTATTTTTGTGGAACGGATTTTGTCGATTCATATTCTAGAAAATCTTATATCTAGATTTTCTTCGACCTCCGTCCCGCGCTTTCAGATCCTTTGCACTTGATCTTTGCTTTTCTCTTGTAGGTGCTCTAATGGCGATTCAAGCAGGAACTCTTGCCGCAATGAAATTTGACACAGGGTTTGATGTCGATTTCGACTCATTCCAGCATTCAGATCCAATCTTCCTGGGAATCCTTCAACTACTTGAAGACCAATAATTGAAGAATCTATTGTCGACTAGAATCAAGATATATGCTACAGAAATTAGGGAATGGGTGTATACTTCTTCTACCACAGATGATAACACCATGTCTGGAACAATCGCGGGTAATGATGTTTCTCTCACTCCCGCCATTTTAACAGAAATATTTGGCTTAAGTAATGGTGAAGAGGATTTAGAAATGGATACTGAAGAATATGATGAGATGCTAAGTCTAATGGGTTATTCTGGACAAACCCCTAAAAAATTGTTGAAGAAGCATCTTTCTGCTGAATTCAAATTCTTAGCAGACAATGTAGGCAAAGTCTTGCTGGGTAAGCACACTGTACATAACTATATAACCAAGCACCAATTTCTAGTTATGTGTGCAGTGGTGAATAATAAAATGGTGAACTGGGCACAGATCATGTTTGATCTTATTAAGAAAAAGAATAACAAAAGGGAAGTCAGTTTTGGAAGGATCCTGGGGATCTTCTTGAAAGAAAAAGCTGTTGAATCCCTGGTCTCCCCGACCATATTCATTATTTCCAGCAAAAGGCTCACTTGTGCCCTATTTGTCAGGTGGGAGAGGGCCATCACAAAGCCATCTAAGGCTTCCTCCTCTGCCACCATAGCTTATGAAAGTACAAGGGCTGATCCAGCCACTCCCCACCCTTCTAAAGAAATCCATCCTACACCTCCATCACTTCCAGCAACTCAACCTCAACTTCCCTCCACAATCCACACTATAGCTCAAACTCCCACACCTCCATCATCCCCCATACATACATCTCCAACTCATACTCATCTTCCTACCCCACCTCCATCTCAACATGGTACACCAGCTCCTTCTCCAGATGATACACCAGCTCCATCATCACCTTCATCTCCTCTTCCACCCCACTTATCCTCCATACCATATTTCAATCTACTATCATCTCCCCCCCCCCAATACTCCTTCTCCTCAAAATGAATCCCTTCCAGATATCCACATGTAAGATGCTCTCCCTCCTACTCCACCATCAACTTCCATTCCTCCATCTGTTTCCACTCAAACACCTTCCATCCCACCATCTGCAAATCTATCCTTGGAGTCCTCCACCATTTCTTCTCTTATTACACTACTTACTCCTCTCCTCAAAAATCTTATAGCAGAGGCTATATCACCTCTTGCTGTTTTTATTTCCTCCTTAGCTACCCAAATCACTGCCCTCTCTGCTGCCCCCTCTTCAGTTAGGGGCCTGGATCCAGTTTGCACTGAAACTAGGCAGGAGGAGATACTTGATGAAGATACAGCAGCAACAGTATCCCCAGCAGCAGTAACAGCAGCAGTATCCCCAGCAGCAGCACCAACAGCAGCAAGAGCAGTACCAGCAGCAGCAACAGCAGAATTAGCATCAGAAGAAATAACAACAGGTGCTGATCAAGAGTTACTAGATTTAATTGACTTTATTGAGTCTGATATGTATTTGGAATAGCCTGTGTTGCTGAGGAAATAACTGTTGGTGATTACATTATTAATCCCACAGTAGATCTATCAAGCTTGTTAATCATTTTTGATACAGCTCATTTGAGCTCTCTTCCAGCAGACAGTACTAAGCCATCTTTGGCTATAATCCCTTACAACACACCAATATGCCCCAAAGTTGCCAAGCAACTCAAGGCCATTTTTGTTGTTCCTGAAGCTCCAGCCATTCCATCTCCTCCAAGAGTTGTTTCCCCCCATCATTTCATCTCCTACTGCTCCTGTTTTTGTCGTGGATGATTCCCCCATGCCTGATCTTGACTCTTTGATCATGGCTGATATTGAGGAGGAAAATAAGATAGTTGCTGAAAGCACTGTTATGTATAGCTCTCTAGCTCCTACTCCTGCTCCAGTTGTAGCTCCTCCTCCAGTTACCTCCCAGCCAGAGAAACATGAAATATCTGCTGAAGCCTTAAAAGCACTAAATGTATTATATGATAATACACAAGACTTTTCTGATGATGATGATGAGGATGAAGATGAGGACTCAGATGAGGATCCCAAGAAAAAGAAAGGTTCTAAGAAAAGGAAAGCTCATCCACCTCCTGCTCCAAAGCTCAATCCAGCCAATGACACTCCATTCTATATATTGCAGAAGATCACTCCTTATAAGGGAATGCCTGCTTGGATGTGGTTGTCTAAGAATGAATAAAAAAGAGAGAAAGCAGAGTAGGAGATGTTCACCTCCTCCTACTCAAAGATATAGAAAGGACCCTCCTCCACCTCCTCCTTGAGATGCTGGTGCTTCCAGTTCTTCAGCTCCAAGGCCTACTCAGTTTCAAACTTATCAAAGACATCAGGGTAGGTCCTCATCCTCAGGAAGCAGCCAGCAAAGACAGTATCCTTCTGGCAAGCAGCACCAACAACAACAGCAGCACCATTAACAACAAAAATATCAACAACTCCCTGAACATCAAAAAGCTGAAAACTCCAACAGACCTGCTTCCCCTGTACTATTTGAAGATCCTGAAATAGCTACAACAGCAAGGATGGCCAGATTCTAGGAACTGGTTGGCCTTTCCATGATTAACAAAGCCAGAGCTGAAGGGAAGGATCCATCAGAGTATACTACCATATCAAAATACAGGAAGGAAGAGCTCAACAGGTTTGAAAAAGCTAATAAATTTTTCAATGTTGATGATTATATGAAACTACATCCAGAAGCAGTAGTGCCCAGGGCTATATCTCTAAAAATCATAGGGGCTACTGACATGATAATGACTAAGGTTCAAGCTACAGACCCCAATAGGGAAATCAAGTTCACTAAGCCTAGAGACAAAGGTAAAGAGGAGAAGCACAAGGAGAAAAAGCAAAAAAATGAACTCTGAACTGATTAGTTTCTGTGATATTTTTAAACTGCTTTCTTATTTTCTGATACAAAGCTTATTATATATATATCTGCTGCATATGCTAATTTTTCCTACCAGATATATGTTTTCTTGCCTTGTAAATTTTTGTTTCATTATGAGTCTGTAATTAGTGACCTCACCCAAATAGGGGGAGATTGTTGGATCCCTAGTTTGATTTGGGCTAGGTTCACTAAATTAGGATCATCAGACCCAACATGTATACCCAGGGTCATGGTTGTGTCATAGAGTATAGGCCAAGTCCTTAGAGTTAACACTATATGGACCAGCCATCAACAGACTGCATAAAGACTCAAGACTTAGAGAAATTTCAGAAACTCAGAAAATGAGTTCGACGTTCGTCGAACTCAGGTCGACGAAAGTCGTGCTCAACTCGACGAAAGTCGTGCTCAGCTCGACGATCTCAGAGACAATTCTCTGAGCTGAGCTCGACGAACTTGGGACTCATGTCGATGATTTATGGACACTACTTCAACATTTCAAGTCCAGAATTTCTCTGAACTCCACTCGACGAACTTGGTATTCAAGTCGACGATCTATGGGTATTCTACTTTAACACCTTATTCAAAAACAACTAAGAATTCTAAGTCCAGGATCATACTATAGTCGACTAATTCACCGTCTCAGCTCGACGAACTTAGACCACATTCCTGGCAAGATTTATCTAGCAGTTAGAAGTTCTCAGCTCGATGAAACTAGTTCTCAGGTCGACGAATCCAGTTCTCAGTTCGACAAATTCTAGAAAATCTACTTCAATACTTCATCCTAGAAACATCAAAAAATTCTAACTCCAGAAACACTTTACTGAACTCCAGTCGACGAACTTAGGGTATCAGCTTGACGAACTTCATGCACAGAATTGGCAAGGTTCTAGAGAAAGCAATTGTCTATTCTATGGTCGACGATCTTGGATCTCAGCTCGACGAACAACCATTATCTGGTTGATGAACTTAACTTCACAGCTCGACGAACTTTGGACCCAGATCGACGAATTCTGTGAAGAACCAGACTTAGTTATTTTCATCCATCTGTCCTTATTCTATGACAAGAATTCCTGAGTAATCAATGCTAAAATATTCTCTGAATATTACTGTTAGAAGCAAGCATTGATTACGGTCTTCATCAGGATTATTGGTTGTCGTTTTTCAATGGGACAGTTGGGGAAATCATTCGATGCAAAATATTCTCCAGGCCGTCAGCAATGAATGCAGAAGAATTTCAAATTTCAAAAGGGAGATAATATGGAAAATACAAAAAGGGATTTTCCATCTCTTTCTTAGACAAACAGTCAGTTTGTTAATCAAAGATCAAGAATCTTTTGCTGCTCTCTCGACAGCACTCTGAGATAAAAAGAAATAAAAAGCTGATACAGAAAAAGAAGCACTAACCAGAGAAAGAACATCAAGGTAAAGAATAATAAGAACAGCCAATCCAAATCAAGAGCCTTCTTATGTCTTCTCCCAGGACTCTTCAAAGGACAACAAATCTTCTATCTGTCAAGAAGTTCCTGGAGTTCATCTAGTTAAAGCAACAGTTTGAAGGTCTATCACCCTGAAGCAAAGCTCCATCTTTCCTGAACCATTCAATATCTCAGGGGGAGTCTTTACTAACATCAAATCCATAAAAGTCTTCTCAGTTGTTTTGAGAAAGAGAAGACATAATCAATCTTTCATCCCCCCACTGTATAAAGGGTTCTTAACTCCCTTCAAAAGTTATTCCTGGTTGCAAGTCACCTGACCAAAAGACTTGAGGTTTGGTTTTTGAGCACCTGATCAAAAGCTCATTGGTGTCAGGCACTTGATCAAAAATCTGAGTGGATTCCTACCAGGGTGGTAGAAGAGTGGATGTACCCAGGTTGGGGAACCACTATAAATTCTTGTGTTGTCTGGTTGCTCCTTTCTTTTATTTCTTGTTGTGGTTGTGCTATTTAGGATTGATGTGTTTATGTTTAATTAGTTTACACTCTGCAGTTTTTTTTATTTACAACAAGGTTTGAAAAGTTATCAAGGATACTCTATTCATCCCCCTCTAGAGTATTCCAGATCTAACCCCTCACTTTCACAGACATATCTTTTTGGCCAGTCACCGGGCACTACCATCGGCCTAATCAGTTAGTGAGGGCTTGACGGTGAGTGTTGAGCATCAACCAATCATATCTCTTTGGCCAGCCACCAGGTGCTACCACCGGCCCAATCAGCTAGTGAGAGCCTGATGTCGGGTGTTGAGCATCAACTGGACTTATCTCTTTGGCCTGCCACCAGGTGCTACCACCGGCCCAATTAGCTAGTGAGAGCCTGACGGCGGGTGTTAAGAATCAACCAGACTTTCCTCTTTGGCCAGCCACTAGGCGCTACCACCGGCCAATTAGCTAGATGAGAGCCTGACGACGGTCATTGAGCATCAACCGGACATACCTATTTGGCCAACCACCGGGCGCTACCACCACCCTAAACAGCTAGATGAGAGCCTAACGGCAGGCATTGAGCATCAACCGAACTTTCCTCTTTAGATATCCATCTGGCGCTATCACCGGCCCAATCAGCTAGCGAGAGCCAGACGGTGGGTGTTGAGCATCAACTGGACTTTCCTCTTTGGCCAACCACCAGGCAATACCACCAGCCCAATCAGCTAGATGAGAGCCTGACGACGAGCATTGAGCATTAACCAGACTTTCCTCTTTGTCCATCCACCAGGTGCTACCACTTGCCCAATCAGCTAGTGAGAGCCTGACGACGGGTGTTGAGCATCAACTGGACTTTCCTATTTGGCCAACCGCCCGGCGCTACCACCTGCCCAATCAGCTAGATGAGAGCCTGACGGCGAGCGTTGAGCATCAACCAGACTTTCATATTTGGCCAGCCATCGGGCGCTACCACCGGCCCAATCATCTAGTGAGCATCAACCGGACTTTCCTCTTTGGCCAACCACCATCCATATTCCTCTTGTTAAGCAAGTGAACCATCAATAATTAAGAATACAAAAGGAGATTGACTTATTATTCTCATGGGTAGAAGCGCTTCAAGTCATCGTCACTCCAGGCATGATTGAGGGGTTCCCCTTCCACATTCTGGAGATGGTAACCCCTCAACTTTAATACCTCTTTGATTACATAGGGACCCTCCCAATTAGGACTCAACTTGCCAACAGTTGTCGACCTTCCGACTGCGTCGACCTTCTTCAAGACTAGGTTCCCCTTCGCGAATTGCTTTATACTGACGTGCTTGTCAAAGTACTTGGTCATCTGCCGCTTAACCTCTTCCTGCTGGATGACTAACAAGTTGCACACCTCCTCTACCATGTCTAGGGAGAGCCGCAACTTGTCCTAATTCTCATTGTAAGAGCCCCCCCCCCCCCAAACCCTTGCCTTGGGTCGAGCCGGAGGGGATCTTACGTGCCCAAGGCGTCCACCCAGTACTCCTTTAAGAGGTGACGACTCACTCTCCTAAGAACTAGTTGGCCGCCTTACTTGGGCTAAAATCACAACATTCACAACACATCAGAGAATTGTGGAAGCATTAACAGAAAAACACTAATATATACAGCTTTATAATATTTACATGAGTACATGGCCATAGCTTATATTCTTATATAAGCCTGCAGGTTGTATGAGTTCTACACCTAACCCTCATTCTCCATCTCTATACTGCTCACTGGTACTCACGTCTCGAAACTCTTGAGATATCGGTGGTTCTTCGATTTGAGTAGTCCTAACTGTTGGCGCATTCTCCTGTGGCATGGGATCACTACGGTGCTTCACTTCCTGTGAATGGTCATTTAAATAATCGTTAGTCACAGGGCTAAGTAGAAACAAATCTCCTCCCCGGATCCATATCCTGGGGAGGAGCACACACGCACCCAGCAATATAAGATAGCAGAAGCATGAGAGGGTTAGCATAGTGTTTAATCTAGGAGCTACAATAAAAGAAAAGTAGTATAACTGAAATGGCATTATTGTTAACACCAGTTATGAAAAGGCTCTACTAGTACACCAGCACACCAGAAATACACATTTTGTATCCTATCGCGGGCATTCACAGCCGCGCACAAACATCCTATCGCAGGCATTCACAGTCGTGCACACGCATCCTATGTCGACATAGTATGGGCTGCTTCTTTTCAAGCAGGGTAGCGAGCCCCGCGGGCCTCATCGATGGGGTCGTCGGTGATAGTGTCCAGCCCTGCCACTACTAGGGTGGTCGTACAGCACTGCTTTGGGCCTCAACGTACAACCCTGTGTACTATTGGATGTGAGCAACATCTGACGTTACCATATTTTGGCTAACCAGCGGAGGAAAACCCATCGGGAATAAGACATAACAGCTGGTCAGTGGTCACCCGTGGTATCCATCTCCCTGTCGCCTTGAGTCGTCGACCTTCCCGCACTGGTACGAACGGTATGCGGAAGGGACTGACTTGCCATAATTTTACCATAAGCAATTTTCAAGCAATCAATCAATTATTTTATGCTAATACGTACCAGGTCTGCGGCGGCCTGCCCTATTAAACGTTAACCTTCATACAGTGCCGCTCAGCTCAACTTTCGACAAGGAGCGTGCGAGCACTTATTTGAGGCTAATCCTGGAGGAACACCTCAACTCTGGTTTTCCTCAGCTAAGGCTCAACCATAACATACAACTGCTCGTTAGAGCAGGACCCGTGTCTATAATAGTAAATTGCAGTAATTTAAACCACAGACAATAAATGCTATATATTGAAATGTGACTAGTACGAAACTATAGTAGAACTGAATCAGAAGTACTAAACTGAAATGAACATAACCAGCACGGGACTGGAGTAGTACTAAATTGTTAGTACTAAATTGAAATAAGTTTGACCAGTACGAGACTGGAGTAGTACTGAATTGAAAGTACTGAAATGAAATGAGCTTGACCAGTATGAAACTGGAGTAGTACTGAATTGAAATTACTAAAATGAGCTTGACCAGTACTAGAATGGAGTAATACTGAATTGAAAGTACTGAAATGAAATGAGCTTCACCAGTACGAGACTGGAGTAGTACTGAATTGAAAGTACTGAAATGTAATGAGCTTGACCAGTACGAGACTGGAGTTGAATTGAATGCACTGTACTGAAATGAAATAAAGGAAACTGGACCAGTGCAAGACTGGAATAATCATAAAGAAAAGGGTTAGTAGTCCAGTCACTCCATTTAGGAGGCTTCTGTTCCATCTCCGTTCTCAGGAGGAAATTTTTTGTTCCTTCACAGTTTTCAGGAGACATTTACAATTTCTTCTTCGTTTTCAATATTTCCTTGGTTTATATTTATGAGTCAGATCCGTTAATTTGGTTGCCCTTTTAGATTATGGCTTAATCAGATCAAGATTCTTTTGGGAGTTACATCCTTTATTATTTGTTGGGAATGATTAGCAACACGTGACTCGTATTCTATTTTCCGAGTCTGCCCAACTACCCAAGGGTCGTAGCGCTTAGTGGTTTCATGAAATCTCGGAATGCTCGGAGTTTGGTCTCTTGCCTTGGCCACTCTTGTTGATAAAGTAATTTAAAATTTATATCCAATTTAGGGAGGTTGGTCGCGCGTTCTAATTTTCATTTCCGAGGAGAAAGTGCGAAATAAATTCTGAGTGTGACCTTAGGATCCCAGAAATTTGGAGACATGTTAATTATTATCACCATGCCACCAATTTTTAACACAACCTCTAATGGGACATAAACTAAGCTTAGAAAAATTTTCATAATTTTCTGAGCCACTTTGGGCCTTTATTTTTGTCAAATAATTTGTGTTTAGCCTTTTAAAAATAACAAATCATTTTCAAAAATTCTCAAAATTTTTGTGGAGGAAGTCCTCATTGAGAAAAACATTTTTCATGTTGACCATTTTTCCCCCTAGGGCCCTGATTTGGCCCAAACAAATTCACAAAGTTCTGTGATGAGATTTGGTCTGCAATTAGCAGATCAAACACCATTTATGCGGCTGAGATCGAGCTGGATGGCTTAACACGCCGCTGCTTCCCCACAGTGGATCAGTCGCAGATCCGCTGTGAGGGGCACAGAAATGGAGGCGGGGGGAGAGGTGATCCCCGTCGTCCGCCTCTTCACCGGAGAAGGACGGCGGTGATTTCTTCCTTGCAGAAGAAAGAGGTGGTGGCCCTCTACCACCGTCGGTCGGTCGCTGCTGGGTGCCAGCGCCGCCCCGGCAGGTTCTCCAGGGGCCGGCGAGTCCCTGGGTGGTGATCCGGCGGCCCGCCACCACCGGCCACCGCCAAATCTAGCCAACCCGAGAGCAGGGTGGCAGTGGTTCTGCTCCCAGTGCCACCGCGCCACCCCGCCTCTCTGGGGTTGACCCCAGCTCCGAAAACACCACCGTCCAGTGCACCGGGGGCAGGGCTCTTCTTCGGTGGTGGTCCGGTGACCAACCTCCACCGGCCGCCGCCGGAGACAAAACAGAGCAAAAAATCCTGCTTCTCGGGTGCCGCCGAAGCGGCGTTTTCCGGTGGCACCCCGGCTTTCCCCCACCGAGAAAAGTCATCCTGGTGGTTTAACCCCTCTCCAGCGCCACCACCTGTGCTAGAAGGGGCTAGTCTTCCTACGGCCACCACCCGACCTAGAGCTTGGGTCGGGTGGTGCCGGCGGTGCTCCGGCCGCCGGGAGGCCCATACAGATCGTCTAGAAGATGGGGAAGGAGGAGGAGAGAACTTCTACCTGTGTAGGAGGGGCTTGGGAGGGGCCGACTTAATTGGCCATGCAAGGTGGCGGGGGTGGTGGAGCTCGGGCTGGCCTTTTCCGGCGACCTGAGCTCCGGCAGAGGGGGGAGGCAAGGTGAGGTGTACTCTCAGAGCTTGCGAGTTAAGGTAGGCGTTGTGCTTAAATAGGTTGGGGGGAGGGTTCTCCTTCTTACCTACAATATGAGATTGATCCCTCCCTAAGAAGGGATTAATCTTCACCCTCCAGCTGTCTAAGTATAGCTGGAAGCTGTGGGCATTTCCCCCTTGTGGGTAAAAGAAAAGGGGGGAAGGCCTTGGTCTTTCAAGGTGGAGGGAGGGAGAGAAGAGTGGGGAAAAGGTTGGTGGGCCTCCACTTACCCCAAGGTGGGCTTGCTGGTCGGGGCCCATGTGGGTGGAGGGGAGGGGGGCAAGGCCCTAGCAAATTAAAAGGGGGAAAAAGAACACTTCTTAGGAAAAAATCCAAAAATTGGATTTTTAAGAGGGTTTGACTAAAGTCAACCCTAGGGTCGGTCCCCTTTGCTGGTCAAAGTCAAGATGGGTTTACGACACCAAAAGTCAGGTCAAAGTTGGGGTGTCATGTTATAATTTGTGTGTGCACATTATTCAGTGCACGAGCACGCTCGATTTGACCTAGAGTTGAACATTCATCATCGAAATTATTCGGGACAACTTCTGTTGACTTCGTATTGACTATACGAGTCTAAAGCCACTTACTGGGGTCGAATCGGAGTTCGTTTGGTAAAAGTCCAAAATTTGCGCTTCGCGGCGGACTAAATCGGTCAAAATGTCTATATTCATCGTTAGGCCTCAGATTGTGACGCAACGAGTGCTGACGTGTGCGTATTGTCTATACGAGGCCATAGGAGATGACAGAACTCAAATCGAAGTTTTCTAGACCGATATTCAAAATCTTATCTTTGCAATGTTTTACGAGGGATGGTCATACCCACTATATGACCTCGGGGTCCAATGGAACAAGTTTTAATGCGTTCGTACCACCTATATGATGCCACGGGAATTGACGGAGCTCAAATCGGAGCTTTCTAGCTTTATTTCCCGCTTAAGGTTACCTTCTACCATTTCATGGGTAGGATTCGGGTCACTTTTATTGGGCCTACTGATGCGTCGGCAAGTGCACCGGTCGTTGTCAAGTAATAATTTGGGAATAGCTTCCCCGAATGTCGATCTCGAGGGAATGCAGGAAGGGTACGTGATAGCGTCGTAGAGAGATCATTACTAAGAGTTTAAAGAAACAACGAAGGGGTTGATTTTGATTCCTAAGTTAACAACAAAAAGAAAACTAATGTGGTTCGTAAACACCACTTCGCTTGGCAGATGGAAACTAATGAAGACCGCTCTGTCGTGCTTCGTTGGGTAGATGGACGGAGAGCAAGCAGATGGAATGAACACCTTGCAGAAAGTGAGGGTCGTAATCACCTCTTCATCCACCAACTCTAGTCATTTCTAGAGTGGTTCTAGAGCGTGAGTGGAATGGACGTGAAATGAGGCGAGTGCATCACAGCTACAATAGAGGATGTAGCTACCCAAACAAACTTCATTCATAGACAAATTAAAAGCAAGTTTAAGTTTATTACAAGCCCAAGAGTACAATCCGCAAAGAGAAGAGGTAGAATAAACCGAAATGGGGAAAGTCTAGCCGTGGTTCTTGGTCGGAGTGGTGGGTTGTCAGTCCACTTCACGACTCTGACCGTGGTTGCCTTCAGAGGCAAATGGGTTGTCAATCCACTTATCTTCCTCCGTCTTCTTCCCTTGCCTTCAGTCTTTACTCCCTTTGCTCATATGAAAAGTACTGAAAGGTCTCCATTGCAAGCTGTTGGTGGCCTGGAACTCTCCGAAGGGGTGAAGATGACTTCGGTTGGCCGGAGAAAGCTTCCCGGAGGGTGGAGATGAGTGGAGGACCTATGGGGGAAAGGAATGGCGCTTTGCAAGCAGCAGCTGGGCGGAGAGAATGAAATAGCGTGCCCTAATTTGTGTTATAGGGGCTTAAATACGGCAGTAGAAAAACAGAGTGCACGATCAGTGGCACACGACCAGTGGTCGTGTGCACTGACAGTTGTTGATCGTGTGCTCTGCTCCAGAGAAACCTGTAGCTGTACAGAAAAAATCAATATATATGCGCACGATCAGTGGCGCACGACCAGTGGTCGTGCGCACTTGATCCCCTGATCGTGCGATAGGCAATGTCAGAACTTCAGAAAAACTGGAATAACGCGTACGAGCGGTGTCGCACGACCAGCGGTCGTGCGCACTATGTCCAATGGTCGTGTGATGCCCCCAAACAGAACTTGGAAAATGGAAAATATAGAGCGCACGATCAGTGGCGCACAACCAGTGGTCGTGCGCACTGTGTCCAATGGTCATGCGCACTGTTCCTATATCGTTTTGGGATTTCCCGAATAGTCTCGGAACACGCACATGACTCTTGTACCTGTAATAAGAACAAAAGAGCCACCGAAATGGGCATTTCACATTCTCTAGACACATAAAAACACCAAGTATAGGGCAAAAGTACAAAACTATGAAATCACACTGAAAACGGGCCTAAAGTGCACTTCCTATGGAAATAAAGATTAGAAGAAATACATACGGTAATGAACTAAAAGTGAAGTGCTTGTGAAAGAAAATTGGCCCAGATGAGTCCAAAAATATGTATATAATTCGGACTCATTACACCCTCATACATACCCATTTGCGCATCCCAAGCAAATCATCACTCTGTGGACTAGAAAACAGTTAGCTGGCTCAGCAATTTCGAAATAAAGTATTACGAGAAATCAAATACATCATAGAAATCGAAAATATAATAGAAAAACTTTTTAATTATACTATGGAGTTTAAACTATTCGACAGGCGTAAATAAATATTGTATCTACTCAAAATTGGAATTCTAGAGAATCATTCGGTCATGCGTAGGAAGAAAGTAGGCAGGACACTAAGATGAGCATTGCCAAAGACCGGTGCTCCTAATCACCTCCAAAGAAATCCATCAATGTTGGGGACCATACGCTTGCCCGTTGACACTCTCCACGGTACTAGCTCGTCTCAAGCGTGAATCCGTAGGACTTTAGGATAATCGTGGGGCTTAGGCTAAGGTTTGGTAGTCAAAGATAAACATGGAGGCTACATGCAACCCAAGCAAGTAAACAACCAGCTAAACCAAAACAGCCCCTCTGAATTGCACGTGTGGCACACCCCCAGACTTATCTTGAAAACCGGGTGTGTACACGGCCTAACCCGACCAATATCAAGATAAACAAGGTGAGGATTTCATTTCTCATTGTAATTATTTTTGTTTTTCTTTTTCAATTCTCATTTTCTTGTTCTTTTTTCTTTTGCAATCCCCAAATTTTTAGCAAGTGAACATCCTTGAATTCATCTACCACATCACTAGAATTCCACACATCACACCTCGTCAAAATATTGAATTCACTGCAACTCATGGATTTGGTTGTGATAGGAGGATTGGCTTTAGGCTTTGGTGAATGAAGGTGGAGCTGAATCAAAGGAGGGGTAGGCACAAATTTGGCTTGCAATGGTTAGCAGTTAAGACAAGGTAAACAAGGCTCAAACTAGCCAAATTTATGGCCTACATCACGCTCACGCTTGACTAACCATGCACCAATGCTTCGAGAGTAGCTTGGGGCAAGTTCTTAGTCATCGAGAAAGATGATCCTTCCTCCTGACTGGATCAAAATGAGTCTAGTGACGGCTACACACATCCCTACACTACCGTTCAATTTCACCAGATTCAACATTTTTGAGTAGTACAAACAATATTTACATCTGCAGAAAAAGTATAAATCTACGAGCATAAAGAAAAATTAAATCTATACTATTTCTACACATGCCATGAGTACTCGATTAGGAGCACTGCACGAGTTTCGCACTACTCTATCCTAAAATCCTAAGACAGTACTACTATTTTAAAGTTTACACACAAGCAATGCATTTGACTCAAGCCGCGCGCGTGGATAAGATAGCGCTCAAGTGGGTGATTCAGTGTGTTCTACAGAGATTTTGAAATAAACAAATAACAACTGGTATGCAATAAAACGTGTGCTCGTGTAGTGACCACAGGCATGCTCTCCCCCCAGACTTGAATGCGACAATAATAAAACTAAACATTCCAAATAATATAAAGAGTTAGGGGTAAGAAGTACCTATGCTCAAAACTAAGCATATCAGTCATGCTGTGTGGTTGTCCGATAGCGGCTGGTCTACTGCGCTTCAAAAATTTCCAGCACCTGCAAATTAGATATCCTACGCAAAACAAGGAAATAGAAATACACATATAGAAAGTACAAACATTTTTTAAAAAAATACTAATCTAGATAACTGATGGGTTTATTGTCTCCTAATAGGACTTATTCAAGGACCATGCCCTCTTTTAACCGATGGGCGTATGAAATTTGAAGTGATCATGCAGTTGTTCAAGTTCATGTTTCGGTAGCGGGTACCAAAACGGCAATAGAACAAATACTCACATACCTGTGTAGATATACATGTCTTGATCATCAGGCATAGGTAGAATAAATGTTGTGAAGCTCAACGAATCTAACTCCACCTGCACCCGATCAACATCAATTCTAGGCTACATTTCAGGCCCTTGCACTAAATCGACCGGTTCCACAATGTGGTCCTGCATAGAAGTAGGCACGAGAGCGGGATTAGGAAATAAATTAGAAGAATGACAAAAGGTAACCTCAATTTTAGGGATGATCCCGGTGTCATCTCCCATCGGCGGAATTGTGGGTGGATCTACCCAGTTGTCTAGGTTGGTGCAAGAATGTTCTAGCGCAGCATCCGCCTCGTCCGCGCATTGGACTTCCTGACATGGGACTGAGGCAGCAACCTCGGCCATGCAGATGTCCTCCTCGACTGGATCTAGAATAATGCTACAAACACCAGCTTCTCCCTGTGAATCAACCTCCACAACAGTGTCAGAAAAAGAAAGAATGTTGTGCAAGGTAGAGGATGGAGGAGCAGTGCTCTCAAAAAAGTCGAGCACAGACTCCTCACAACAAACAGACTCCATACAAGATGATATATGTACATTAGGAGTAAAATCATCTGTATCGGAATTTATATCAACACATGCATCTGTGCAAATACTAGTATTTCCCCCTTCAAAATCTGAAGGTGGCACTAGTACGGACCCAGATACAGAAGGGGTGCTATCAGTTGTCGGAGTGGAGACAATTCGAATATCTGGTTCATCATCATCCTCCAACTGCGATAAGTAAGTAGCACAATCCTTCAATGAGTCATCCCAAATCCGACAAAAATAAACACTGCTTAGTCGGCTTTGTCTGTATAATGGGTACTGACGCCGAATAAAAGTAGTGCGACAAAGGAAGCGCGGATGTGTAGCTAACAGGCTTATGTCTAGAATATTGAGTACCAGATGAGGTTGGTGCTCCATATGTAGATCCATGAGCGTATTGGCTACCATACTCCTTAGGACATCTATCACTTGCATGAGAAATATCTCCACACTAGCGGCAAGGGATATTAAAACTTGCCCACATTGCAGAGATCACAAATTTTTAGAATTAAACTACCTTGCATAGATTCTCAATAAAAATATAACAATTCCAATCGACATAAAAGGCAAAAATAGACTGGAATAAAGTAAATTCGAAACAAACAACTCTGTTGTAACTCTAGTAACACAACACAAATCAACAATACGCATGCATTCCCTGGCAATGGCACCAAAAACTTGATGCCTCGGCAAGTGCACCGATCGCTGCCAAGTAGTAATTTGGGAATAGCTTCCCCAAATGTCGATCTCGAGGGAATGCAGGAAGGGTATGTGATAGCGTCGTAGAGAGATCGTTACTAAGAGTTTAAAGAAACAACGAGGGGGTTTGATTTTAATTCCTAAGTTAACACTAAAAAGAAAACTAATGCGGGTCGTAAGCACCGCTTCGCTTGGCGGATGGAAACTAATGCAGGCTGCTATGTCATGCTTCGTTAGGCGGATGGACGGAGAGCAAGCGGATGGAATGAACACCTTGCGGAAAGTGAGGGTCGTAATTGAAAGATATTGTACCTACTCACCTAGAGGGGGGGTGAATAGGTGACTTAAATCTTTTTAACTTTTTAGGCAGAATTCTGATTAAATCACAGAGTTATAATAACTTTATTACAGCAAACAATCAGCAATAACAGAATCACACAAGCACACAGTAGACACACAGATTTATAGTGGTTCCCCAAGGTTTGGGTACATCCACTTTCCCCCTTCGCCTATCTAGTAGTGTACTAGATTCGGCCAAACTCCTCCACTATCTCAAATCCTCTGATCTTACACTCAGAACCCCAAAATAGGTTCCTACAGCTCAGGCCCAAGGCCCTACAACTCAGTCTTCTTTAAAGACCTACACTCAGCTTCTTCACAAAGCCTACACTCAGCCACAAGGCCTACACTCAGCCACAACAGGCCTACACTCAGAGATACAGATCTCCTACACTCAGGCACACAGGCCCTACCACTCAGCCTTTATAATTACAGGCTTACAACTCAGATCCCTAAGGATCCTACAAGAAATATAAAATACAAAGTGTATATACCTACAACTCTGAATAGAGAGATGAGTTGATAGGTTCTTGATGAGTTCTTGGAAGAACTCTGTTGAGATCAACCTCACTATGCTTTTCTTCAAAGCTTCTTGAATGTAGAACACAATAGGGTTGATCTTCTCTGCAGCTGATCCTTGATCTCTGCAACTTAAGATTCAGAACAAAGTCTGAACCCTTCTTCTCAGCCTGGTTCCAACGGCTGTCTTCTTGGATGGATCTCTCTCTCTCCAACTACTTAGATCTTCACTTGATTCTTCAATGAATAGCTAGATCTTCTTTAGTGTTTCTCTTGTTGATTAATCTTCTCAACTTCTGTTTCTGTAGACAGTATAAGCCTATATATAGGCCTTCTTCATGGTGACCGGCTGGTCCGGTTCCTAACTGATTTCTGACAACTCTGACAGGTGCAGTAGACCGGTTGGAATGGCAGCTGTCAAGTCATCCAGTTAGTTCTTGAAATATATGAATCTGTCTGAAAGTATCGAGATAATCTGTCTTTAAGTGTCGACACTTATAGACTAAGTGTCGACACAAGTTGACTAAGTGTCGACACTAGCCTTCAAGGTGTCGACACAACTCCTTGTGTTGTAGAATTCTCTTCTCAACACAGTTTCTTCATCATTTGTCGACACTGATAATGTGTGTCGACACAAGTCCTTGTTCTTTAGTTACTTTGTTGAATTCTTATAAGTGTCGACACAACTCCTTTGTATCGACACATCTTCATGTGTTGAACTTGTTTAGTGTCGACACTTCTTCTTGGTGTCGACACTTGTCTTCTGTGTTGATACTTGCTGAGTGTCGACACTTCTTCTTGTGTCGACACATCTTCCTTTGTTGAGACGTTTAGCTGAGTGTCGACACATCTCCTTTGTGTCGACACTTGTACTTAGAATTTTGTTGAACTAGGATAAGTGTCGACACAGCTCCTTGTGTCGACACTTTCTTCAAGTGTTGAGTCTTCTGCTGAGTGTCGACACATTCTTTCTTGTGTCGACACTTTCTTCAAGTGCTGATTCTTCTGTTGTGTGTCGACACATTCCTCATGATGTCGACACTTATACTTAGACTCTGCAGACTTTTGCTGAGTGTCGACACAGCTTCCAAGTGTCGACACTTTCTGATGTAGACACAAATCCTCTGGGTGTCGACACTACTTCTAAGTGTCGACACTGCTTCACTGTACTTTTCTTCATTGAGTGTCGACACAGCTCCTTGTGTCGACACTTTCTGTCTGGTGTCGACTCAGCATCCCTGGTGTCGACACAATTACTCCAAGTGTCGACACTGCTTGTCTGGGTGTCGACACAAGTCTTCTTAAGTGTTGACACTTTCCCTCTGGGTGTCGACACATGGACTTAGAATCTTTTTTGCTTTCCCTGCAAATACTTAACCTGCACAAGGCAACTCAAAAATACATCAAATACATTTTGATGTATATCATTGAGTAGGGTGAGGCTTCTTCAAATCAGGTACATTAGAACCAATGTACCCAACAATCTCCCCCTATTTGGAGAAGTCATAACCCTTAGTCAATGATATACACCATACAGAATAAAATCACAGCATGATGTAAAGCAGGATTATATAACAGGGCAAGCATAAACATGTATTAAACAAACATGTATACATAGATATCATCTCAGAACAATTATGAAATAGATTTATCACACAGCACATTATTCTAACAGCTTTATCATATTCATTTTCCAAAAGTTTACAAGGTGTTTAAAATCAAAATATTACAACTGTAAACTTAAGATAAATCTATTCTAATCTTGATCAGCCTCCTTAATCACATTCCTTTTCCTGATTGTATCTTTGCTTGCATAGGGGCTTCAGCAACTTCAGTATCAGCAGGCTTCTTCCCTTTCAGCTCCTTCTTCTTTAGCTCCTTAGCTTTAATCTTCTGCCTCTCAAAGTAATGATAAGGCTTGGGAAAGTACTTGCTAGGCTCCTGGGCAGTAGAAGGTAGTTTTCCCATCTTTGCCTTTCTTCTATATTGTATTATGGCTTCTTTCCTAGATTCATGCTTTCTCCACTCCAGTTCAGAAAACCATTTGTTTCTATCTTGAACATTATCTTTTTCAGCCTTCCATGCAGTTAAGATAATGTTTCTTGAAGTGGGGCTCCACTGTTCAAAATCTGGTCTTTGTTCAGCTTGCTCTCTGAACCTCTTCTTAGACAATCTAATTTCTTGTTCAGCTTGTTCTTTTAGTATAGCTTCCTGTAAAGCTTCAGATACTGGCTGAACCACCTTCTCTATGATAACATTTTCCTTTCCCTCAGGTGGGCTATACATTGTCTGGATATCAGCTTGTACCATATCAAAATCTGGTGGAGGATAGATTACTTGAGCTACTTCAGGTTGCTCACCTCCAAGATATGCAGGGTTAATCCCAGATTCTGCTACATTATCATCATCACATAAAGGAGGATAACCAAGAGTGGCTCTGATAGAATTAGAAATCCACTTAGCATGATCAGAGCTGGCTTTGACTAACACCCTCTCCCCCTTTATGACTTCTCTTTCCATGTGATCTCTTAAATCATCTTTCTGAAATCTGATTTGGGCATTGAGATAATTGACGCCATCCTTGTAAAAAGGTTTCAACCTTTGGAGTTTTTCAAGGATCAGTTTCTGAGAGTTTTCTATAGCAGAAGTTACATCAGTGATGCCCTCTTGTAAAGCTTTATCAAAATCTATCTTAGCAGTAGCATTAGATGTTGTCTGTCCTACAGCTATGTTCTTCATCTCTGTGACAATTGAATTGTGGGAAGCAGTTAAGTTATCATTCATTCTAATCTGATTCTCCAGAACATATCCTTGATGCAGTGCAAGATCATCCAGTTGAGCTTTTAATTTTTCTTGATGTGTAGCCAAATATACCACTGCATTCCCTCCCTTGTGGAAGCAGTCAGTCATTTCCTTTTTATTGAGATTCATCTCAAATCTTATGGACTTAATGTCCTGGGCCAGGTCAAATTGTAGAGACTTTTGTCCTTCATCTACATACTTTTCTAGTGCTTGTCTCTGCTCATCAAGCTTAATTTGCATAGCAACCATCAAAGCACTGTAATCTACAGTTGGTGCTGGCTGTAGTGTAGGTTGTGGTGCTATAGTTTGCAATGCCTTCTTATAAGTTTGGCTTCTTCTTTTGAATACTTGAAATTTCCTTTTCTTGGCTCTGGCAGCCTCCTCTTCTTTTGATGCTGATGTACTTGCAATATCTACCCTTTCCCTAGGTAGCTCCTCATCAGCTTTTGGCTTCTCAGGCTCTTGCCTTGCAGTTTCTTCTAGTATTACCACTGGCTCCCCCTCAACTTGAGACTTCTCCCCCTCAGCAGCAGCACTGTCCTTCTCAAGGTCTGCTTGATCTAGATTAAGGAAGAGATCTTCCATAGTAAATTCTTGTGGTGAATGGGCTGGAGAAACTCTTGGCTCATCTACCACTGGATCAGATACTACTTGAACTGTAACAGATGTGTTCGTCATGACAACATCTGGGGGTTGACTATCAATCTCAAGGATGATGTGGGTGGCTCTTTCACTTTCAAGAGGAGTTGTCTCTTCCACCACTAGAGGCTCCCCCTGGACAGTATCCTGGTGTATGGGGCTAGCTTGAGGTAGCTCCCCCTGCCTCTCTGCAGCATCTTGTTGAGCTGGAGACTTCCCAGCATTTCCTTCTACATCCTCATCAGGAGTAAAGACAACTTGCTCTTCACTACCAGAGCTGCTAGATGAATCCTGAGCCACTGGGGCAGTCTTCTTCTTCTTCTTTTGGGGAGTTGTTGTCTCTGGTGTGGGCATTTCCTTGGATAAGACTCTATCCCATCTGGAGAATATCCTCATATCCATTTATCTCATATGATTGATTTTAGTGCCTGCAGCTTGACTCATAACTTCTGGTATACTACCAGCCAAGTATAGACTTAATATCCTACCCAAATTGGGCTTCTTCAGACTTTCTTTAATCTTATCAAAGACAATAACAGACCAATCTATTTTCAATGTGAAGATTATCCTTGTCATAAGATTGAACATATGGGCAGAGACCCTGTCATGCCCTCCAGGCTTACTCAAGATCACTTTTCCAACAATTTCTGATAGCAATTTTCCCTGGCTGTTCATGTCTTTCCTATGGAATACTGATCCAATCTTCATCTTTGAATCCACGCCACACCATGTTAATGCATCTCTGGTCTTAGATGCAGTAACTTCTTCTTCTTCTTACTTAGTTCTTGGTAACTGAAGTACTTTTCTCAAACTTTTTGGTGAGATCTTCACCTTTTCTCCATGTACCCTTGACTTTATTTTGAGTCCAGTCTTGTCTAGGGTTGCGCCATTTAGAAATTCTAAAACTTCTTTCTTCCAAATCTCTGTGGGCTCTGAAACAAGAAATTCTAACCCTGAGTTTGCGACTAGGGTTACCACATCCTTGATCTCTTGTTCTGCATCGTCAAACGCATGCCGCATCAATTCATAGCCTTCATTTACGTTCTCCTCAAGCTTTGGCGCCATTAGGGTTTGAAGAATTTGAATTGAGAGAAGAGAGGTGTCGACACACAAGTTTGGTCTCGAAACTTTGGTGAGCATGTCGACAAACAATGGCGAAAGCCTATTTATACCGTTCTAGGTTTGAAGATGAAAAGGCGGGTTAACTAACTTAAATTGTGTCGACACTGTTGAAAAGTGTCGACACAGACTTATAATGTCTCGACACAATGTGTCGACACAAGTTTAGTCGACAGATTATATGTGTCGACACTTGTTTATGTGTCGACACCACTTAACTCGACACTTAGTCGAGACTTTACTTAGATAATTCTGAGTAAATTCTAAGTGTCGACACCACCTTGGTTGTGTCGACACTGACTCTGTATGTGTCGACACAAATTTTCTGAAGTGTCGACACCAACTTCCTAGATGTGTCGACACCTTTTCTCTGAAGTGTCGACGCCAATTTTCTGTCTCGACACAGACAACTCTGTGTGTCGACACTATTTTACTTAGCCATTTCTATAAACTTATTCTAAGTTTATCACACCTAATTCAATTTTGAACCTATTGAATTTGGTTTCTTCTAGGGGCTTAGTATACATATCAGCTAGTTGATTATCTGTATTAATATATTCAAGTAAAATATCTTCTTTTTCTACATGTTCCCTTAGAAAATGATATTTTATCTCAATATGTTTAGTTCTACTATGGGAAACAGGATTGTTGGCAATAGATATAGCACTAGTAGAATCACAAAACAGTGGTGTTCTACTTACTTGAATACCATAATCCTCAAGCTGATGTTGTATCCATAGAAGTTGAGCACAGTAACTTCTTGCAGCCACATATTCTGATTCTGCTGTGGAGATAGCCACACTTGTTTGCTTCTTGCTACTCCAAGATATCAGTCTTCCACCTAGGAATTGACAGGTTCCAGTTGTACTTTTTCTATCTTCTTTACAGCCTGCAAAATCTGCATCCGAATAACCTGTTAGATCAAAGTCTCCATTCCTAGGGTACCAAAGGCCTAGATAAGGAGTGCCCTTTAGATATCTCAGAATCCTTTTGACTGCTGTCAAATGAGACTCTTTAGGGCAGGCTTGGTACCTAGCACAGACACATGTAGCATACATGATATCTGGTCTACTTGCAGTCAAATATAATAGGGAGCCAACTATCCCTCTATACAAAGTCTCATCTACAGGTTTCCCTGCATCATCTTTGCTAAGAGACATACTTGACCCCATAGGAGTCTTCATAGTACTGGATGAATCCATACCATACTTCCTTATTAGTTCTAGGGTGAACTTAGACTTGCATATGGATAAACCATTCTCAGTCTGTCTAACTTGGAGCCCCAAGAAGAACTTAAGTTCCCCCATACTGCTCATCTCAAATTGTCCTTGCATAAGTTTTGCAAACTTTCTGCAAAGTCCATTTTCAGTAGACCCAAATATTATGTCATCTACATATATTTGGACTAGTATGATCTTGCCTCTGGATTCCCTGAGGAATAGAGTCTTGTCTATTTCCCCCCTTGTGAATTTATTCTCAATGAGGAAACTAGACATGGTTTCATACCAAGCCCTAGGGGCTTGTTTTAACCCATACAATGCCTTCCTAAGTTTATATACATAATTAGGTTGAGTTGAATCAACAAAACCTGATGGCTGTTCCACATAGACCTCTTCTTTTAGATTACCATTAAGAAAGGCTGACTTAACATCCATTTGGTAAACTTTAAATCCTTGAAAGGTTGCATAGGCCAGGAACATCCTTATGGCTTCCAGTCTGGCTACTGGAGCAAAGGTTTGATCAAAGTCAATACCTTCTTCCTGCATATATCCCTTAGCAACCAGTCTTGCTTTGTTCTTGACAATCACTCCATGTTCATCGATCTTGTTCCTGAAGATCCACTTGGTTCCAATTATGTTGTGGTCTTTTGGTTTAGGAACAAGCTCCCAGACTTTGCACCTCTTGAACTGATTCAGCAAGAGGGTCTAGGATTTTTTCTTGCATTGCCTCAATCCAATGAGGGTCTAGGATGGCTTCTTCAAACTTCTTTGGCTCTACTTGGGATAGAAAACTGGAGAAGAGTGCTTCACTCAGATTTCTGCTCCTTGTTTGTACCCCTTGTCTTAGATCACCAATGATTTGATCTGCTGGATGATCTCTAAGATGCCTATTAGCTGGAGGCATCCTGGCTTCAGGTTGAACTTCTTCAGTTTCTTCATCTTGCTGCACTCCTTGAACTTCTTCTGCATTAGGTACATGTAGTACTCCCCCTGGACAACATCCACTATCTTCTACCTGCTGTCTTGCAGTAGGTCTTTCTTCTATAGTGAGCTTGTCCATCTTCTCAGTCACACCTATGGAGCTGCAAATACTTCTAGACAACTCATGGTTAATAAGTCTAGCTTCATCAAATACTACATGTACAGACTCTTCTACAACTTGAGTAGACAAGTTGTAGACTCTATAAGCCTTACTATTGTTGTTGTACCTAACAAAAATCCGTTCTTGGGACTTGGCAGCAAACTTAGTCAAGTAGGACTTTCCATTGTTAAGTATAAAGCACTTACAACCAAAGATCCTGAAGTAGGATGGGTTTGGTTTTCTGCCTTTCACAATCTCATAGGGGGTCTTGTTATGGCTTTTAGTAATGGTAGCCCTATTAATTACATGGCATGCAGTATTAACTGCCTCAGCCCAGAAATATTCTGGGAGAGATGTATCACTTAAAAGGGTTCTACCAGCCTCAATCAAGGTTCTATTTTTCCTCTCAGCAATGTCATTTTGCTGAGGTGTCCTTGGTGAAGAAAACTCCTGAAATATCTCAAATTCTTCACATAGTTTTGTCATACTATCAGACTGGAATTCAGTACCATGGTCACTTCTTATTTTGACCACAGTACTGTCTAGTTCATTCTGAATTTGTTTGACAAAGCTATAGAAGATACTAGGTGTTTCAGATTTCTGTCTAAGAAAGAACACCCAGGAATACCTTGAGTAGTCATCTACAACCACAAAGGTATAGACCTTCCTACCTAGGCTGTGAACTGGCATAGGACCAAAGAGATCCATATGCAAGAGGTATAAACACCTCACAGCATTTTTGTTTTCAATGTTATTAAAGCTGGATCTAGTCTGCTTGCCCTTTTGACAAGCTGAACATATTCCATCTTTAATACACTTAACTTAAGGGTCATTCCTCACTAACTCTTTGCTATAGAGTTTGCCAATTGTCTTATAGTTGAGATGGGCTAGCCTCTTGTGCCATTTGACACAATGAGAGACTTTTTTATCAGCTACAAGACACACTGGAGAACCATTGGTCTCACACATAATGTCTAGGCAATAGACATTTCTTTTTCTGTAACCTGTCAAAATGATTTCTTAATCATTTGACCTCCTGATATGACAACCATCTTTAACAAATGAGATGTCATATCCTAAATCACTCAATTGACTTATACTAATAAGGTTATGTTTCAAACCTTCAACATAAGCCACTTGAGTAATAGTAATATGAGAGCTAGAAATGTTACCAAAACCCTTGATGATTCCTTTTTCAGAACCACCAAAGGTGACTTTAGGACCATCCCTGATTGGTGTGAAGTCCTTTAGCAATCCCCTAGTTCCGGTCATGTGTCTGGAACATCCACTGTCTAAGTACCATATTGGGGCATGGCCACTTGGACTCACCTGCAAAACAGATTAGTTGACCTTAGAACCCAAAAAATTCTTGGGTCCTTGGTGCTGGTTAGTTTGCCTCTTAACAAAGCTACCTGCAGGTCTTCCAACGGGCAGTTTGCTACTCAACTTGGCATTAGAATTATGCCAACAGTCTATGGCAAAGTGGCCTACCTTGCCACAGCACCAGCACTCAAACCTATTGTATCTTTGCTTAGGTACATCCTTAGCTGTTTTGTTTACAGCTGGCTTGTTGAGGGCTGGGGCTTTGCCCATAGACTTGGACTGAACAGTCCTAGCAAGTTTAGTAAACCCCAGTCCAGCTTTACCTTTTTGATGAACAAATTCATCAATTAAGGGTAGAACAGACTTTGTTTTAGAAAACCTAGCAACTAAATCTCTCTCCTTCTGAAGACTAATCTCCAGACTCTTGATTCTTGAATGCTATAGTCCCCATCTGAATAACAGTTATGTTTTTCAGTCTGGCTATCTCATTAAGTTTTTGATCAAACAACTTCTCAAAATCAGTTGCAGCCACTTTGAGACTTGCAATCTCCTTAGCCTGACTCTTGGCCAAGGATTTGCTTTTCTTAAATGCTTGCAACAGAACTCTATATTCATCAATCAATTGATGAATATCCTCTTCAGACTCAGATGCACTCTCATCACTTGATGATGTTGAATCTGATTCTGAACTAGCACAAGAAATTGAACTTAAAGAATAATTTTGTACCTTACTAGGTCCAGGTTGATCCTGGATTTTGTCACCTTCTGTCAATGCCATCAGTCCTTGGCACTGACTGTCCTCTTGTTCGTATATAGAGTTCATTATCTAGATGAACTCCTCTTCTTCTTCCTCAGCAAACAGTCATATGTATGCTTCAGCATCTGACTCAGTTTTTGATGAAGATATGTCTGACAGACTCTTATCCTTTTTGGCAACAAAAGACCTTTCCTTCTTGCCCTTGAACTGAGTCTTTTTCTTATCATTAGACTCTTTCCTTTTCTCAGGACAGTCTGCAATAACATGTCCTTGTCTGTTACAGCAATAGCAAACAATTTTTGATAGAGTTGCTTTGCTTGACTTGGTCTTTTTCCTGTTTTTCTTTGATGACTTTTTGTTCTGATAATAGTCTTCTTTACCCTGTGAAGTAGATGGCTTTGTCCTCCACTATTTCTTCTTTAAGAACTTCTGAAAGTGTCTTGTGAAAGCTGCAAAGTCCTCATCATTTTCACTGCTTTCAGAATTTCTGCTTTCTGAATTATCTGACTCAGTCTCAGCAACCTTTGGAGGTGGAGTTGGTGACTTACTTCTGTATTTTCTGGTGGCTTCTGTCTTGAATGCCACTGTCCTTTCTTTATTCTCAATTCTGGTAGACTTCTCATCTTCTTTCCTCACCATCAACTGCATCTCATAGGATAGCAGTTTTCCAAACAGTGTTGGTGGAGGGATATCTGCTAACTTTATCATTTCCCTTATGGCACAGATCTTGGTGTCTCAATCCTTTGTTAGGGACCTTAGAAACTTATCATTTAGCTCATAATTACTGAACTCTCTTCCATAGGACATTAGCTCATTGACAATCCTATAGAACTTTTTATAGCATTCTGTGATGCTATCAGATCTACCTTGCCTGAAGCTTTCATATTCTTGGTTTAATAAGGACTTTCTGTCCTGCCTCACTTCTTCAGAACCCTCCATGTACACAATAAGAGTATCCCGCATCTCCTTAGATGTCTTACAGTGTATCAAATTCTGAAAGGTAGCATCATCTATAGAACTCACAATGATATTCTGAGCCCTCTTGTCCATTGTGGCTAGAATTATCTCATCTTTTGTCATTTCAGAGAAGTCCTTAGGTGTTCTCTGATTTGCATCCAGGACTGAAACCTTCATGGGCACATATGGCCCTTCTTTAACTGTGATGTAAATTCTAGGGTTTGAGGCTTCCATAAATAGTCTCACCCTTTCTTTCCAGATGCCAAAAATTTCTTTTCTGCAAATGGGTAACTTCATGGATCCAAGTTCCTTATGATTCTCAGTTGAACCCATGGTTCTTGATTTTCTTGATTCTGCAAATTACTTAGACTGAATCTGCCAACAGGATCTACTCAGACAGTTATGTCTCTTTTTGAGTAACCTGGCTCTGATACCACTTGAAAGATATTGTACCTACTCACCTAGAGGGGGGGGTGAATAGGTGACTTAAATCTTTTTAACTTTTTAGGCAGAATTCTTATTAAATCACAGAGTTATAGTAACTTTATCACAGCAAACAATCAGCAATAACAGAATCACACAAGCACACAGTAGACACACAGATTTATAGTGGTTCCCCAAGGTTTGGGTACATCCACTTTCCCCCTTCGCCTATCTAGTAGTGTACTAGATTCGGCCAAACTCCTCCACTATCTCAGATCCTCTGATCTTACACTCAGAACCCCAAAACAGGTTCCTACAGCTCAGGCCCAAGGCCCTACAACTCAGCCTTCTTTAAAGACCTACACTCAGCTTCTTCACAAAGCCTACACTCAGCCACAAGGCCTACACTCAGCCACAACAGGCCTACACTCAGCCACAACAGGCCTACACTCAGAGATACAGATCTCCTACACTCAGGCACACAGGCCCTACCACTCAGCCTTTATAATTACAGGCTTACAACTCAGATCCCTAAGGATCCTACAAGAAATATAAAATACAAAGTGTATATACCTACAACTCTGAATAGAGAGATGAGTTGATAGGTTCTTGATGAGTTCTTGGAAGAACTCTGCTGAGATCAACCTCACTTAGCTTTTCTTCAAAGCTTCTTGAATGTAGAACACAATAGGGTTGATCTTCTCTACAGCTGATCCTTGATCTCTGCAACTTAAGATTCAGAACAAAGTCTGAACCCTTCTTCTCAGCCTGGTTCCAACGGCTGTCTTCTTGGATGGAGCTCTCTCTCTCCAACTACTTAGATCTTCACTTGATTCTTCAATGAATAGCTAGATCTTCTTTAGTGTTTCTCTTGTTGATTAATCTTCTCAACTTCTGTTTCTGTAGACAGTATAAACCTATATATAGGCCTTCTTCATGGTGACCGGCTGGTCCGGTTCCTAACTGATTTCTGACAACTCTGACAGGTGCAGTAGACTGGCTGGAATGGTAGCTGTCAAGTCATCCAGTCAGTTCTTGAAATATCTGAATCTGTCTGAAAGTGTCGAGACAATCTGTCTTTAAGGGTCGACACTTATAGACTAAGTGTCGACACAAGTTGACTAAGTGTTGACACTAGCCTTCAAGGTGTCGACACAACTCCTTGTGTTGTAGAATTCTCTTCTCGACACAGTTTCTTCATCATGTGTCGACACTGATAATGTGTGTCGACACAGGTCCTTGTTCTTTAGTTACTTTGTTGAATTCTTGTAAGTGTCGACACAACTCCTTTGTGTCGACACATCTTCATGTGTTGAACTTGTTTAGTGTCGACACTTCTTCTTGGTGTCGACACTTGTCTTCTGTGTTGATACTTGCTGAGTGTCGACACTTCTTCTTGTGTCGACACATCTTCCTTTGTTGAGACTTTTAGCTGAGTGTCGACACATCTCCTTTGTGTCGACACTTGTACTTAGAATTTTGTTAAACTAGGCTAAGTGTCGACACATCTCCTTGTGTCGACACATCTCCTTGTGTCGACACTTTCTTTAAGTGTTGAGTCTTCTGCTGAGTGTCGACACATTTTTTCTTGTGTCGACACTTTCTTCAAGTGCTGAGTCTTCTGTTGTGTGTCGACACATTCCTCATGATGTCAACACTTATACTTAGACTCTGCAGACTTTTGCTGAGTGTCGACACAGCTTCCAAGTGTCGACACTTTCTGATGTAGACACAAATCCTCTGGGTGTCGACACTGCTTCTAAGTGTCAACACTGCTTCACTGTACTTTTCTTCATTGAGTGTCGACACAGCTCCTTGTGTCGACACTTTCTGTCTGGTGTCGACTCAGCATCCCTGGTGTCGACACAATTACTCCAAGTGTCGACACTGCTTGTCTGGGTGTCGACAAAAGTCTTCTTAAGTGTCGACATTTTCCCTCTGGGTGTCGACACGTGGACTTAGAATCTTTTCTGCTTTCCCTGCAAATACTTAACCTGCACAAGGCAACTCAAAAATACATCAAATACATTTTGATGTATATCATTGAGTAGGGTGAGGCTTCTTCAAATCAGGTACATTAGAACCAATGTACCCAACAGTAATCACCTCTTCATCCACCAACTCTAGCCTTTGCTAAAGTGGTTCTAGAGCATGAGTGTAATGGACGTGAAATGAGGCGAGTGCATCATAGCTATAACAGAGGATGTAACTACCCAAACAAACTTCATTCATAGATAAATTAAAAGCAAGTTTAAGTTTATTACAAGCTCAAGAGTACAATCCACAAAGAGAAGAGGTAGAATAAATTGAAATGGGGAAAGTCTAGCCGTGGTTCTTGGTCGGAGTGGTGGGTTGTCAGTCCACTTCATGACTCTAACCGTGGTTGCTTCCGGAGGCAAATGGGTTGTCAATCCACTTGTCTTCCTCCGTCTTCTTCCCTTGCCTTCAGTCTGTACTCCCTTTACTCAGATAAAAAGTGTCGAAAGGTCTCTGTTGCAAGCTGTTGTGGTCGGGAACTCTCCGAAGGGGTGAAGATGACTTCGGATGGCCGGAGAAAGCTTCCCGGAGGGTGTAGATGAGTGGAGGACCTGTGGGGGAGAGGAGCGGCGCTTCACGCGCAGCATCTGGGCGGAGAGAATGAAAAAGTGTGCCCCAATTCGCGGATAAGGGGCTTAAATATGGCAGCAGACAAACAGAGCGCACGATCAGTGGCGCACGATCAGTGGTCGTGCGTACTGACGGTTGATGATCGTGCGCTCTGCTCCAGGAAAACCTGTAGCTGGACAGAAAAAATCAATATATATGCGCACGATCAGTGGCGCACGACCAGTGATCATGCACACTTAATCCCATGATCGTGCGATATGCAATGGCAGAACTTCAGAAAAACTGGAATAACGCGCACAATCAGTGGCGCACGACCAGCGGTCGTGCGCACTATGTCTAATGGTTGTACGATGCCCCAAGACAGAACTTGGAAAATGGAGAATATAGAGCGCACGATCAGTGGAGCATGACCAGCGGTCGTGCGCACTATGTCCATTGGTCGTGCGCAGTACTCCTGTACCGTTTTGGGATTTCCCGAACAATCCCGGAACACGCACACGACCCTTGTACCTGCAATAAGAACAAAAGAGCCACCGAAACAGGCATTCCACATTCTCTAGACACAGAAAAACACCAAGTATAGGGAAAAAGTACAAAATTATGAAATCACACTGAAAACGGGCCTAAAGTGCACTTCCTATGGAAATAAAGATTAGAAGAAATACATACGGTAACGAACTAAAAGTGAAGTGCTTGTGAAAGAAAACTAGCCCAGATGAGTCCAAAAATATGTATATAATTCGGACTCATCACCTACTAGGGCTCTAGTGGCCCAATAAAAATCGGGATGTTACAATGCAATACAAATAAAACGATTTTCGTCCTCAAAAAATTGCTTGAAGTAGGGGGAAAAGGAGTGACATAATTGGGGGAAGAGATCGGGGTGTTTTTCACGGACGAGCGCCTCTGGTTCCCAAGTATACTCATCTTGACCGTGATTTGACCATAATATCTTGACCATTGGGATGTGTTGGGTACATTGGAATGAATGTATCTGATTTGAAGAAGCCTCACCCTACTCAATGATATACATCAAAATGTATTTGATGTGTTTTGAGTTTAGTTGTGCAGGTCAAGTATTTACAGGGAAAGCTGAAAAGTTTTTAAGTCCATGTGTCGACACCCAGAAGGAAAGTGTCGACACTTAAGAAGTCTTGTGTCAACACCCAGACAAGCAGTGTCGACACTTGGAGTAATTGTGTCGACACCAGGAATGCAGAGTTGACACCAGACAGAAAGTGTCGACACATATAGTTTGTGTCGACACTCAGTGAAGAGAAGTCCAGAGAAGCAGTGTCGAAACTTAGCAGTAGTGTCAACACCTAGAGGAACTTTGTCTACACCAGAAAGTGTCGACACTTGGAGGCTGTGTCGACACTCAGCAAATTTCAGCAGAGTCTAAGTACAAGTGTCGACATAATGAAGAATGTGTCGACACACAGCAGAAGACTCAATACAAGAAGAAAGTGTCGACACTTGGAGGCTGTGTCGACACTCAGCATAGTTCAACAAAATTCTAAGTACAAGTGTCGACACAAAGGAGAAGTGTCGACACTCAACAAAAGTCTCAACATAAGAAGATGTGTCGACACTAAGAATATGTGTCGACACTCAGCAAGTATCAACACAGAAGGCATGTGTCGACACCAAGAAGAAGTGTCGACACTAAACAAGTTCAACACAAGAAGATATGTCGACACAAATGAGTTGTGTCGACACTTACAAGAATTCAACTAAGTACTGAAGAACAAGGAGTTATGTCGACACTCAATATCAGTGTCGACACATATTGAAGAAGCTGTGTCGAGAAGTGAATTCTACAACACAAGGAGTTGTGTCGACACCTTGAAGGCTAGTGTCGACACTTAGTCAACTTGTTTCGACACTTGGTCTATAAGTGTCGACACTTAAAGACAGACTGTCTCGACACTTTCAGACAGTTATATATATTCTAAGAACTGACTGGATGACTTGACAATTGTCATTCCAGCCAGTCTACTGCAACTGTCAGAGTTGTCAGAAAGCTGTTAGGAACCGGATCAGCCGGTCACCATGAAGAAGGCCTATATATAGGTTTATTCTGTCAACAAAAAGTGATTGTCCATAGAGATTGAAAAGAGAAGAAGATCTAGCTATTCATTGAAGAATCATTTCAAGTGAAGATCTAAGAAGTTGTAAAGAGAGAGCTCCTTCCAAGAAGACAGTCGTTGGAACCAGGTTGTGAAGAAGGGTTCAGACCTAGTTCTGAATCTTAAGTTATAGTGATTGAAGATCAGCTGCAGAGAATCAATCCTATTGTGTTCTACATTCAAGAAGCTTTGAAGAAAGCCAAGTGAGGTTGATCTCAGCAGAGTTCATTCAAGAACTCATCATGAACCTATCAACTCATCTCTCTTTTTCTGAGTTGTAGGTATATACTTTGTATTCTTATTTTCTTGTAGGATCCTTAGGGATCTGAGTTGTAAGCTTGTAATTATAAAGGCTGAGTGGTAGGGCCTGTATGCCTGAGTGTAGGAGATCCATATCTCTGAGTGTAGGCCTTGTGGCTGAGTGTAGGCCTTGTGGCTGAGTGTAGGCCTTGTGGCTGAGTGTAGGTCTTTGGAGAAGACTGAGTTGTATGGCCTTGGGCTTGAGCTGTAGGAACCTGTTTTGGGTTCTGAGTGTACGATCTGAGGATCTGAGATAGTGGAGAAGTTTGGCCGAATCTAGTACACTACTAGATAGGCGAAGGGGAAAGTGGATGTAACCAAACCTTGGGGAACCACTATAAATATGTGTGTTCACTGTGTGCATGTTGATTTTGTGATTGCTGATTGATTGCTGTGAAGAATTGATTATAACTCTGTGGTATCATCTGCCAAAAAGTTTAAAAAGATTAAGTCACCTATTCACCCCCCCCCCTCTAGGTGATTAGGTACAATTTCTTTCAAGTGGTATCAGAGCGAGGTTACTCAAAAAGGACTTAACTATCTGAGTAGATCCTGTTGGCAGATTCAGTATAAGTAAAGTGCAGAATCAAGAAAATCAAGAAACATGGGTTCAACAGAGAATCATAAGGAACTTGGATCCATGAAGTTGCCCATTTGCAAAAAAAAAGATTTTTGGCATCTGGAAAGAAAGGGTGAGACTGTTTATGAAAGCCTCAGACCCTAGAATATATATCACAGTTAAAGAAGGGACATATGTGCCTATGAAGGTTTCAGTCCTAGATGCAAATCAGAGAACACCTAAAGACTTTTCTGAAATGACAAAAGATGAGATTATTCTCGCCACCATGGACAAGAGGGCTCAGAATATCATTGTAAGTGGCATAGATGATGCTACATTTCAGAACTTGATACACTGTAAGACATCTAAGGAGATGTGGGATACTTTGATAGTGTACATGGAGGGTTCAGAAGAAGTGAGACGGGACAGAAAGTCTTTGTTAAACCAAGAATATGAAAGTTTCAGGCAAGGTAAGTCTGATAGCATAACAGAATGCTATAAGAAATTCTATAGGATTGTCAATGAGCTAATGTCCTATGGAAGAGAATTCAGCAATTATGAGCTGAATGATAAGTTCTTGAGGTCCCTAACAAAGGACTGGGACACCAAGATCTGTGTCATTAGGGAAATGGCCAAGTTAGCAGATATTCCTCCTCCAACTTTGTTTGGAAAACTACTATCCTATGAAATGCAGTTGATGGTAAGGAAAGAAGAGGAGAAGACTACCAAAATTGAGAATAAAGAAAGAACAGTGGCATTCAAAACAGAAGCCACCAGAAAATACAAAAGTAAGTCTCCATCTCCACCTCCAAAGGTTGCTGAGACTGAGTCAGATGATTCAGAAAGCAAAAAGTCTGAAAGCAGTGAGAGTGATGAGGACTTTGCAGCTTTCACAAGACACTTTCATAAGTTTCTAAAGAAGAAACAGTGGAGGTCAAAGCCATCCACTTCACAAGGAAAAGATGACTATTATCAGAAAAGGAAGACATCAAAGAAAGACAGGAGAAAGCCCAAGTCAAGCAAAGCAACTTCATCAAAAATTGCCTGCTATTGCTGTAACAGACAAGGACATATTGTTGCAGACTGTCCAGAGAAAAGGAAAGAGTCTAATGATAAGAAGAAGACTCAATTCAAGGGCAAGAAGGAAAGGTCCTTTGTTGCCAAGAAGGACAAAAACCTGTCAGACATATCTTCATCAGAAACTGAGTCAAAAGCTGAAGCATACATATGACTGTTTGCTGAAGAAGAGGAAGAGGAGTTCATCCAGATAATGAACTCTATATATGAACAAGAGGGCAATCAGTGCCAAGGACTAATGGCATTGTCAGAAGGTGACAAAATCCAGGATCAGCCTGGACCTAGTAAGGTACAAAATTGTTCGTTAAGTTCAATTTCTAGTGCTAGTTCAGATTCAGTTACATCAGCATCAAGTGATGTCAGTGGATCTGAATCTGAAGGGGATATTCATGAGTTGATTGATGAATATAGAGTTCTGTTGCAAGCTTTTAAGAAAAGCAAATCCTTGGCCAAGAGTCAGGCAAAGGAAATTGCTAGTCTCAAAGAGGCTGCAACTGATTTTGAGAAGCTGATTGATCAAAAGTTAAATGAAATAGCCAGACTGAAGAACATAACTGTTATTCAGATGGGGACTATAACATTCAAGAATGATCAAATCAAAAGTCTGGAGATTAGTCTTTAGAAGGAGAGAGACATTGTTGCAAGGTTTTCTAAACCAAAGTCTGTTCTACCTTTGATAGATGAATTTGTTCATCAAAAAGGTAAAACTGGATTAGGGTTTACTAAACCTGCTAGGACTGTTCAGTCTAAGTCTAAGGGCAAAGCACCAGCTCTCAACAAGCCAGCTGTAGATAAAACAGCTAGGGATGTACCTAAGCAAAGGTACAATAGATTTGAGTGCTGGTGCTGTGGCAAGGTAGGCCACTTTGTCATAGACTGTTGGCACAATTCTAGTGCCAAGTTGAGTAGTAAACTGCCTGTTGGAAGATCTGCAGGTAGCTTTGTTAAGAGGCAAACTAACCAGCACCAAGGACCCAATAATTTTTTGGGTTCTAAGGTCAACTAATCTGTTTTGCAGGTAAGTCCAAGTGGTCATGCCCCAATATGGTACTTGGACAGTGGATGTTCCAGGCACATGACTGGAACTAGGGGATTGCTAAAGGACTTCACACCAATCAAGGATGGTCCTAAAGTCACCTTTGGTGGTTCTGAAAAAGGAAACATCAAGGGTTTTGGTAACATTTCTAGCACCCATATAACAATTACTCAAGTGGCTTATGTTAAAGGTTTGAAACACAACCTTATTAGTATAAGTCAACTGAGTGATTTAGGATATGACATCTCATTTGTCAAAGATGGTTGTCATATCAGGAGGTCAAATGATCAAGAGATCATTTTGACATGTTACAGAAAGAGAAATGTCTATTTCCTAGACATTATGAGTGAGAACAATATTTCTCCAGTGTGTCTTGTAGCTGATGAGAAAGTCTCTCATTGTGTCAAATGGCATAAGAGGCTAGCTCATCTCTACTACAAGATAATTGGCCAACTTTATAGCAAAGAGTTAGTGAGGAATGGTCCTCAGGTTAAGTGTATTAAAGATGAAATATGCTCAGCTTGTCAAAAGGGCAAGCAGACTAGATCCACCTTTAGTAGCATTGAAAACAAAGATGCTGTGAGATGCTTATACCTCTTACATATAGATCTCTTTGGTCCTATGCCAGTTCACATCCTAGGTAGGAAGGTCTACACATTGGTGGTTGTAGATGACTACTCAAGTTTTTCCTGGGTGTTCTTCCTTAGACAGAAATCTGAAACACCTAGTATCTTCAATAGCTTTGTCAAACAAATTCAGAATGAGTTAGACAGTACAATGGTCAGGATAAGAAGTGACCATGGTACTGAATTCCAGTCTGATAGTATGACAAAACTATGTGAAGAATTTGGGATATTTCAGGAATTTTCTTCACCAAGAACACCTCAGCAAAATGGCATTGCTGAGAGGAAAAATAGAACCTTGATTGAGGCTGGTAGAACCCTATTAAGTTATACATCTCTCCCAGAATATTTCTGGGCTGAGGTAGTGAACACTGCATGCCATGTAATTAATATGGCTACCATTACTAAAAGCCACAATAAGACTCCCTATGAGATTGTGAAAGACAGAAAACCAAATCTATCCTATTTCAGGATCTTTGGTTGTAAATGCTTTATACTTAACAATGGTAAGTCTTACTTGACTAAGTTTGCTGCCAAATCCTAAGAGGGGATCTTTGTTGGGTACAACAACAATAGTAAGGCTTATAGAGTCTACAACTTATCTACTCAAGTTGTAGAAGAGTCAGTACATGTAGTATTTGATGAAGCTAGACTTATTAACCATGAGTTGTCTAGAAGTATTTGCAGCTCCACAGGTGTAACTAAGAAGATGGACAAGCTCACTATTGAAGAAGGACCTACTGCAAGTCAGCATATAGATGATAGTGGTTGTTGTCCAGGGGGAGTACTACATGTAACTAATGCAGAAGAAGACCAAGGAGTGCAGCAAGTTGAAGAAGCTGAAGGAGTTCAACCTGAATCCAGGATACCTCCAGCTAATAGACATCTAAGAGATCATCCAGCAGATCAAATCATTGGTGATCTAAGACAAGGGGTACAAACAAGGAGCAAAAATCTAAGTGCAGTGCTCTACTCCAGTTTTCTATCCCAAGTAGAGCCAAAGAAATTTGAAGAAGCCATCCTAGACCCTCACTGGTGTGAGGCAATGCAAGAGGAGCTGAATCAGTTCAAGAGGTGCAAAGTCTGGGAGCTTGTTCATAAACCAAAAGACCACAACATAATTGGAACCAAGTGGATCTTTAGGAACAAGATGGATGAACATGGAGTAATTATTAAGAACAAAGCAAGACTGATTGCTAAGGGATATAGGCAGGAAGAAGGTATTGACTTTGATCAAACCTTTGCTCCAGTAGCCAGACTAGAAGCCATAAGGATGTTCCTGGCCTATGCAACCTATCAAGGTTTTAAAGTATACCAAATGGATGTTAAGTCAGCCTTTTTGAATGGCAATCTAAAAGAGGAAGTCTATGTGTAACAGCCATCAGGTTTTGTTGATTCAACTCAACCTAATTATGTCTATAGACTTAGGAAGACTTTGTATGGGTTAAAACAAGCCCCTAGGGCTTGGTATGAAACCCTGTCTAGTTTCCTCATTGAGAATAAATTCACAAGGGGGAAAATAGACAAGACTCTATTCCTTAGAGAATCCAGAGGCAAGATCATACTAGTCCAAATATATGTAGATGACATAATATTTGGGTCTACTGAAAATAGTCTTTGCAGAAAGTTTGCAAAACTAATGCAAGGACAATTTGAGATGAGCAGTATGGGGGAACTTAAGTTCTTCTTGGGTCTCCAAGTTAGACAGACTGAGAATGATTTATCCATATGCCAGTCTAAGTTCACCCTAGAATTAATAAGGAAGTATGGTATGGAATCTTCCAGTACCATGAAAACTCCCATGGGGTCAAGTATGTCTCTTAGCAAAGATGATGCATGGAAACCTGTAGATGAGACTTTGTATAGAGGGATAGTTGGATCCCTATTGTATTTGACTGTAATTAGACCAGATATCATGTATGCTACATGTGTTTGTGCTAGGTACCAAGCATGCCCTAAAGAGTCTTATTTGACAGCAGTCAAAAGAATTATAAGATATCTTAAGGGCACACCTTATCTAGTCCTTTGGTACCCTAGGAATGGAGACTTTGAAGTAACAGGTTATTCAGATGCAGATTTTGCAGGCTGCAAAGAAGATAGAAAAAGTACAACTGGAACCTGTCAATTCCTAGGTGGAAGACTGATATCATGGAGTAGCAAGAAGCAAATAAGTGTGGCTATATCCACAGTAGAATCAGAATATGTGGTTGCAGGAAGTTGCTGTGCTCAACTTCTATGGATACAACATCAGCTAGAAAACTATGGTATTCAAGTAACTAGAACACCACTGTTTTGTGATTCTACTAGTGTTATATCTATTGCAAATAATCCTGTTTCCCATAGTAGAACTAAACACATTGAAATAAAATATCATTTTCTAAGGGAACATGTAGAAAAAGAAGATATTTCACTGAAGTATGTTAATACAGATAATCAACTAGCTGACATGTATACTAAGCCCCTAGAAGAAACCAAGTTCAATAGGTTCAAAATTGAATTAGGTATGATAAACTTAGAATAAGTTTATAGAAATGGCTAAGTAAAATAGTGTCGACACAAAGAGTTGTCTGTGTCGAGACAGAGAATTGGTGTCGACACTTCAGGGAAAAGGTGTCGACACATTTAGGAAGTTGGTGTCGACACTTCAGAAAATTAGTATCGACACATACAGGGTGGTGTCGACACATAAACCAGTGTCGACACATATATTCTGTCGACTATACTTGTGTCGACACATAGGTGTCGAGACATTATAAGTCTGTGTCGACACTTTTCAACAAGTGTCGACACAATTTAAGTTTCTTGACGCGCCCTTTCATCTTCAATCCTAGAAAGGTATAAATAGGATTTTATCATTGTATGTCGACACGCTCACCAAAGTTTCGAGACCAAACTTGTGTGTCGACACCTCTCTTCTCTCAATTCAAATTCTTCAAACCCTAATGGCGCCAAAGCTCGAAGAGAACGTAAATGAAGGATATGAACTGGTGCGGCATGCGTTTGATGATGCAGACCCGGAGATCAAGGATGTGGTAACCCTAGTCGCAAACTCAGGGTTAGATTTTCTTATTTCAGAGCCAACCAAGATATGGAAGAAAGAAGTTCTAGAATTTCTGAATGGAGCAACCCTAGACGAATCTGGACTCAAGATAAAGTCAAGGATTCATGGGGCAAAGGTGAAGATCACTTCTAAGAGTTTGAGAAAGGTACTAAACCTACCAAGGACTAAGGAAGAAGATGAAGTTTCTGCTTCTAAGACCAGAGAAGCTTTAACATGGTGTGGACTGGATTCCAAGATGAAAATTGGATCAGTATTCAATAGGAAGGGAATGAACAGCCAAGGAAAATTTCTCTCTGAAATTGTTGGCAAGGTGATCATGTGCAAGTCTGGAGGACATGACAGGATTTCAGCTTATATGTTCAATCTGATGACAAGGTTAATCTTCCAGCTACATACTGATTGGTCTGCAGTAGTGTTTGAGAAGATTAAGAAGAGCCTGAAGAAACCCAATTTGGGTAGGATATTAAGTCTTTACTTGGTTGGTAGTATACCAGAAGTAATGACCCGTGCTGTAGGATCCAAAATTAACCACATGAGAAGAATGGATCTCAGGATCTTCTCTAGATGGGATAGGGTCTTGACTAAGGAGATGCCAACTCCTGAGAAGGAAATCCCACTAAAGAAGAAGAAGAAGATAGCTCCAGTAGCTCAAGAATCATCTAGTAGCTCTGAAGAGCATGTTGTCTTTACACCAGATGATGAACTAGAAACTGGAACTGCTGAAAAGTCTCCAAATAGACAAGAAGCTGCAGACAGGCAGGGGGAGCTACCTCAAGCTAGCCCAATACACCAGGATTCCATCCAGGGGGAGCCTCTAGTAGTGGAAGAGCCAACTCCACTAGAGAGTGAACAGGCTACCCAAACCATTCTTGAGGTAATCACTGAAATCAACCAATTAGATTTCCTTCTTGAGAGTGATGTTATAACTGACAAATTATCTGATGTTAATCAGCAACCTCAGATTGATAGTCAACCCCCAGATGTTGTCATGGAGGACACATCTGTTGCAGCTCCAGTAGTATCTGATCATTTTGCTAATGAGCCAAGAGATTCTCCACCCCTTCATCAACAAGAGTTTACTTTGGAATAACTATTCCCTGATCTCCTCCAAACAGACTTTGAGAAGGAAAGTGTTGTTGCTGAGGGGGAGAAGGCCCAAGTTGAGGGGGAGCAAGTGGAGATTCTAGAAGAAACTGCAAGGAAAGAGCCTGAGAAGCCAAAGGATGTTGAGGAGCTACCTAGGGAGAGGGTAGAAATAGCAAGCACATCAACTTCTAAAGATGAGGAGGCTGCACGAGCAAAGAAAAGGAAATTCCAAGTCTTTAAAAGAAGGAGACAAAATTATAAGAAGGCTTTACAAACCATTGCACAACAGCCTGCCCCACAACCAGCACCATCTATAGATTTCCGTTCTCTGATGGTTGCAATGCAAATAAAGCTTGATGAGCAAAGAAAAGCAATAGAAACGTATATGGATGAGGGGCATAAGTCTCTACAGTTTGATCTGGCCCAGGACATTAAGTCTATTAGATTTGAGATGAATTTAAATAAGAAGGAGATGACTGACTGCTTCCACAAGGGAGGGAATGCAGTATTCTATCTAGCTACTCATCAGGAGAAAATCAAAGCTCAAGTGGATGACCTTGCACTGAAGCAAGGATATGTTCTAGAGAATCAAATAAGGATGAATGATAATTTGACAGCTTCCCACAATGCCATTGTAACTGAATTAAAGAATATAGCAACTGCTCAGAATTCAGCACTGACCACTGCCAAAGAAGAATTTGACAAAGCATTGCAAAAGAGTTTAACTGATGTTACTTCTGCAATTCAAGATTCTCAGAAGCTGATCACTGAAAAACTCCAAAGGTTGAAACCTTTCTTTAAGGATGGAGTAAACTATTTGGATGCCCAAATAAGATTTCAGAAACATGATCTAAGAGATCACATAGAAAGAGAAGTCATAAAGGGGGAGAGGGTGTTAGTCAAAGTAGGCTCTGATCATGCAAAATGGATTTTCAATTCCATCAGAGCCACTCTTGGTTATCCTCCTTTATGTGATGATGATAATGTTGCAGAGTCTGGGATTAATCCTGCCTATCTTGGAGGTGAGCAAGCTGAAGTAGCTCAGGTGATCTATCCTCCACCAGACTTTGATATGATACAAGCTAATATACAAACAATGTATAGCCCACTTGAGGGGAAGCAAAATGTCATCATAGAGAAAGTGGTTCAGCCAGTGCCAGAGGCTATATTGAAAGAACAAGAAGCTTTGCTGCTCAAGGAACAAGAGACTATATTGTCTAAGAAGAGGTTCAGAGAGCAAGCTGAACAAAGGCCTGATTTTGAACAGTGGAGCCCCACTTCAAGGAATATTATCTTAACTGCATGGAAGGCTGCCAAGGATAATGTTCAAGATAGAAATAAGTGGTATTCTGAACTTGAGTGGAGAAAGCATGAATCCAGGCAAGAAGCCATTGTGCAATACAGGAGAAAGGCTAAGATGGGAAAGCTACCTCCTACTGCCCAGGAGCCTAGCAAGTACTTTCCCAAGCCTTATCATTACTTTGAGAGGCAGAAGATTAAGACTGAAGAGCGGAAGAAAAAGGATCTTAAAGGCAAGAAGCCTGCTGCTGCTGAAGATGCTGAAGCCCCTGTGCAAGCAAAGATACAGTCTGGGAAGGGCATAGTTATCAAGGAGGCTGAGCAAAAATAGAATAGAATTATTTTTAGTTTACAGTTGTAATCTTTTGATTTTAAACACTCTATAAACTTTTGTATAATGAATATGACAAAGTTGTTAGAACAATGTGATGTGTGAAAAATCTATTACATAATTGTTCTGAGATATATGTGTGTACATGTTTTGTTTAATACATGTTTATGTACTTTCCCTGATTGCATAATCCTGTTTTTCATCATACTGTAATTTTGTTATGTATGGTGTATATCATTGACTAAGGGTTATGACTTCTCCAAATAGGGGGAGATTGTTGGGTACATTGGAATGAATGTACCTGATTTGAATAAGCCTCACCCTACTCAATGATATACATCAAAATGTATTTGATGTGTTTTGAGTTTAGTTGTGCAGGTCAAGTATTTACAGGGAAAGCTGAAAAGTTTCTAAGTCCATGTGTCGACACCCAGAAGGAAAGTGTCGACACTTAAGAATTCTTGTGTCGACACCCAGACAAGTAGTGTCGACACTTGGAGTAATTGTGTCGACACCAGGAATGCAGAGTCGACACCAGACAGAAAGTGTCGACATATACAGTTTGTGTCGACACTCAGTGAAGAGAAGTCCAGAGAAGCAGTGTCGACACTTAGTAGTAGTGTCGACACCTAGAGGAACTTTGTCTACACCAGAAAGTGTCGACACTTGGAGGCTGTGTCGACACTCAGCAAATTTCAGCAGAGTCTAAGTACAAGTGTCGACATAATGAAGAATGTGTCGACACACAGCAGAAGACTCAATACAAGAAGAAAGTGTCGACACTTGGAGGCTGTGTCGACACTCAGCATAGTTCAACAAAATTCTAAGTACAAGTGTCGACACAAAGGAGAAGTGTCGACACTCAACAAAAGTCTCAACATAAGAAGATGTGTCGACACTAAGAATATGTGTCGACACTCAGTAAGTATCAACACAGAAGGCATGTGTCGACACCAAGAAGAAGTGTCGACACTGAACAAGTTCAACACAAGAAGATGTGTCGACACAAAGGAGTTGTGTCGACACTTATAAGAATTCAACTAAGTACTGAAGAACAAGGAGTTGTGTCGACACTCAATATCAGTGTCGACACATATTGAAGAAGCTGTGTCGAGAAGTGAATTCTACAACACAAGGAGTTGTGTCGACACCTTGAAGGCTAGTGTCGACACTTAGTCAACTTGTGTCGACACCTTGAAGGCTAGTGTCGACACTTAGTCAACTTGTGTCGACACTTGGTCTATAAATGTCGACACTTAAAGACAGACTGTCTCGACACTTTCAGACAGTTATAGATATTCCAAGAACTGACTGGATGACTTGACAGCTGCCATTCCAGCCGGTCTACTGCAACTGTCAGAGTTATCAGAAAGCTGTTAGGAACTGGATCAGGCGATCACCATGAAGAAGGCCTATATATAGGTTTATTCTGTCAACAAAAAGTGATTGTCCATAAAGATTGAAAAGAGAAGAAGATCTAGCTATTCATTGAAGAATCATTTCAAGTGAAGATCTAAGAAGTTGGAGAGAGAGAGCTCCTTCCAAGAAGACAGCCGTTGGAACCAGGCTGTGAAAAATGGTTCAGACCTAGTTCTGAATCTTAAGTTACAGTGATTGAAGATCAGCTGCAGAAAATCAATCCTCTTGTGTTCTACATTCAAGAAGCTTTGAAGAAAGCCAAGTGAGGTTGATCTTAGCAGAGTTCATTCAAGAACTCATCAAGAACCTATCAACTCATCTCTCTTTTTCTGAGTTGTAGGTATATACTTTGTATTCTTATTTTCTTGTAGGATCCTTAGGGATCTGAGTTGTAAGCTTGTAATTATAAAGGCTGAGTGGTAGGGCCTGTGTGCCTGAGTGTAGGATATCCATATCTCTGAGTGTAGGCCTTGTGGCTGAGTATAGGCCTTATGGCTGAGTGTAGGTGTTTGGAGAAGACTGAGTTGTAGGGCCTTGGGCCTAAGCTGTAGGAACCTGTTTGGGGTTCTGAGTGTAAGATCTGAGGATCTGAGATAGTGGAGAAGTTTGGCTGAATCTAGTACACTACTAGATAGGCGAAGGGGGAAAGTGGATGTACCCAAACCTTGGGGAACCACTATAAATATGTGTGTTCACTGTATGCATGTTGATTCTGTGATTGCTGATTGATTGCTGTGAAGAATTGATTATAACTCTGTGGTATTATCTGCCAAAAAGTTTAAAAATATTAAGTCACCTTTTTCACCCCCCCCCCCCCCTCTAGGTGATTAGGTACAATTTCTTTCAGGATGGACTTATTACGTATATTCTTCACTTTATGATCTACGATTCTGATTGGTTCAAGCTGGACGGATCTGTCCGACCGCAGTTGCACTGGTTGTGTAGGTAGATGTTGCTCTGGTTGTCAGAGAACTCGTCTCAAGGAAGAGACATGAAACACATCATGAAGATTTCCCAATTCTGGAGGCAGGGCTAATTGATAGGCAACAGGGCCAACGCACTCTATTACCTGATAGGGACCCAAATAGCAAGGATCCAGCTGTTGAATTTTCTCAAAGTGGTCAGCAAGATAGCCTAAAGCCAAATGAATATTCTCACAACTATCCAGTTAACACCTTGATCATGCGGAAACCCAAAGAGCAAGCTTAACGCCAAATGCAAATGGAAGAACAAGCAGATCTTATATTTATTAACACTTATTTACAGGGTGAGGTATACATAGCGAGACATGATTTCGCCAGTACACAAGCTAAAATAGAAAACACAAAACAAGCCGGGCGGACAGTACTGGAGACCGTCGAGACCGCCCAGTCTGCCGAAGCCGCCGAAGTTGCCCGAGCTGCTGCTGTTACACGTCGAATAGAGCACGGAGTCTGCCAAGACCGCGAGGTCGCGCGGACACACCGTTATTCGTGAGGTCGTGCAGACTGCCTCCTTGTCCGCATATTGTGTGCGGACTGTCGCAGTAAAGGTGGCTGTCCTTATGCGGTGTATGCGGGCTGGTGCCTTGTCCGCATAGTGTGGGCGGACTGATGCGAGTTCGCCTGATGGTGAACATCTTCGTTTTTGCTCCTGGTGGGTTTTCTTAGAATCCGGCTAAGTCCTTGCGAACTCAGCGGACGGGACTTTGCTAGTGCGTGAGCTGGGCGGTGTCTCTATTCACTAGGGTGGTGACCATACTCATCACCTCGCCTATAAATAAATCCCCCCATGGTGCGTCTACAGTAACTGAGTGAATAGTAAGTGGGGCTTGGTCAAATGTTGCGGTCTGAATTTTCCTATCCGCGCGAGTTGAGTAGAGTTAACGGTTTGTTATGTGCAGGTCGCACAACTAGCTTCAAGGAGCCAGGAGATTGGTTTTGACTTCGGTCAAGTTCTGTGAAGTGTGCGGTCTCTGCGGTCTCTGCGGTCTCAGCAGGTCGCTTCTGCGGCTTATCCGTTCTCTGCTTCAGCATTTCCAAGTTCCAATAACCTGTCCGCCGGTTTCAGGCGGGTAAGCAGTATGTTCTTCAGTTCATCAACAGTCAGCGAATAACGGTGTGTCTACACGACCTCGCGGTCTCGGTGGACTTTGTGCTCTATTCGGCATATTGCAGCAGCAGCTCGGGCGGCTTCGACGGACTGGGCGGTCTCGGCGGTCTCCAGTGCTGTCCGCCCGACTTGTTTTGTGGTTTTTGTTTTAGCTTGTGTACTGGCGAAATCATGTCTCGCTATGTATACCTCGACCTGTAAATAAGTGTTAATAAATATAAGATCTGCTTGTTCTTTCATTTGCATTTGGTGTTAAGCTTAATCTTTGGGTTTCCGCATGATCAAGGTGTTAACTGGATAGTTCTGAGAATATTCATTTGGCTTTAGGATATCTTGCTGACCACTTTGAGAAAATTCAACACCAGCTTCTTTTATTTCCTCAACCGGGAGACACCATGCATGGGTTTAATTTTTAGGAACACCATTTCCCCCACGCGAAACTCCACCGGTCGGTGTCATGCGTCATAATACTTGGCCTATCGGCTTTGTGCCTCCCGCATCCATTCCTGGATTAGTTGTATTGATGTCGTAGTGTCGTCAATATAATCCACTCCCAAGGCTTCTAGGTCCTCTTCTTGAGCCCAAGTTAACGGGGTTCGGCAACACTTCTCGTACAATGCTTCGTACGGAGCCATCTTGATGTTAGCTTGGTAGTTGTTATTGTAAGAAAACTCAACTAGGGGTAACAGCTGTTCCTAAGGCTCATTTTGTTACACTATGCAAAGTCAAAGAAGATCCTTCATAGTTCTATTTGTCCTTTCCATTTGTCCATCAGTTTATGGGTGGAAGGCAGTGTTAAAGGCCAACTTGGTCCCCAAGTATGCCTGCACTCGTATCTGGTCCTGAATGTCGCATTGGATCTCCATCCAATATAATTGGGCATGATATTCCTCCGGATCTCTACGGGTCACCAAGGTAATTTCCAAGTTTATTAAAGACTGGAACAACCTTTTTGGGATTAGCTTCATCCAACTCCCAACTACCGAAGGCTGGTGGCTTAAAGCGTCAGCAACTATGTTAGCCTTCTCGGAGTGATATTGGAGAGCAAAGTCATAATCGCACAGGAATTCTAACCATCGACATTGTCGAAGGTTTAGCTCTTTCTGAGTGAAGATGTATTGGAGGCTTTTGTGGTCGGAGAAGATCTCACATCTTACCCCGTATAGGTAATGCCTCCAGATTTAAAGGGCAAAGACAACAGCATCTAATTCCAGGTCATGAGTCGCGTAGTTCAACTCGTGTGGCTTCAACTGGCGAGATGCGTAGGCCACCACCTTGTCATGCTGCATCAGAACAGATCTTAATCCCTTCAGGGAGGCATCAGTATAGATCTGAAATCCCTCAGTCCCTGCGGGAATCGTAAGGACTGGTGCAGAAGTTAGCTGTTTCTTCAATTCGATGAACGCAATCTCGCATTCTGGTGTCCATCGAAAGGTAACATCCTTTTGATAAGGGCGGTGAGGGGTAATGCAATCTTGGAGAAACCCTCTACAAACTTCCTGTAATACCCGACTAGACCAAGGAAGCTTCAGATGTAAGACCCCTCCCCCTTACCAAGGAGGCTCCCGATTTTATGCCCAAAACCGCCGCCTTACGGTGACACTAACTCACGGGTTAATCGACACCACAAGACGTCGATCCTGCCGGCTAATATGATCATATAACCTGTTCGGCCAATTGAGAAATAGAAGTATAAAAGCAGTGTATAAAACTGCTAGTCCACAAGTCACAGCACTATCATCTATAATGAAAATAAAAGTACAATAGAGTCCAGAATGAGTACAACAAAAGAGAAAAGGGCTTATGCCATATACATGATATCAAATCCCTATCTCAAAACAACAATAAAGAGAAAGCTAAACTATCATCAGAAAACTTGTCCCGCCTGATGACGGGCTGCAGTAGTAATAGTAGGTGGTGGTGGTATCAGCTCCTCTCGTCCTGCCACCTCGTCCTATTGGTCGTTTTGGTACTCCATCTCCTCAAGCTCCTAAAATGATTTGGTCACAACCGACCATTAGTCATAAAGACTAAGTTGTTTCCACCACACCTCACCCCCGCAATACCTAGGCACCAAGCGGGAGGACGAAGCGGAGGACAACAAGGGGTATAAAAAGAAGCAGTTGACAGTGGAGCTATACTAACAAGTATATATAGTATCAATCTTTTTCTACTCTAGCAGTTCTATATATATAGCACATGTAAGGTATGACTAACTGTACAGAAAGTAAGTAAGGTGTTGTAAGTAAACAAGGTACTGTAAGTAAAATAGAGTAAAGAACGGCGAGTAGAATATACTACTACTAAACTACCATCTCAGAAGTACCTTAACTTATATGAATGTCCATACAAAGTTATAAGTTAAGGTTTCCAAATATAACTTATCATATCAAAGAGCTCATATTAATTTATATGATAAGGATCTATGGTGCATACGACCTAGTTATGAATGTATGATATGCATGCGTTTTATGATTCAAGCAAGTGCAACTCACACACATGACTCTGTGATCACAGACCTTTATTTCCCGCTTTTTGGAGCTAGCATCACTCTCTAGTACCACCGTTGTGGCTACAGCAGCAGTGGAGTGGGCATCTCCACTCCTAGGCGGCTATATACACTACCAGGCCTAGACCTGTCATACGCCTTTATACACATCCTGGGTGCACTCTAGAGTGTTGCATACTATTTGTTGGCTACCTACCAGACTTTTTGGTCGAGTATGCGTTTTTGGGGATCGTCCTCCAGACTGCAGTGTAAAACAACCCATTGGCCCCCCAAACCATCATACCTTGTCAGAGTCACTGTACTGCCATCGATGTGACGATTGGCCAAGTACTGTATGACCCGCCACAAGTTTATTTCTATGTATATGCAAGATATTCCAACCCGAGCCTCCAACTAGCATGACCAAACTTGTCCTGATATCAAACTCCCGAGCCTCCAGCTCGCAGGACCAACCCGTCTTAAAACCCTCCAACCCATCACGGGTGAGATTGCGCATCAATGCCTTAGTTCTGAATCCCTCCAACCCATCACGGGTGAGATTGCACATCAATGCCTTAGTTCTGAATCCCTCTAACCCTTCACGGGTGAGATTGTACATCAATGCCTTAGTTCTGAATCCCTCCAACCCTTCACGGGTGAGAATGTTACCATGTTCTCTTAGCCTATTAGACTACTCTTGTCTAATGTTTGTTATACCTAGCAATTTAGGGTAAATCCCAGGACTGCCCAGGGCATGCCCGATGAAGGGCTCTTGGGGGCACTAGGAACTACGATGGGTTGAAGCCCAAAGCTCCATTTCTCAAGGATATTTACTTTTATTAATGTCTATACATGATCCATACCAACTCTCATTGTTACTCTGGGACAAACCTAATATTTTAGAATGTTATCAGGAGAGCGGCGGTCTTCCGCCGATCTCCGTTCTAGCCACTAACCTTGGGATTTTTCACTCTACCACTCATCATCAAGAAGTGACCTATTGGACACCAACCAGGGTTTATCTTCCCAACATAGATTCCATCTCAACCGACAACCTTATCCCCTGATGGTCCTAGTATTATGTGCTATTTTTACTAAGCGCACCCATGACCTAATGTTGACCCGTATGACGTATCTTCCAAACTCTTGGGCCAACTGCCCCTAATTATTTATCATAGATTGCTTTGATGTATGATGTTGACCATCCTAGGTTTCACTATTTTTCTAAAGAGTTAAGGGCCTAAATTAATTCTTTTAATTGAGTGACCTAGGTCGCCTCGCACATGATGTATTATATATAATGGTTCAGCCTACCAAAGAAACTTATCAGGTGCTCCATGAGGTTAAATATGACTTCCTACCAAGTTTCATAATAGTCTCATGTGAAATTCCATTTAATATCTATTTAATAATAAACCACAAATTGGCTACTTTCCAAATGAAGTACAGTATTTATACAATCAAAAATTCTAGGAAAATTATTGAGGATCCATGTTTATATAATAAATCTAAATATAGAATTTTAAAATCCTAAACATTGATTTGACCTAACTTATATCCAAATGAGCAATATTACCAAAATGCCATTATTAGGGTTTTCTGTATATAGACATCCAAGAATTCTCAAATAATTTGACAGGAATTTAATCACAGAAATAAGCTACTGTAAATTTTTCCATAATATTTAAACAATAATTTCCTTTATTTTTAATTAATTTCCACAATTGGCAAAATGATAAATTTTACTTAAAATCCAAGTTAATATCACCTAACAGTCCCCTAAATTTTTCCAGAGGTGATCTATGTCCTAATAAAGTTTGTGACAAATTTTTAGAATTTAATAAATTCATATGCCCTAGATTCAAATTTATTTTTATCTAGGCATATTTTCTAATAATTCCAATTAATGGGATTTTTTATTCCAAAAATCTCAAACTTCTCATGGGAGGTATATTCCATCCCTATAACCCACTATTCAGAGTTTCATGGACATGCAAGGGTCCAAATGGGCTAAATTCTCATTTTCCTATTTTTACTATAGGCACCCCAAATTGAACATACCTATATCATACATGTGGAATTTCCCAAACATGTAGAGATCAAAATGACCTGAAATTTCTACCATGGTTTTATATTGGCCTAATGGACATGTCATCAAAATTTGGGGCATTTGGAGTCACATGTCTCCAAAAATATACTTAATTTAATTTTTAGTATTCCACCAAATACTATAGCAAAAGTCTAACCAAAAATTCTCATTTTTGGTCAGAGCCTAGGTTTACCCTTAACACAAGACTGACCAAAATTTCAGGTCATGAGGACTTATGGTTTGGCTTGGGCATTTATTTTAAGATCTACCCTAGCCTAGGACCAGTCTTGGTAGAATGGTCCTACAAGGAGTTCTACTGTACCAAATCATTTTTTTAGGGTGTTATATTAAAGGTAAGGTCAAGGCCTACATTTTTTAAGTTGATAGCTACCTCTGATTATGCCTCTAACAGGTCTAAAATCAACATGCAAGAACACTATAAATGTGTGACATTAATAACATTGTTCATAATAATTATATTGATTAATTAATATGGGATGAAACCGACGGCATCGGTTCATCATCCCCATCAGCCAATGACTAGGATTCAATCTTCCTGGCTGATTTGTCTTGCTTATTCCAGACAGTTTAACCGCCTCCACTGCCGGCTATTATCGTCACCACCTCCATTGAGATGGTGGCTAGCGTTTCCTGGTGGTGAGGCTGCCGGAGGCTTCTCCTCCGGCGATCCCGAACTAGAAGAAAAGCTTGGAAAAATGCGCACTTGATCACATGGTATCGGGCTCGATTGAGCCCGATGTCTCACCTAATTGATCTAGAAAGCTAGCACGGGGTGAGGTGAGGTGAAACGAACATGTAGCCAGGCTTGGCGGCTTATGCGGTGGTGATGTGCCATGGTCGATGATCTCTCCGGTGATCTAGCCCGATTCTTCATTTCTCCAGCAAAAACCTTGCTCCAGGTATTGAACTCCACTCGCCTAAGCTCTCTAAGAGTGATAGTGGGCTTAGATTTGACTGGGAGTGGCTGTGTGAGGAGTTTGATTAAGGGGGTGGCCGGCCATGAGCATAGGATGCTCCTCCTTGCTGTCAAGTGTCCACCAGCCCCTCAATCCTGTTGAGAAGAGCCTTGGGAGCTCATCCATGAGCTTGGGAAGAGGGAAGGAGGGCCACATGGCCTCCATCCCCTCTTTCCCTCTCTCCTCTCTCCTCATTTTCTACAAAATTCCTAAGCTACCCCCATGCATGTATTCTCTCTCCTAAATTTGGGGGTTAGAGGTTGTCATTGACCTCTTGGGCTGGTCATGGGCCTTGAGCCATGGGCTTAGTCCATTAGGAATGGGCTTGGCTCATATAATTTCCTCTTTTTAAGCCCTAAGTTGACTTGTTGACTTTTTAGGTTGACTTGGTCAACATGATGAGTGGCCTGCCCCACTTGATGGTCATGGACCCAATGGCACCACCCAACTTGGGTTGGGCCATGGTGGTGCCCCACTTAGACTAATTGGGCCTTTAGGTGTGGGTTTGACCAAATTAAGGTTAGGGTTGACTTGGGTGAATAGGTGACCCAATGACTTGGCTTATGGTTCACTTAGATTGTTATTAGGGTTTGGGGTATAGTGGTGGGGCCAATGTGTAGCAAGATCCAAATTTAGGCTAGTTTGACTTGAGTTAACTTGGGTCCTATAGTGGGTCCTATGTGACTACACCCTGACTCCATGGTTCAAACCTAGCCTAAACTCAAGCCCCCACCACATGTCCTAACCCAATCAAAGTAGAGGGGTATCATAGGAAATGAGATGTTACAAATCCCAATAAACAAAAAAAACAATTTCGTCCCCAAAATTTAAGTTCGGGTCTAGGGGTTTCTAAACATAAGAATTTAAGAACTTTAAATAGATCTAAAGTATTACCTGAGGTAAAACGCTCCGGGTGCCGCTCTAGCATCAGATACCTTGGCTCCCAGGTGTGCTCCTCCCGTCCATGGTTGGACCACAACACCTTCACTAGGGGAACCTTCTTCTTTCGCAGCACTCGGACCGCGGTGTCATCGATCTAGGCCGGCTCTAAACGAACTGATCTGTCAAGTACTATTGGGGCTGATGTAGTGGTAATATGCTGCTCTAACTGATGGAGAGCTCTCTGTAGCAAAGAGACGTAGAATATGTCATGCAAGGTCCCTAACTCTTGCGGCAGCTCCAGCCTGTAAACCGAGGGGCCGATCCGCTCCAGATTAAATATGGCCCCATATATCGAGGGTTGAGCTGCTTGTGCCTCCGCACCCGAGATACACCATGCATCGGACGTATCTTCAAGAACACTCTGTCCCCCACCTGGAATTCCACCTTCCGATGTCACGCATCGTAGTACTTAGCCTGTCTACTCTGAGCCTCCAGCATCCGATCCCAGATCAGTCGTACTTGAGCATTTGTATCCTCTATGTATTCTGATCCAAGTGCCCTGGGGTCCTCAGCTTGAACCCAAGATAGCGGTGTCTGATACTTCCTCCCGTATAGAGCCTCATAAGGTGTCATCTCAATGCTTGTCTGGTGACTGTTGTTATAGGAGAACTTAATCAGTGGCAACAGTCTCTCCCCGGGCTTCCCTGTATCCAGTATACACAAACGTAGCAGATCCTCCATGGTCCTGATGGTCCGCTCTGTCTGGCCGTCGGACTGTGGATGGAAAGCGGTGCTAAAAGCAAGCTGAGAACCCAAGTATGCCTGCACCGCTCTCCACTCCCTAGAAGTGAACAGACCGTCACGATCCGAGACAATCGTCCTGGGGATCCCATGGTACCTGACAAACTGCTCCACAAACAATCTCACCAAAGTAGCAACTGAGTTATCCTTCTTGATCGGTATAAACCGGTCCACCTTAGTCAGTCTATCGACAATGACCCAAATAGAATCATTCCCTGAGTGGGAGCGAGGCAATCCATGCACAAAGTCCATAACGATATCTTCAAACTTCCACTCAGGAACCGACAGTGACTGTAGTAACCCTCCTGGGCTCTTGCACTCTGCCTTTACCCGTTGGCATGTCTCGCAATGCGTCACATAGTAGATGATCTCCCTCTTCATTCCCGGCCAATACATGCTCCTCCGCAGATCCACTGTCATCTTGGTGATACCGGGGTGCACTGAGTATTGAGAACAGTATGCCTCTCTGAGTATATCCTCTCGGATACCACCTCCTACTGGTATATAAACACGACCACGGAAATGAATGAGGTCATCATGCAATGAATAATCCTCTATCTTTCCCCCTTCCAGGGACCTGAATACCGGCTCTAAAGCTGCACCTAGCCTCTGATGTGTCCTGATGCGGTCCCGTATATCACACTCCATGATCAAGGAACTCGGGTACTCTCGATATTTCTCTGGCTCAGACTCGGAAACCATAGTAATATGCATATCCTCTAGCATCTGTATCAGCTCCATAAACATCACCCGAGGCTCCAGTCCTGTAGTGTCGGATCTCCTACTCAAGGAATCTGCCACGGTGTTCGCCTTCCCCGGGTGATAATGCATGGTGTAATCATAGTGGCACAAAAATTCAAGCCATCTTCTCCGGCGCAGGTTCAGGTCCTTCTGCATGTCAACATACTTGAGGTTCTTGTGATCCGAGAAGATGTCACAATGAACCTCATATAGGTAATGCCTCCCAATTTTTAATGCAAATACCACCTCCCCAAGCTCTAAATCATGTATGGGGTAGTTTTGTTCGTGCTTCTTCAACTATCTTGAAGCATAAGCGATTACATGTCTGTGCTGCATCAGGATCGTACCCATCCCCTGATATGAGGTGTTAGTATAAATGTGAAATCCTTTCTTCCCCGATGAAAGTGCAAGGATGGGGGAAGAGGTGAGTCAATCCTTTAGCTCCTGAAATGTTGCCTCGCACTTCTCCGTCCAAGTAAAAGCTGCCTCCTTTGTCAAGGATGTGAGGGGGAGTGTTATCCTCTAGAACTCCTCCATGAACTTGCGATAATATCCCGCGAGTCCTAGAAAACTGCGTATATCTGAAGCTGACTTTGGCTGCGGCCAATCTCTAACTACCTGCACCTTGGTCGGGTCTACAGCCAACCCGGCCCCACTGATAGTGTGTCCCAAGAATGCCACCTCTTCCATCCAGAACTGGCACTTGGAGAACTTGGCATACATCTGGTGCTCTCTCAGCTTCCCAAAACCAATACCAAATGTTGAGTGTGGTCCTCCTATGTTCGGGAGTAGATCAGAATATCATCAATGAAGACTATGACAAATCTGTCCCGGTAGGGCTCAAAGACATGGTTCATCAAACTCATGAATGCAAAAGGCGCATTCGTGAGCCCGAAGGGCATCACCGTGAACTCGTATAATCCATAGCAGGAACTGAAAGCTGTCTTTGGGATGTCCTCCTCCTGGATCCGCAGCTGATAGTATCCGGATCTCAAATCCAACTTGGAGAACCAGAAGGCTCCCTGAAGCTGATCAAAAAGCTCATCGATCTGAGGCAGCGGGTATGTGTTTCGGACCGTTAATCGGTTCAACTCCCGGTAGTCGATGCAGAGACGCAGTGACCCATCCTTCTTCTTGACAAATAACATCTGTGCTCCCCATGGTGATGAGATCGGTCGAACAAATCTTGACTCCACCAGCTCCTGTAGCTGCGTCTTGAACTCCACTAACACCTTTGGGGCCATCCTGTACGGTGCTCGAGATACGGGCCTTGCTCTTGGCACCAACTGAATGCGGAAGTCCATGTCCCTAGCTGCTGGCAATCCGGGTAATTTCTCTGAAAATATGTCGGAGAAATCCCGAACCACCGGGATGTCAACAATAGAAGCCTCTGCTCCCGCCATCTCGAAGCAGATAATGTATACTTCCTCTCCCTGATTGTGGTCTTTAACTGCATATACAGATGATAATAAAATGTGGGAAACAATTCTAATACCTTTGACGATGACGTAGGAGTCCCCGTGCCTCAATGTGATCCTCTTCGACGGGCAATCGATCTGGGCATGGCTCCAATGCAACCATGTCATGCCCAGGATCAGTTCGAAGTCTGGCATCCTTAGGATCGTTGCAGGTGCTTCAAATGTCTTTCCGCCAATTTCTTCCTCCATGTTGCACTTGGCAGAGGATAATAGCTCTGATCCATCAGGTAGCCGCACCCTCATCGTCGAGCCCGTGAATCGTTCCATGCCATCTAGTCCTTCCACAAAGGCTTCTGATACGAGCGAGTGCGAAGCACCCGTATCGAACAGTATATGAGTGGGCTTGCCGCTGATAAAGACTATGCATGAGGTTGATTTAAGTTTCAAATTGGTTGTTATTCTATAAGGTCAAGTACTATATATTGAAAAATATTAAATTCATAATACACTTTAAGTACCTGTGATGACGTCCTCAGGATTCCTCGGCTCGGTGAGGTCTAATGCGTACATCGGCTCTTGTCCTCTACCTCGGCCAAAAGGTCCTCAGCCTCGACCTCGACCTCATCATCGACCTCGGCCCTATTGTACTAGAGAAGCCACAGGGGGTGGAGGAGGTGGATGAAATGGACGAAACTGATGAGGGCACTCAGATCTAATGTGGCCCGGGTGGTATCACCCGAAACAAACTACCGGTCGCTGGACATGATCATCCTTCCTCATCGGGCCACGTGTCTATAGTGGTGGAGGAGCTAGTGCTCCAGTAGGCCTCTCCTCCTGCCTGAAGTTGGGACGATAGCGTCCCCCACCCCTCTTGTGCCTCATAACTCTGCCGCTCTGTGAGCCCCGACTACTCTCCTCGAAGGACGACCCATCTAGCGGTCTCTTTTCCCTACTCTGCACCATCAATTGGTCTGCCTCCAGCTTCTTGGTCATCTCTATGATCTGAGCTGAAGTGCCATGAGAGATGAACAGTAGGTCCTGTCTCAAATCGTCTTTAAGTCCCCGGTAGAATCACTTTACGTACCACCTATCCTCCAAATCATGTATCCCCGCAAACCTGGCCAGATGGGAAAACTCCCTCTAGTACTCAATTACTGACCTGATCCCCTATTTGAGGTTAAAAAACCTCTCTTCTAGCTCATCACGGTCCGCGGTGGACACAAAATGCTCCAAGAATACCTCGTTGAACTCCTCCCAAGAAATATCTGACGGTGTACTATCTACATAGGTGGAGTCCAACATGGACTTCCACCACCTCTTCGCGTGGGCATCCAGTGCAGAAGATGCCAAAGGGACTGCCAGGCTGACAGGGCAGCTGATGCCTGCCAGCATCTCCTGTATGGCCTCAAGCCATTCCTCGGTCTTTACCGCATTCTCCGTCCCGTGGTACATAAGCGGGGGCAAGCTCCTGAATGCACTCAACCAATTCGATCCCGGATTTGGCAGCTGTGTCGGGACCTGCTGGGCTCTGAAGGCCTCAAGAATGGCTGTCAGGGTCTGCCTCATCTTCGTCTGCTGAAAAGGCATGGCAGCCGAAGGGGGAGGAACCACATTATGCGGTACGACGACCTGTGGAGGCTGCATAAAGGTAAGGTTTATATTAGAATTGGCCTAACTCATTGCTTAAGTGGACTATTTTATGTGAGTTTTTTATACATGGGCACACCATCGCATCTGTTGCACAGTTTGTCCGCAAACTAATGCTCGAGTGGGTGACCCATTGCTATGGACTTCTTCTCTTATGATCGTTCATACAAGTGATACCAGTTTGTAAGACCCCTTGATGAGTTGTAAATATACGTGTTTTTATATACATTAAATAAGATGTATTAGTTTCTTTTTGTAATTTTTAGTTGTTTTTCCTTAATAATTTGCTTCCTTTTTGTAAATATTTTCTAACTTAGATTTATTTTTATTTTCTGAATTTTTCAGGAAAAATTGCCAAAAACTCAAAGTACACGCCCGTGTACTGTTGGTCACGCCCGTGACCAGGGCGTGATACGTCAAATTCCCGAGAAATGACATATTAGTGAAGAAATAGCGTGACACGCCCGTGTCACGCCCGTGTCACCCAAGTCACGCCCGTGACCCATGCCCGTGACCATCCAGATCGACGAATCGCGCTCAACGATCGTCGACCCAGCTGACACGCCCGTCGACACGCCCGTGTCACCTGACACGGGGCGTGACCCAAGCCGTGACCACTCCTTTCGATGTTTTTCGCTCGACGTTCGTCGAGCCAACCCGACACGCCTAGAGTCACGCCCGTGACCTAGGGCGTGACTCCTCCACCTGGCCGACAAACTGCCGCCGGCAACCTCCCGAAGTCAACAACGCCATTAATCGCCGCACGACACGCCCACCGTCACGCCCGTGACAAGGGGCGTGACCGCCGTGTTTTCCGCCGCAACGTCAACTCGCCGTCAAGTCACCGAAATCTTCTGCTTAACAGTGTCGACACGCCCATAGTCACGCCGTGACATGGGGCGTGACCGCCGTGATTTCAGCCGCCAAGTCAAATCTCAAATCAAATCGGACGGCCGCCATATGTACAGTGTCGACACGCCCTCTGACACGCCCGTGTCAGAGGGCGTGTCCGATGAAAATTTTCTCTATAAATTGAACCCTTCTGTTTTGAGCTGCTGTTCCGTTTTTTTTGGATCCATTTTGTATAAAGGCTTTGCTGATAGATGATCCAAGGCTTTGTAAGGAGATTTTCTCCCCCTCCCTTTTATGTTTATTTGTTTTACCTTTGTAATGAATTTTTATCTTTATAAAATTTGTAGTTTTTCCTCCTTACATTGTCATGAACTTCATCTATAAGCAATCTCTTATACAATCTTATCTTTTTATTTAGTTTTAACTTTGTTTTTAGTCTTTTAAAATGGGTGTGTGTGTATGAGATTAACTTTCATGCTTTTGTACTTAGTTATTTGTACTTAGTTTTTGTTAGACTTAAGTTTTAATAGCTTTTATGCATTCCTATAAACCCGTAAAAAGCGTTTTCAAAGTGATTTGTATTTTTGCTAACTTAGATTTTCGTGTTTAGCTCGTAAAACTTTTCGTTCCTTTTTACTTTATTTTCACTTTTTAACCACTTTTGCGGAGTTATAGGAACGTTTATATAGTCATTTTAATTTTTCAAACACTTCGTTTTGCTCTTATTTTCAAAAACTTTTTGCCCGTTTAAATTTTATTTCTTCATTTTATGCATTTCTACCGCATTCCATCGGTAGAAATGTATTCATTTCAATTTTTCGAACACTTGCAATTTTCGTTTATTTTGCAAAAACTTTTGCTCCTTTTAATTTTATTTTCACTTTTTATTCATTTCTACCGCATTCTAGCGGTAGAAATGTAGTCGTTTTAATTTTCCAGTCACTTTGTTTTTCCTATTTTTTTTGTACGTGTGCGTGCGTGTATGAGTAGTTTTATAGCTTTATTTCAATTCCTGTAGAGTGTGTGCGTGTGTTATTTTTAATTTTCCGCCTACTCATTTGAGTTAAATGGCTGGATTTTATTCAAGCAAGTGTGTGTATTTTTATTTTTCCGCCTACTCGCTTGAGTTAAATGGCTGGATTTTATTTCAGTAGAGTGTGTTTACTTCTTGTAGAGTGGGTGTGTTTTAATTTTATGTTGAGTGCGTGAGTGTTAGCTTTTATCTACCGCCTACTCACTTGAGTTAAATGGTCGGTCTTTATTGGACTGTAATAATTTGGAATGCCCTTGTAAATGCATTTATTTTCTCCTACTTGTTTGAGTAGGACTTGCTTTCTTTTTCCCGCCCACGCATTTGCGCCGGGACTTGCAATTTTACTGCTTTCATTTCAGTCCTACTCGTTTGAGTAGGACTTGCAATTTACTGCTTTCCATTTACTGCTTTAATTTTCCTGCTTTATTTTTCTGCTTTAATTTTATTGCTTTCAATCGCTGCCGTCCCCATTCCGATGAGTGGCTAACGTTCTTAGCCCTCAGTATCGAAGAGCATTGGGACAGAAAAAATTCCTTTAAATAATTAAAGGTCTTATTTTTCTATTTAATTAAAAATCACTTAAGGTTTGCCCGGGGTTTACGACGCGTAGGACCACATAATCGATGTGTGGGCCCTATTTCCGTAGTCCATATGCTAGCTAGCCGAGAGGCCGTGCATATGGACCGATCACCCCTTGGTAAATGGAGTTCCGCACTAACCCTCGAGAGAGGAGGCGCGATAACTCTACCGGATTGGGTTCCCCACCCAATAGCGGGGTTCTTAGCGTAATGCGGGCATTAAGAGGAATCCTTCGTCGGACGAGAGCCCGTCGAATAGTCTTAATGTTCAGGTGAGCGATAGTCCTAGAGATAGGTGAGTTCATTTTAGTGGAGCCTCCACGGCCAAGTCTCCGCCCTAATTAATTAGAAACTTAGGAGCTCTTTTTATTTAACGTTTATTTTAGTTCAATGTCTTTTTGGTGCCCTCGAGCTGAGCTCTTCATCGGCTCCACCTTTATTATGCTTTTATTTTCTGCCTTTTCTTTATATAAATAATATCCCGACAAGATAAAATTATCGGTAAAATAATAGTCCCCTCCAGGGAAGAGTAGAAATAAACGAACCGGCCCCGAGAACAATATGACCTCGATATTCCACCCGGAATATCCTGTACTACACACGATAGGTGCACTTGCCTCCTTTCGTTAAAACTCGATTTAACCCGTTTTATATCCAAATAAATAAATACGCGCGCCCCGTTTTCTTAAATAAAAACCTAATCCGCTTTTCAACTTAAATAAAATCGCCCGGGGCGCCGTGCTTCGTAAATCTTTTTGGAGTTTTAACCCGCATTAAGTTTTCGGACTTGATGCGTGAAAATATCAATCAAGTTTTTGGCGCCGTTGCCGGGGAGTTTTCGAGTCGTTATTTCGAACTCTGGATTACTATTAATTTTACCTATTATCTATATTTCAACAAAATAAAAAAAAAATGGCCAACAAAAATAATAATAATCATAATATTCTTACAAATTTATAAAACAAAAAAAAACAAAAAAATTGACAAACTTATAAAACTAAAAAATTTGAAAAATCTTAAAACATAAAAATTTGAAAAAACTATAAAACAAAAAAATAAAACACAAAAAGAAAAAAAAAAATTTTAAAAAACTTACCAAAAAAAAAAACTTTGCTTTCATATAAACAAAAACAAAAAAAAAACAACAAAGAAAAAAAACCACAAAACCAAAAACATAAAAAAAATCTCCTAAAAGACCACAAAAAAACACTTTTTTCGCAACAATATGTTTTTAAAAATAATCAATACTTTAAATAAATAAAACTTTTTTCGGCACGTCGCACTCTTGTGCGCGCTAGGGGCTCGCTTATCTGTCCCACTCAACAGCTACGACGTTCGCTTACGCGTCACTTACACAATTGCCCCCTACCGCCCGCACCCTTTAGGCCGAGTTTATCTTTTTCATTTTATTTGTTATGCTTTTGCTACTCGTTCTCAAATAATGCAGGGTTTCCACCCGGGCCTCCCCGAACTCGTGTAAGGGTAGTTCCGACCCCCTCCCTTTCTTTTGCCCATATTATATTTTGTATATTAATCGTTCCGCATACTTAGATTGCAACATTGGGGACAATGTTGTGTTTAAGTATGGGGGTGTTCTCTTAGCTTCCTATTTTTTTGCATCTTTATTTTCTGCCCCCCCCCCCAAAACAAAAAAAAAACTTTTTTTTCTTGTTTTTATAATCTAAACTTTCAAAAAAAAAAAAAAAAAAAAAAAAAAAAAAAAACAAAAAAAATAATAATATTTTTAAAACAAAAACCAAAAAAATTTATAAAACAAAAACTCAAAAAAAAAAACAAATATTTTTCGCTTTTTAGCATGCCCGCGACGTTCGACTCATCGAACCAACCACCCAAAGAGTCTGTTCGCGGGCCAATAACTAAAAATTCAAAAAAAAAAAAGAGAAAAACCCTAAAAATAAAAAAAAATGTATTGTTAATTATGTAACAAATAAATCGAATATCTCAATTCTTAACCCTTTTCGCTCTCCAACAATCTAGTTGCGAGTTAATTTATAAGCGAATTTTTTTAATTCTTTGCTTACTATTCGTTTATTAATTAGAGAACGATATATTTAGATATCTGGGGTTAAGTTTTAAAAATTTTCGTATGCTTTTTATTTTAAATAAAGTACCTGTTTTCAGCTCCACTTCTAATCTATCTAAATAGTTGCATATTTATTTTGTTAAAAATAACAATCTTAGATTTCAAGTTATGATAACTCCAAGCTTTTTTTGAAATTTAGGAATGTTTCATTTATAAAGGTTGCTCTCAAAAGTTTTTTTTATTAGACCTAGTTTTATTTTTGAAAAAACTCTATCACCTTTTTTTCATGTCATACTTGACATGATTTCGTTCCTTAAAAGATCCTATGTCAATGGGAATAAGATTTCGTTCCGTAAACATAGGCATCCAATATTTGAAAAGATTATATGTTATCGAGTAAGAGGATAAAATTCATTACTCCTACACATATACATTGGATTATGAAGATGTTAAAAAAATTTTGTTATGGAAAATAAGATTTCGTTTTCCTAACATCCATATTCGAAAAAAAAATCATTAGAGGTTCGAGCGAAAAAAAATATACCCTCGCCTCTAAAAATTCTAAACCTTCTTCATATCCCACGATATCTCCCTCCGCCAAATTCAAAAAATTCTAGATTTATTTTTAAAATCTTTTTGAGAGCATAATTTGTAAATTAAATTATTTCCTTTAATTTTTTCCAAGCTACAGTTTCATAAATCCAATCTATTTTTGTTAGCCTCACAAATAAAATTTTTGCTATCTATTTGCTTATAACGAGAAGTCTTTTGCTGAAACTCTTCCTTTATTTAAATTTTTGGCATAATTTACGATTTAACTCGTATACCCTAGATATTCATTTTGATCCTTCTTTCAATTAAGTCAAGCGGTAGATAAACTTAGGATTTCTTTAATTCATTATAAGTTCATCTCCAACTTTTGCTCTGGAATAGCAAAAGCTTAAGTATGGGGGTATTTGATGAGTTGTAAATATACGTGTTTTTATATACATTAAATAAGATGTATTAGTTTCTTTTTGTAATTTTTAGTTGTTTTTCCTTAATAATTTGCTTCCTTTTGTAAATATTTTCTAACTTAGATTTATTTTTATTTCTGAATTTTTCAGGAAAAATTGCCAAAAACTCAAAGTACACGCCCGTGTACTGTTGGTCACGCCCGTGACCAGGGCGTGATACGTCAAATTCCCGAGAAATGACATATTAGTGAAGAAATAGCGTGACACGCCCGTGTCACGCCCGTGTCACCCAAGTCACGCCCGTGACCCATGCCCGTGACCATCCAGATCGACGGAATCGCGCTCAACGATCGTCGACCCAGCTGACACGCCCGTCGACACGCCCGTGTCACCTGACACGGGGCGTGACCCAAGCCGTGACCACTCCTTTCGATGTTTTTCGCTCGACGTTCGTCGAGCCAACCCGACACGCCTAGAGTCACGCCCGTGACCTAGGGCGTGACTCCTCCACCTGGCCGACAAACTGCCGCCGGCAACCTCCCGAAGTCAACAACGCCATTAATCGCCGCACGACACGCCCACCGTCACGCCCGTGACAAGGGGCGTGACCGCCGTGTTTTCCGCCGCAACGTCAACTCGCCGTCAAGTCACCGAAATCTTCTGCTTAACAGTGTCGACACGCCCATAGTCACGCCCGTGACATGGGGCGTGACCGCCGTGATTTCAGCCGCCAAGTCAAATCTCAAATCAAATCGGACGGCCGCCATATGTACAGTGTCGACACGCCCTCTGACACGCCCGTGTCAGAGGGCGTGTCCGATGAAAAATTTTCTCTATAAATTGAACCCTTCTGTTTTGAGCTGCTGTTCCGTTTTTTTTGGATCCATTTTGTATAAAGGCTTTGCTGATAGATGATCCCAAGGGCTTTGTAAGGAGATTTTCTCCCCCTCCCTTTTATGTTTATTTGTTTTACCTTTGTAATGAATTTTTATCTTTATAAAATTTGTAGTTTTTCCTCCTTACATTGTCATGAACTTCATCTATAAGCAATCTCTTATACAGTCTTATCTTTTTATTTAGTTTTAACTTTGTTTTTAGTCTTTTAAAATGGGTGTGTGTGTATGAGATTAACTTTCATGCTTTTGTACTTAGTTATTTGTACTTAGTTTTTGTTAGACTTAAGTTTTAATAGCTTTTATGCATTCCTATAAACCCGTAAAAAGCGTTTTCAAAGTGATTTGTATTTTTGCTAACTTAGATTTTCGTGTTTAGCTCGTAAAACTTTTCGTTCCTTTTTACTTTATTTTCACTTTTTAACCACTTTTGCGGAGTTATAGGAACGTTTATATAGTCATTTTAATTTTTCAAACACTTCGTTTTTGCTCTTATTTTCAAAAACTTTTTGCCCGTTTAAATTTTATTTCTTCATTTTATGCATTTCTACCGCATTCCATCGGTAGAAATGTATTCATTTCAATTTTTCGAACACTTGCAATTTTCGTTTATTTTGCAAAAACTTTTGCTCCTTTTAATTTTATTTTCACTTTTTATTCATTTCTACCGCATTCTAGCGGTAGAAATGTAGTCGTTTTAATTTTCCAGTCACTTTGTTTTTCCTATTTTTTTTGTACGTGTGCGTGCGTGTATGAGTAGTTTTATAGCTTTATTTCAATTCCTGTAGAGTGTGTGCGTGTGTTATTTTTAATTTTCCGCCTACTCATTTGAGTTAAATGGCTGGATTTTATTCAAGCAAGTGTGTGTATTTTTATTTTTCCGCCTACTCGCTTGAGTTAAATGGCTGGATTTTATTTCAGTAGAGTGTGTTTACTTCTTGTAGAGTGGGTGTGTTTTAATTTTATGTTGAGTGCGTGAGTGTTAGCTTTTATCTACCGCCTACTCACTTGAGTTAAATGGTCGGTCTTTATTGGACTGTAATAATTTGGAATGCCCTTGTAAATGCATTTATTTTCTCCTACTTGTTTGAGTAGGACTTGCTTTCTTTTTCCCGCCCACGCATTTGCACCGGGACTTGCAATTTTACTGCTTTCATTTCAGTCCTACTCGTTTGAGTAGGACTTGCAATTTACTGCTTTCCATTTACTGCTTTAATTTTCCTGCTTTATTTTTCTGCTTTAATTTTATTGCTTTCAATCGCTGCCGTCCCCATTCCGATGAGTGGCTAACGTTCTTAGCCCTCAGTATCGAAGAGCATTGGGACAGAAAAAATTCCTTTAAATAATTAAAGGTCTTATTTTTCTATTTAATTAAAAATCACTTAAGGTTTGCCCGGGTTTACGACGCGTAGGACCACATAATCGATGTGTGGGCCCTATTTCCGTAGTCCATATGCTAGCTAGCCGAGAGGCCGTGCATATGGACCGATCACCCTTGGTAAATGGAGTTCCGCACTAACCCTCGAGAGAGGAGGCGCGATAACTCTACCGGATTGGGTTCCCCACCCAATAGCGGGGTTCTTAGCGTAATGCGGGCATTAAGAGGAATCCTTCGTCGGACGAGAGCCCGGTCGAATAGTCTTAATGTTCAGGTGAGCGATAGTCCTAGAGATAGGTGAGTTCATTTTAGTGGAGCCTCCACGGCCAAGTCTCCGCCCTAATTAATTAGAAACTTAGGAGCTCTTTTTATTTAACGTTTATTTTAGTTCAATGTCTTTTCGGTGCCCTCGAGCTGAGCTCTTCATCGGCTCCACCTTTATTATGCTTTTATTTTCTGCCTTTTCTTTATATAAATAATATCCCGACAAGATAAAATTATCGGTAAAATAATAGTCCCCTCCAGGGAAGAGTAGAAATAAACGAACCGGCCCCGAGAACAATACGACCTCGATATTCCACCCGGAATATCCTGTACTACACACGATAGGTGCACTTGCCTCCTTTCGTTAAAACTCGATTTAACCCGTTTTATATCCAAATAAATAAATACGCGCGCCCCGTTTTCTTAAATAAAAACCTAATCCGCTTTTCAACTTAAATAAAATCGCCCGGGGCGCCGTGCTTCGTAAATCTTTTTGGAGTTTTAACCCGCATTAAGTTTTCGGACTTGATGCGTGAAAATATCAATCACCCCTCCCCCTTATCAAGGAGGCTCCCGGTCTTATGCCCAGAACTGCCGCCTTACGGTGACATTAACTCACGGGTTAACCGACACCGCAAGACGCTGATCCTGCCGGCTAGTACGATCATATAACATATTCGGCCAATTGAGAAATAGAAGTATAAAAGCAGTGTATAATACAGCTAGTCCACAAGTCACAGCACTATCATCTATAATGAAAATGAAAGTACAATAGAGTCCAGAATGAGTACAACAAAACAGAAAAAGGCTTATGCCCTGTACATGATATCAAATCTCTCTCTCTCTCAAAATGATAATAAAGCGGAAGTTAAACTATCATCAGAAAACTCGTCCCACCTGACGACGGGCTGCAGTAGTAGTAGGTGGTGGTGGTATCAGCTCCTCACGTCTTGCCACCTCGCCCTGCTGGTCGTGCAGGTACTCCATCTCCTCGAGCTCTTAAAATGATTTGGTCACAGCCGACCGTTAGTCATAAAGACTAAGCCGTTTCCTCCACTCCTCACCCCCGCAACTCCTAGGCACCGAGCGGGAGGACGAAGCGGAGGGCAACACGGGGTATAAAAAGAAGCAGGTGATAGTGGAGCTATACTAACAAGTATATATAGTATCAATCTATTTCTACTCTAGTAGTTCTATATATATAGCACATGTAAGGTATGAAGAACTGTACATAAAGTAAGGTGTTGTAAGTAAACAAGGTACTGTAAGTAAAACAGAGTAAAGAATGGCAGGTAGAATATGCTACTATAAAACTACCATCTCAGAAGTACCTTAACTGATATGAATGCTCATACAAACTTATAAGTTAAGGTTTCTAAATATAACTGATCATATAAAAGAGCTCATACTAATTTATATGATAAGGATCTATGGTGCGTATGACCTAGTTATGAATGTATAATATGCATGCATTTTATGATTCATGCAAGTGCAACTCACACACACACGACTCTGTGATTACAGACCTTTAGTTCCCGCTTTTTGGATCTAGCATCACTCTCTAGTACCACCATTGTGTCTACGGCACCAGTGGAGCGAGCATCTCCACTCCTAGGCTGGTATACACACTACCAGTCCTAGACCTCACATACGCCTCTGTACACATCCTAGGTGCACTCTCGAGTCTTGTGTACTATTTGTTGGCTACCGACCAGACTTTTTGGTCGAGTGTGCGTTTTTGGGGATCGTCCTCCAGATCGCAGTGTAAAACAACCCACTGGCCCCTCAAACCATCACACCTCGCCAGAGTCACCGTACTGCCATCGGTGTGACGATTGGCCCAGTACCGCATGACCCGCCACAAGTTTATTTCTATGCACATGCAAGATATTCCAACCCAAGCCTCCAGCTCGCAGGACCAAACCTGTCTTGATATCAAACTCCCAAGCCTCCAGCTCGTAGGACTAACCCGTCCTGAAACCCTCCAACCCATCATGGGTGAGTTGCACATCAATGTCTTAGTTCTGAATCCCTCCAACCCATCACGGGTGAGATTGCACATCAATGTCTTAGTTCTGAATCCCTCCAACCCTTCACGGGTTAGATTACACATCAGTGCCTTAGTTCTGAATCCCTCTAAACCTTTACCGGTGCGAATGTTACCATGTTCTCTTAGCCTATTAGACTACTCTTGTCTAATGTTTGTTATACCTAGCAATTTAGGGTTAATCTCAGGACTGCCCAGGGCATGTCAGGTGAAGGGCTCTCGGGGGCACTAGGAACTACAATGGGTTGAAGTCCAAAGCTCCCTTTCTCAAGGATATTTACTTTTATTAATGTATACCCATAATCCATGCCAACTCTCACTGTTACTCTGGGACAAACCTAATAATTTAGAAAGTTATCAGGAGAGCGGAGGTCTTCCGCCGATCTCCGTTCTATCCACTAACCTTGGGATTTTGCACTCTACTACTCGTCATCAAGAAGTGACATATTGGACACCAACCAGGGTTTATCTTCCCAACATAGATTCCATCTCAGCCGACAACCTTATCCCCTGAGGGTCCTAGTATTATGTGCTTTTTTACTAAGCGCACCCATGACCTAATGTTGACTCATATGATGTGTCTTCCAAACTCTCAGGCCAAGTGCCCCTAATTATTTATCATAGATTACTTTGATGTATGATGTTGACCATCCTAGGTTTTACTCTTTTTTTAAGGAGTTAAGGGCCTAAATTAATTCTTTTAATTGAGTGACCTGGGTCACCTCGCACATGATGTATTATATATAATGGTCCAGCCTACCTAAGAAACTTATCAGGTGCTCCATTAGGTTAAATATGACTTCCTAAAAAGTTTCATAATTTTCCCATGTTAAATTCCATTTAATATCTATTTAATAATAAACCACAAATTGGCTACTTTTCAAATTAAGTACAGTATTTATATAATCAAAAATTCTAGAAAAATTACTGAGGATCCATGTTGATATAATAAAGCTAAATAAAGAATTTTAAAATCTTAAACATTGATTTGACCTAACTTATATCCAAATGAGCAATATTACCAAAATGTCATTATTAGGGTTTTCAGCATATAGAGACATCCAAAAATTCTCAAATAATTTAACAGGATTTAATCAGAGAAATAAGCTACTGTAAATTTTTCCATAATATTTAAACAATAATTTTGTTTACTTTTAATTAATTTCCACAATGGGCAAAATGGTAAATTTTACTTAAAATTCAAGTTAACATCACCTAACAGTCCCCTAAATTTTTCCAGAGGTGATATATGTCCTAATAAAGCTTGTGACAAAATTTCAAAATTTAATAAATTCATGTGCCCTAAATTCAAATTTATTTCTATCTAGGCATATTTTCCAATAATTCCAATTAATGGGATTTTTTATTCCAAAAATCCCAAACTTCCCATGGGAGGTATATTCCATCCCTATAAGCCACTGTCCAGAGTTTCATGGACATGCAAGTGTCCAAATGGGCTAAATTCCCATTTTCCTATTTTTACTATAGGCACCCCAAATTGAACATGTCTATATCATACATGTGGAATTTCCCAAACGTGCAGAGGTCAAAATGACCTGAAATTTCTAACATGGTTTTATATTGACCGAATGGACATGCCACCAAAATTTGGAGGCATTTGGAGTCATATGTCTCCAAAAATACACTTAATTTAATTTTTAGTATTTCACTAAATACTATAGCAAAAGTCTGACCACAAATTCTCATTTTTGGTCAGAACCTAGGTTTCCCTTAACACAAGACTGACCAAAATTCTAGGTCATGAGGACTTATGGTTTGGCTTGGGCATTTATTTTAAGATCTGCTCTAGCCTAGGACTAGTCTTGGTAGAATGGTCCTACAAGGAGTTCTACTATACCAAATCTTGACTTTAGGGTGTTATTTTAAAGATAAGGTCAAGACCTACATTTTTAATGTTGATAGCTACCTCTGATTATGCATCTAACAGGCCTAAAATCAACACTCAAGAGCACTGTAATTGTGCAACATTAATAACATTGTTCATAATAATTATATTGATTAATTAATATGTGATGAAACCAACGACATCGGTTCATCGTCCCTATCAGCCAACAGCCAGGATTCAATCTTCGTGGCCGATTTGCCTTGCTTATTCTAGTCAGTTTAACCGCTGCCACTGCCGGCTATTATCGCCGCCACCTCCGTTGAGGTGGTGGCTAGCGTTTCCCGGCGGTGAGGCTGCCGGAGGCGGCTCCTTCGGCGATCCCGAGCTAGAAGAAAAGCTTGAAAAAATGCGCACTTGCTCACATGGTATCGGGTTCGATTGAGCGCGATGTCTCGCTTAATGGATCTAGAAAGCTAGCACGGGGTGAGGTGAGGCGAAACAAACCTGTAGCCGGGCTTGGCGGCGTGTGCGGTGGTGATGCGCCATGGCCGACGATCTCTCCGGCGATCTAGCATGATTCTTCGTTTCTCCAGCAAAAACCTTGCTCTAGGTATCGAACTCCACTCGCCTGAGCTCTCTGAGAGTGATGGTGGGATTAGACTTGACTGGGAGTGGTTGTGTGAGAAGTTTTGATTAAGGGGGTGGTCGGCCATGAGCATGCTCCTCATTACTGCCAAGTGTCCACCAGCCCCTCAATCCTGCTGAGAAGAGCCTTGGGATCTCAGCCATGAGCTTGGGCAAAGGGAAGGAGGGCCATATGGCCTCCATCCCCTCTTTCCCTCTCTCCTCTCTCCTCATTTTCTCCAAAATTCCTAAGCTACACCCATGCATGTATTCTCTCTCCTAATTTTGGGGGTTAGGGGATGTCATTGACCTCTTGGGCTGGTCATGGGCCTTAAGCCATGGGCTTAGTCCATTAGGAATGGGCATGGCACATATCATTTCCTCTCTTTAAGCCCTAAGTTGACTTGTTGACTTTTTAGGTTGACTTGGTCAACATGATGAGTGGGCTGGCCCTACTTGATGGTCATGGACCCAATGGTACAACCCAACATGGGTTGGGTCATGGTGGTGCCCCACTTGGACTAATTGGGCCTTTAGGTGTGGGTTTGATCAAATTAAGGTTAGGGTTGACTTGGGTCAACTTTGGTCAATAGGTGACCTAATGACATGGCTTATGATTCACTTATATTGTTATTAGGGTTAGGGGTATAGTGGTGGGGCCAATGTGTAGCTAAGATCCAAATTTAGTCTAGTTTGACTTGAGTTAAGTTGGGTCATATAGTGGGTCCTATGTGACTACACCCTGACTCCATGGTTCAAACTTAGCCTAAACGCATGCCCCCACCACATGTCCTAACCCAATCTAAGTAGAGAGGTCTAATAGGAAATGAGATGTTACATCGGATATCTGTCGTTGTTCTGAATGGTGGCCAGTTTTGTATTGCATGGATTTTGGCCTGATCCACTGCTACTCCTCTCTTGTTTATAATGTGTCCTAGGAATCTAACTTCTTCTAACCAAAACTCGCACTTACTGAATTTGGCAAAGAGGGAGTGTTCTCGAAGTTTCAGAAGTACCATCTGTAGGTTTCTGGTATGATCTGTCTTTATTTTTGAATAAATTAAAATATCGTCAATGAAGACGATCATGAAGTGATGTAGGAACGGTTCGAAGACTTTATTCATTAAAGACATAAAGGCAGAGGGTGCGTTGGTGAGCCCAAAGGGCATCACCAGGAACTCATAGAGACCGTAACAGGAGCTGAAGGCGGTCTTGGGAATATCTTTCTCTTGAATTCGAAGCTGGTAGTAGCCTAATCCTAGGTCCATCTTGGAGAAGACGAATGCACCTTGTAATTGATCGAACAGTTTGTCGATCCTAGGAATGGGGTACGTGTTTCGTATCGTAATCTTATTTAACTCATGATAATCTATGCACAGACATAATGTCCCATCTTTCTTCTTTACGAACAATGCTGGTGCTCCCCAAGGCGAGGAACTGGGGCGAATGAATCCAGCATCTATTAATTTTTACAGTTGAATCTTTAGCTCAGCTAGTTCTCTTGGGGCCATCCGGTAGGGTGCTTGGGACACCGGTCATGCTCCGTTCACGAGCTTGATCTGAAAGTAGAACTCTCGTCGCGGTGGCAATTCAAGGAGCAATTCCGGGAAGATGTCTGGGAAGTCACGTACTACTGGGACCTTGGTGTGCTCTTGTGTTTTGTCCCCCATTTCAAAGTAAACAAGATATATCTCATCCTTTTGTTGGACTGATCCCATAGTCTGTGCAGAAGTCAAAATAATACGAGAAATAGAGGGTACACCTGTCAATGTAATGTCCCGACCATATGGGTTCTGTAGCCAGACTACTCACGTTGAACAATTTATTTGCGCCTTGTGCTCGACTAGCCAATCCATTCCTAGTATGATATCAAATCTGGTTATTGCTAGGATCGTTGCAAAGATCTCAAATTCCACGTCTCCTAGCATTGCCGAGAATGTACATTTCTCCGTTGATGTCATGTCTGATCCATCTGGTAGACGGATCCGTATAGAAAATCCGGATGAATGAGCAACATTCTCCTTGGTCATGATGAAATGTTGGGACACAAAGGAGTGCATTGCTCCAGTGTCGAAGAGGGTCTTGGCGGGGTGTCCTTCTACCATCAAAATTCCTGACAGAATAGGGGGTATATATATATCATATTTTAATATACAAGATGTAGGTATGCATATATTGTTGGGTTTCTCTATGGGGTTGGCACAACGTTTGTGCGCGCAGCGGAAAAGTAAAACATCAAGAAAAACCCAAAGAGATGTGGATCGGGCCATGAACGTTGAATCAAGAAGTTAGCAAAACTAGGCAAAAATTACCTCGGTGGCGTTGAGTCACAACTCAACGGAGATGCTCCAAACTTTATCTTCTTGCTAGTGGCGAGTCCTACGTGGAATAGTGTCCACGTTTCTGCAGAAGTCCACACGAGCGGGAGAACGCCGAGCTTTCCGTCGCACGGAAGGTCGGGAAGGAGAAGACCGCGCCTTTGCTTTCCCACGGACTGCTAGGTCAGCGCCAGGGAATGCAGTGCCAGCGACGATCGCTGGAGAGAAGGTGGTCAACGGAGCAAACACGGCGGCGGAACTCTTCCGGCGGCGGGATCGGGATCGGCGGAGCGAACGCGGAACTCCTTCCGTCGGGTTCGATTCGCACAGAAGAGACAGATCGCTTTACTTCCCGAAACCCTAAGTGTTATATTTATACTTAAAGTATAAAATAAACTCAGGAAAATCGCTATCCGCAGACCACCCAGAACTAGGGTTCAGAATCGGCGAGAATGAATCGGTGAGAATCGGCGACAATCGGCGAGAATCACTGAGCAGGTTCAGTGAGAATCATTCGGCGAGTATCACATTGGATCGGCGAGAATCAGAGTACAATACTCGACGATTCTCGCCGATCGTCGAGCCACGCTCGACGACACATAATGATATTTGACGATCGTCGATCTGCGGTCGACGACAATTGTCAAGGTAGTCGATCGTCGAGAATCAACAATTGATTCTCGACAATTCTCGTCGATCGGCGAGAATCAGCAAGGTGATTCTCGTCGATCGGCGGGAATCAGAAGACCATTCTCGACTAATGTCTTTGACCCTCGGACGACGAACATAACCAGCCCTTCAAGGCAACCTTTGCCCAACCCGATGATCCTATAAGGCAACACTTTGCCCATAACCCTATTCAGGTCGGTGATTGGTAACCTTTACCAACACAGTCAGTCATCCAACTTCTCCACATCTCTTATGTGCGACCCTGCAGGCTCATATTGTGTTGGCAGTGAGATTAGATGTTTGACCACTTCCAGATCATCATGGTAACTCCAACAGACTCCCACTTGATCTCGAAAGTATCAAACCAAAAACCTCACAAACAATGAGCGGCATCTAGCAATGCATCATTGCTCCCCAAGCAATAAGAGTTAATAACTCATAAGACTTTATGACCAATGTATCAGCGTTGTCTTTGTCCCTTTGTCCCTTACATCCGGAAAGAACTAGAGGCATGGACCGTGTCACCCTCGTAATAGCTCAATCCAAGTTTTCTTGATCCAGGACGGACTTCCAGAGAATGGTGAGTCCAATATCACATATTGACTCAACCAAGCATGGCCATGCATTTCTCAGTCCAGTTCCATCAAGGGGCCCATGGATGCAACTCCTGTCATACAGGAAGACAAATCCCATATCTGCTCACACACAAACACCCAAATGATTCGTAACATGCCCAACGACCATCCTTATCATCAACCTTTCTCAAGGAAGACTTTAGATGGCATCAAAGCACGCTCTTCCTCACTTGATGAATGCTGTGACTTCAGGTCAAAGGACCACAACACCATTGTCAATTGAGACCTACTCGTGACACTATTGGATGACAATCCACAGAGTAGTCTCAGGTTGGGTCTGTCCAGTACAACTTGTTCATTAACAAGTACCCACGTGATGACTTGATATCACAATATCATGACCTGTGAGAACCAGTCATCAGTCAACACACGTGCTAGCCTTCATGTATCATCATCACCCTTAGTTTCTATGATGATACTCGACCAGGGACCTTAAAGAATGGAGCTTCAAATAAATCATGGGCTCTCACATTCAAGTCACGTACTTGATGTCCCATGGAAGCAAACATTCTAAGGGTATCTATTATGTTAACATTTAACTATCATATATAGAAAAACTCATAATAAAAGAATTTGCCATTAATTATAAAAGAAAAACTAGGTACACAGTTCATCATATGAACAAACAGCCAACAAAATACAAGATTACATGCAACCCACAAGATTCTCGCTAGAGTTGATCATTTAGGTATCGTATACCCATCGATCTAGTATGACCATCATGCTTTCTCTGCGCGAGAGGCTTTGTCAGCGGATCCGCAATATTTTCCTCAGTCGGCACTCTGCAAATGTTTACATCTCCTCGTTCGACAATCTCACGAATAAGATGAAACCGCCGGAGTATGTGCTTGGAGCGCTGATGAGATCTAGGTTCCTTAGATTGTGCAATTGCACCATTGTTATCACAGTAGAGAACTACGGGACCAACAATGCTAGGAACTACATCAAGCTCGCCGATGAATTTCCTAATCCATACAGCCTCCTTCGCCGCATTAGCTGCTGCGATATACTCGGCCTCTGTTGTAGAATCAGCAACTGTCTCTTGCTTGGAACTCTTCCAGCTTACAGCTCCTCCATTCAGGCAAAACACAAAACCTGACTGAGACTTGGAGTCGTCTCGATCAGTTTGGAAGCTAGCATCCGTGTAACCACTTACAACGAGCTCTTCCTCTCCACCATACACCAAGAACACGTCCTTAGTCCTTCTCAAGTACTTCAGGATATTCTTGACTGCAATCCAGTGACACTCACCGGGGTCTGACTGATACCTGCTAGTCATGCTCAAAGCAAAGGAGACATCGGGTCGAGTACATAACATCGCGTACATGATCGATCCAATTGCCGAAGCATATGGAATCAACTTCATGCGGTCCTTGTCTTTGCAAGACTTTGGACATTGGTCCTTAGAGAGATTCACACCATAAGACATGGGCAAAAATCCTTTCTTGGACTCAAGCATGTTGAACCGCTTCAACACCTTTTCGATGTACGTACTCTGGGTCAAACCCAGCAACTTCTTCGATCTATCTCTATAGATCTTAATACCAAGTATGTAAGTCGCTTCACCCAAATCCTTCATTGAAAAGCAGTTCCCTAGGTTGTTCTTAACAACTTTCAGGGTAGGAATGTCATTCCCGATCAACAGTATGTCATCTACATACAATATCAGGAAAACAACAATGCTCCCACTGATTCGCTTGTAAACACAAGGCTCATCTTCATTCTTGATGAAACCAAACTCTTTGATTTTCTCATCAAAACGAAGATTCCAACTTCGAGAGGCCTGTTTCAGTCCATAGATGGACTTATTCAGCTTGCATATTTTAGTGGCTTCATCTGGGGATACAAAACCCTCGGGTTGTGTCATATACACTTCCTCAAGGAGGTTTCCATTAAGGAAAGCCGTTTTGACATCCATCTGCCAGATCTCGTAGTCATAATACGCAGCAATAGCAAGCAATATCCTAATGGACTTTACCATGGCAACAGGGGAAAAAGTTTCATCATAGTCAATACCATGAATTTGCTTGAAACCTTTAGCCACCAGTCGCCCTTTGAATGTCTGTACATTCCCATCCATGTCGGTCTTCTTCTTGAAGACCCACTTGCACCCTATGGGTCGTACCCCTTCAGGTGGTTCCACCAAGTTCCAAACTTGGTTTGCATACATGGAGTCCATTTCGGATTTCATAGCCTCAAGCCATTTGTCGGAGTCCGGTCCATTCATAGCTTCTTGGTAGGTTACTGGCTCATCATCATGATCCATAAGCAACACATTACCTATTTGAGACACGAGAAATCCATATCTCTCAGGCTCAAACCTCGGTCTACCAGATCTACGTAGGACTTGTGTTCCCTGAGCAGGTTCTCCAGCTACAACATCTTGTAGTCCTGCTTCAAAATCCAATTCCGGTTCGTTCACTACATGTGGCTCTTGAACTTCTTCAAGCTCTACCTTTTCAGTCTTTCTTGATAAGAACTCTTTCTCCAAGAAGACACCAGTCCTTGCGACAAACACTTTGCCCTCGGATGGTAGGTAAAAGTAATACCCTTTCGTTTCCTTAGGATATCCCACCAGATAACATTTATCTGATTTGGGTTCCAGCTTGTCAGGCATTTGACGTCTCACGTATGCCTCACAGCCCCAAATTTTAATGAACGACATACTAGGACGCTTCCCAGTCCATATCTCATATGGTGTCTTCAGAACCGTTTTCGTTGGAGCGCGATTCAATGTCATTGCAGCAGTCTCTAAAGCAAAACCCCAAAAGGAAACAGGCAAGTCTGCATGACTCATCATCGAACGTACCATGTCTAACAGAGTACGATTTCTCCTCTCAGACACACCATTATGTTGTGGCGTTCTAGGTGGAGTGAGCTGTGATACAATACCACACTCTTTCAGATGATCACGGAACTCAAGACTCAGGTATTCGCCACCTCGATCAGATCGGAGTGCTTTAACCCTTTTACCCAACTGGTTTTCTACTTCATTTTTGAACTCTTTGAACTTTTCAAAGGTCTCGGATTTGCACTTCATAAGATACACATATCCGTATCTACTGAAATCATCAGTAAATGTAACAAAGTAGAAATACCCTCCTCTAGCCATGGAACTCATGGGTCCGCATACATCACTATGTACAACACCCAAGAGATCCTCAGCCCTCTCAGTATAACCAGTGAAAGGAGCTTTAGTCATCTTGCCTAACAAACAAGATTCGCATCGCTCAAATGATTCATAATCAAATGAGTCCAAAAGTCCATCTCTATGGAGTTTGGATATGCTCTTCTCGTTGATATGGCCCAAACGACAATGCCAGAGAAACGTAGGGTTCGAGTCATTTGTTCTTAGTCTTTTATTGTTTTCTACATTACAGATCAGATGGTCCAAGTTCAAAACGTAAAGACCATTAAACAATTGGGCTACAGCATAACAAACATCATTCTTAAATATAGAACAACAATTGTTCTTAATTATAAAAGAAAATCCAATCATGTCCAAACATGAAATAGATATAATGTTTCTAGTTATCGCCGGAACAAAATAACAGTTATCTAGTTCTATTACAAGCCCACTGGGCAAAGAAAGACGGTAAACTCCTACGGCTACAGCAGCAACTCTTGCTCCATTGCCGACGCGGAGGTCCACCTCCCCTTTACTCAGCAATCTTCTCCTTCCCAGTTCCTGCACATTTGTACAAATGTGAGAACCACATCCGGTATCCAATACCCAAGATGAAGGAGCAGAAAGGTTTATCTCTATAACGTAAACATTAGAAGCGGAAGTCATACCTCCCTTCAATTTCTGCAGACCCTCAATATACGAAGGACAGTTCCTCCGCCAATGACCAGCCTTGCCACAGTGGTGGCATTTCCCTTCCTTCACCGTGCTCTTCTTCTTGATCAGTGCTGAAGACTTGAGCTCAAGATATTACTTAGGTCCTACCTTCGTCTTCTTAGAGCCCTTGGCTTTGCCCTTGCCCTTATGCACCATCAGTATGGGGCTGGCAGGCTTGGCCTTCTTCATGTTGATCTCGGCAGTTCTTAACATGCCTAGGAGTTCGGGCAGTGTCTTGTCTATCTCATTCATGTTGTAGTTCAAGACGAACTGCTCATAACTGTCCGGCAACGATTGCAGGATCAGATCCGTGGCCAACTCTTGACCAAGGGGAAAACCCAGCCTTTCAAGGTTCTCTATATACCCAATCATCTTGAGTACGTGAGTCCCTACTGAGTCTCGAACTCCCATCTTGCACTGAAATAACGCTTTCGTGATGTCGAACCTCTCTTGACGAGCCTGCCCTTGAAACATTTTCTTGAGATGCTCGTCAATCTCCTTGCACCCCATGTTCTCATGTTGCTTCTGAAGCTCAGAGTTCATGGTGGCAAGCATAAGGCACTCGACATCCAAAGCATCATCAGTATACTTCTTATAAGTATCCTTCTCAGCACGGGAAGAGTTCCCGGTCGGCACCTCGGGGGCTTCTTCTTCCAAGACATAGAGCTTTCGCTCTTGCCTGAGAACAATTCTCAGGTTCCTATACCAGTCCATATAGTTTGTCCCGCTGAGCTTATCCTTCTCAAGGATGGCTCTTAGAGACAGCGTGGAGTGTGAAACGCTTGCCATGGAATTCTACAAGAATTTATGCAGAATTAAAATCAGTACCTAAATTTCAATTACAATTTATTCTAATTAGGACTTCAATTAAAAATACTCCCACTATTTTATTCGAAATGATAGCCCTCACTAACAATTCGGAGAGTTCATGCGAGCTACTCTCTTAGTGGACAAGATCCGTATTTCACCAACACAATGAGTCCGCTTTGGCGTTCCTCTCACGATGTGGTTATTTAGGTAGGCAACGCTTGCCAATTGCATCCTCATGCAATTCTTGTATGGTTGGTGAATAACTCCTTATTCGCATCCATCATATGGTGCATGCCAACCCTATGCCTCTAGGCACTCAACCTTTGAGGTCACCTAGTTAAGCTGGACCCGATGTCGACAGTGGGATATCACAATTATCCGCTCGCACCCTTACCAAGATAGATTAATGCACCTTGCTTTGGCAAGCCCACATTTCATCGATCGAGGCAGGAAGAGTGTCATCCATCGGAAGGCATCCGAACACTTAATATTAAAAGAAGGGATTTCAATTTTAGGTTAACAATTAACCATGATCAACATTTGATCAATGTGCACATCCAAAGAAAAACAATTCTTCTAAAACCACATGCATCCCTTATGTGCACATCCTGACACCATCAACATTTGATAGAAGGAAGGGCTAAATCTGAGCATCCGGAAATTTCCAAATCCTCAGATTTACATGCATTGGACAAAGGCAAAGACAGCTCAACTTAAAGCAGTAGACAAGCTCATCTCTCTTTGTTGGATTCAAAATCCACAACATACTCGAGGGATGGTTACTGCTAAGGAGACAACAATTTCTAACACTTAGAAATTCCACCGAAATCCCAATCGTTCTTGGCGAAGAGCCAAGACTAAATCTAGACATTTAGAACACTTCTAAATCTCTAGGTTTACACGCATTGGAATAAGACAACTTCCAAAACAACAGTCATGGCCGTAACCTCCCTCTAATACCACTGTTGGGTTTCTCTATGGGGTTGGCACAACGTTTGTGCGCGCAGCGGAAAAGTAAAACATCAAGAAAAACCCAAAGAGATGTGGATCGGGCCATGAACGTTGAATCAAGAAGTTAGCAAAACTAGGCAAAAATTACCTCGGTGGCGTTGAGTCACAACTCAACGGAGATGCTCCAAACTTTATCTTCTTGCTAGTGGCGAGTCCTACGTGGAATAGTGTCCACGTTTCTGCAGAAGTCCACACGAGCAGGAGAACGCCGAGCTTTCCGTCGCACGGAAGATCGGGAAGGAGAAGACCGCACCTTTGCTTTCCCACGGACTGCTAGGTCCGCGCCAGGGAATGCAGCGCCAGCGACGATCGCTGGAGAGAAGGTGGTCAACGGAGCAAACACGGCGGCGGAACTCTTCCGGCGGCGGGATCGGGATCGGCGGAGCGAACGCGGAACTCCTTCCGTCGGGTTCGATTCGCACAGAAGAGACAGATCGCTTTACTTCCCGAAACCCTAAGTGTTATATTTATACTTAAAGTATAAAATAAACTCAGGAAAATCGCTATCCGCAGACCACCCAGAACTAGGGTTCAGAATCGGCGAGAATGAATCGGTGAGAATCGGCGACAATCGGCGAGAATCACTGAGCAGGTTCAGTGAGAATCATTCGGCGAGTATCACATTGGATCGGCGAGAATCAGAGTACAATACTCGACGATTCTCGCCGATCGTCGAGCCACGCTCGACGACACATAATGATATTCGACGATCGTCGATCCGCGGTCGACGACAATTGTCAAGGTAGTCGATCGTCGAGAATCAACAATTGATTCTCGACGATTCTCGTCGATCGGCGAGAATCAGCAAGGTGATTCTCGTCGATCGGCGGGAATCAGAAGACCATTCTCGACTAATGTCTTTGACCCTCGGACGACGAACATAACCAGCCCTTCAAGGCAACCTTTGCCCAACCCGATGATCCTATAAGGCAACACTTTGCCCATAACCCTATTCAGGTCGGTGATTGGTAACCTTTACCAACACAGTCAGTCATCCAACTTCTCCACATCTCTTATGTGCGACCCTGCAGGCTCATATTGCGTTGGCAGTGAGATTAGATGTTTGACCACTTCCAGATCATCATGGTAACTCCAACATATATATATATCCTAGTATAACAGCATATGACATATCTCTATTGCCAAATATATATACATATCACTACATCAGGTCCCGGTCCATGTTAAATCTAGTGTATATGCCTCCAAGGGCGTTATGCGGCCCTGTTGGCCTCTCCTGCCAGTTCTGCCTCTGCGGCCTCTCTGGCCCTGTCCTCGGGTTGGCTGCCCACCATGTACAACACCTAGCCCTGGCCTTCCTGCTGCCTGTGGGCAGAAGGGCCTCATATGTCCTGTCTGCTGACACAAGAAGTAGTTCCCTGCGAAGGGAACATCACGTCGGACTACTAGCGTGGGCTGTGGTGCTGGAGGTGATCTGACATCCTGCTACGATGTTAGGGGCGTTAGTGGTGCTGGTGGGCACCTATAAGGCTGTCTATTGTGCCTCTGCCTGCGGCCTCTATCCTGTCAGTGGGGAGCAGCTCCTTTGTCTTGCCTCAGACCTCTAGGGACCTCGACCTATCCTCTGTGCTGTTGGGCTACCATCCGTTGGTCCAACTATAGTGTCACTGCGTGAGTGGCTATCGTGTGGAAGGTAGACTGAGAGATCATAATCAGAGCCTGCCTCAGGTCATCACGTAGGCCTCGATAGAATCGGGAAGCTCTATCCCTGTAGGAGACAGCCAAATTCCCGCCAAAGCGTGCCAGGTGTATGAACTCTCTCTCTCGTACTCAGGCACAGTCTGATCTCCTTATCGGATGTGCAGGAGCCTTTCCTACAGAACAACTCGGTCTGTGTCTGTAATAAAGAACTCTAGTAGGGCCTCTGAGAACTCTCCCTATAGTATATCGCTCATCGGCCGTCCTCTAAAGGTCGAGTGGTTGGCCGCTCTCCACCAATCCCTAGCGTATCCTTCTAACAAGGTCACTACCAGTGAGACTACAGCTACTGCTGGGTACATCATGCCTACAAGCAGCTCATCCACACGCTCCACCCACTCCTCTGCTTGGATGGCAGTCTTCGTGCCTCTGAAAGTGGGAGGCCTCAGTCCTTGAAAGGTCATCAGCAAATTGGTAGGCATCATCATCTCTCGTGGTGGCTATGTCAAGCCTGTCTGGAAAGTTGTCAGGATGGCTATCAGTGTCTTCCCCAAGTCAATCTTGGCAAACGGTACAGCCGCGAGGATGACCGGGTCTGGAGGTGGGGTGGCAGGAACATATCCTCTGGAAGAGGACCCCCCCCCCCCCCCCCCTCGTTACTGTACTCTGGTGTCTGGAGAAGTAACAGGAAAGAGTGTCAGTACTTCGCAAAACTAGGGTAAATTTGCAAAAATGACTGATGAAGCGGAAACAATGGTGTATGGGCATACTAACGTACAGTCTAGAATCCCTAAGCCTCTACACTAGGGTCCACCAGGCTTTCACTGCAAGGTTCGTCCCGGAACGAGGAATGATGTGAGGGGCGAGGGAATCCTGAGACTATTTCACAAGGACGAATCGTGATCGCTCTGATCTATTTGTAAGACCCCCCCCCCCCCCAAATCCTTGCCCCGGGTCGGGCCGGAGGGTATCTTACGTGTCAAAGGCGTCCACCAGGCTTTCCTTTAAGAGGTAACGACTCACTCTCCTAAGCACAAGTTGGTCACCTTGCTTGGGCTAGAATCACTACATTCACAACACATCAGAGAATTGCGGGAGCATTAACAGGAAATATATATATATATATATATATATATATATATATATATATATATATATATATATATATATATATATATATATATATATATATATATATATTTATTTATTTATTTATTTATTTATTTATTTATAATATTTACATGAGTACAAGGTCTTAGCCTATATTCTTATATAAGCTCGCAGGTTGTACGAGTTCTACACCTAACCCTCATTCTCCATCTCTATACTGCTCACTGGTACTCACGTCTCGAAACTCTTGAGACGTCGGTGGTGTTTCGGTTTGAGTAGTCCTAACTGCTGGCGCATTCTCCTGTGGCAGGGGATCACTACAGTGCTCCATTTCCTGTGAATGGTCATTTAAATAACTGCTAGTCACAAGATTAAGTAGAAACAAATCCCCTTCCCGGATCCATATTTTGGGGACGAGCACACACACACACACATAGCAGTATAAGATAGTCGAAGCATGAGAGGGTTAACACAGTGTTTTATCTAGGAGCTGCAATAAAAGAAAAGTAGCATAACTGAAATGGCAGCATTGTTAACACCAGTTATGAAAAGGGCTCTACTAGTACACCAGCACACCAGAAATACACCTTTTGTATCATATCGCAGGCATTCACAGCCACGCACACACATCCTATTGCAGACATTCACAGTCGCGCACACACATCCTATGTCAACATAGTATGAGCCACTTCTTTTCAAGCAGGGTAGCGAGCCTCGCGGGCCTCACCGATGTGGACGTTGGTGATAGTGGCTAGCCCTGCCACTTCTGTGGGTGGTCATACAACACAGCCCCAGGGCCCCATGTACAACCCTGTGTACTATTGGATGTGAGAAACATCCGTCGTTACCATATTTTGGCTGACCAGCGGACATCGGGGAATAAAACATAATGGTCGGTCACCTGTGATATCCATCTCCCTGTCGCCTTGAGTCGTCGACCTTCCCGCACTGGTACGAATGGTCTGCGAAAGGGACTGACTCGCCACAATTTTATCGCAAGCAATCTGAAAGTGAGGGGTTAGATCTGGAATACTCTAGAGGGGGGGGTGAATAGAGTATTTAGGGTTTTATAAAATTTTCTAACTACTTCAATCTAATCATAGTACTGCAGGAATTAAATTAAAGCACAAACACAGCAATCCTAACTATCACATCCATAGCAAGAAACAAAAGAAAAGAGCAACCAGACAACACAAGAAATTTATAGTAGTTCCCCAACCTTGGTACATCCACTCTTTTACCACCCTGGTAGGAATCCACTCAGATTTTTGATCAGGTGCCAGACACCAATGAGCTTTTGATCAGGTGCTCAAAAACTAAATCTCAAGTCTTTTGTTCAAGTGACTTGCAACCAGGAATAACTTTTGAAGGGAGTTAAGAACCCTTTTTATAGTGGGGGATGAGAGATTGATTATATCTTTTCTTTCTCACAACAACTGAGAAGACTTATGTGGATTTGATGTTAGCAAAGGCTCCCCCTGAGATATTGAATGGTTCAGGAAAGATGGAGCTTTGCTTCAAGGTGATAGGCCTTCAAACTGTTGCTTTAACCAGATGAACTCCAGGAACTCCTTGACAGATAGAAGATTTGTTGTCCTTTGAAGAGTCCTGGCAGAAGACAGAAGAAGACTCTTGATTTGGATTGGTTGTTCTTCTTCTTCAGCTTGATGTTCTTTCTCTGGTTAGGGCTTCTTTTTCTGTATCAGCTTTCTATTTCTTTTTGTCTCAGAGTGCTATCGAGAGAGAGCAGCAGAAGATTCTTGATGACTGACTAACAAAACTGACTGTCTATCTGTCTATGTTTGTAAGAAAGAGATGGAAAATCCCTTTTTGTATTTTTCATATTGTCTTCCTTTTGAAATTTGAAATTCTTCTGCAATCATTGCTGACGGCCTGGAGAATATTTTGCATTGAATGATTTCCCCAACTGTCTCATTGAAAAGCGGCAACCAATAATCCTGATGAAGACCGTAATCAATGCTTGCTTCTAACGGTAATATTCAGAGAATATTTTAGCATTGATTACTCAGGAAATCTTGTCATAGAATAAGGACAGATGGATGAAAATAACTAAGTCTGGTTCTTCACAGAATTCATCGAGCTGAGTCCACAGTTCATCGAGCTGAGAAGTTAAGTTCGTCGATCTGATAATAGCTGTTCGTCGAGCTGAGATCCAAGATCGTCGACCGCAGAACAGACAACTGCTTTCTCCAGAATCTTGTCAATTCTGTGCATGAAGTTCGTCGATCTGATAATCTAAATTTGTCGACTGGAGTTCAGCAAAGTGTTTCTGGACTTAGAATATTCTAGATATTTCTGAAATGAAGTGTTGAAGTGGAGTTACCAGAAATTGTCGACCTGAGAACTAGATTCATCGACCTGAGAACTTCTAACTGCTAGATAAGTCTTGTCAGGAATGTGGTCTAAGTTCATCGAGCTGAGACGGTGAATTCATCGACTGGAGTATGGTCCTGGACTTAGAATGTTTACTTGTTTCTGGAATAAGTTGTTGAAGTAGAATGCTCATAAATCGTCGACCTGAATACCAAGATCGTCGAGTGGAGTTCAAAGAAATTCTAGACTTAAAATGTTGAAGTAGTGTCCATAAATCGTCGATTTGAGTCCCAAGTTCGTCGAGCTCAACTCAGAAAATTTTCTCTGAGATCATCGAGCTGAGCACGACTTTCGTCGACCTGAGTTCGACGAACATCGAACTCATTTTCTTAGTCTTTGATATTTCTCTAAGTATTGAGTCTTTATGCAGTTTGTTGATGGCTAGTCCATGTAGTGTTAACTCTAAGGACTTGGCCTATACTCTAAGACATAATCATGACCCTAACTATACATGTTGGGTCAGATGATCCTAACTTATTTGGGTGAGATCACTAATTACAGACTCATAGTGAAACAAAAATTTACAAAGCAGGAAAACATATATCTGGCAGGAAAAACTAGTTTATGCAGCAGATATATATATATACAATAAGCTTTGTATCAGGAAATATAAAAAGCAATTTGCAAACTAACTTAGAAATATTAAAGATAGTTCTAGTATCATTTCTTTTGTTTTTTCTCCTTTTGCTTCTCCTCTTTCCCTTTCTCTCCAGACTGAGTGAATATAATTTCCCCGTTGGGATCAGCAGCTTGTACCTTTGTCATAGTCATGTCAGCAGTCCCTATGATTTTTAGAGATGTAGCCATGGGCACTACTGCTTTTGGATGCAGTTTCATATAGTCATCAACATTGACAAATTTATTAGCTTTAGCAAACCTGTTCAACTCTTCCTTCTTGTACTTGGACATTGTTGTGTATTCTGATGTATCCTTCCCTTCAGCTCTAGCTTTGTTGATCATGGAAAGGCCAACCAGTTCCTGGAACCTGGCCATCCTTGTTGTTGTAGCTGTTTCAGGATCTTCAAAAGGTACAGGGGAAGAAGGTCTGTTAGAACTTTCAGCTTTTTGATGTTCAGGGAGTTGTTGCTATTTTTGTTGTTGATGTTGCTGTTGTTGTTGGTGCTGCTTGTCAGATGAATAGTGTCTCTGCTGGCTGTTTCCTGAAGATTAAGATCTGCCCTGATGTCTTTGGTATATTTGAAACTGGGTAGACCTTTGAGATGTTGTGCCTGAAGCACCAGCAGCTGGAGGAGGAGGTGGAGGAGGATCCTTCCTGAATCTTTGTGGAGGTGGAGAATATCTTCTACTTCTTTTCCTTTCTTTCTGTTCATTTTTGGACAGTTACATCAAAGCTGGCATGCCCTTGTAAGGAGTGATCTTTTGGAGTATGTAATAGGGTGTGTCATTTGTAGGGTTGGGCTTTGGAGCAGGAGGTGGAGGAGCTTTCCTCTTCTTAGAAACTTTCTTTTTCTTAGGTTCTTCATCTGAATCCTCATCTGCATACTCATCATCATCAGTGCAGTCCTGAGGGTTATCATATAATGCATTTAATTCTTTTAAGACCTCAGCAGATATTTCAGATTTCTCTGGCTGGGAGGGAGCTAGAGTAGGAGCTGCAACTGGAGCTAGAGCAGGAGCTGGAGAGCTATTAATAACAGTGCTTTCAGCAACTATCTTATTTTCCTCTTGATATCAGCCATGATTAGTTCATCCAGATCAGGCATGGGGGAATCATCCATTATAAAAACTAGAGCAAAAATGGTTTCTAGAGGGGATGAAATGATGACTGAGTCAGCCTTAGGTGGAGATGAGATGGCTGGAGACTCTGGAGTAGCAAACATTGCCTTGAGTTGCTTGGCAACTTTGGGTCTTATTGGTGTGGTGTATGAGATTATAGCCAAGGATGGCTTAGTACTATCTTCTGGAGGAAGGCTCAAATAAGTTGTATCAAAAATTCTTTACAGACTTAACAAATCAACTGTGGGATTAATAATATAATCACCACCAGTACTGATTTCTTCTGTGGCAATCTCATCCACATCCATTTCAGTATCAATGAAATGAATCAAATCAAATAATTCATCATCAGCATCTGTTGTTGCTTCTTCTGATGCTACTACTACTGCTGTATCTGCTGCTAATTCTGTTGTTGTTGCTGCTGGTACTGTTGTTGATGTTGTTGGTACTGCTGTTGGGGATACTATTGCTGCTTCTTCATCAAGTATCTCCCCATGCCTGGTTTCAGTGCAAACTGGAGCCAGGCCCCTAACTGAAGAGGGGGCAGCAGAGAGAGCATTTATTTGAGCAGCAAGGGACGATATAGAAGTAGCAAGAGGTAAAATAGCCTCTGCTATAAGATTTTTGAGAAGTGGAGTAAGCAGTACTGTAACGCCCCCATCTGTCGCATGGCATATAACAGAAGGTCCAGCTGGAACCCGACGTCATATACCACAAACAATCGGAAGGATTACCAAATGAATACTCAAACAATCCAATTAAGACTACTCGTCCTACACAGAGCATTCTAGCGGAAGTTTTTAAAGTTGAAAGAACCCAGAACTTAAATCCATTAAATATGAATGTCCACAACACACTACAGGAATGGAACCCAAAATACACTGAAAAGGTACATGGCCTTATGGCCTTACAAATGTTCACTTAACAAAACATGTCTTACATACATCGGCTCACAGGCCGGCCACACATGACAAAATTCAAAACAACTATTCTACGGCCTTCTAGGGCCAGCACAGCAACATGGGCTCCAGCCCGCTATTTGGCACTTAGCTCCGCGGCACCTGCAAGCACATACCACCGCACGGTGGCAAACAAAGCAACGGTCAGCTAAAAGCCGACCAAATTATAACGACCCCGCCCCTAACTCAGGACGGCGGTGCTCTTTCCCTGCATATCATTAGCCCAATAAAATAATAAAGCGCAACTATACTATGTCACAGGTGTAGACTCGCACGGCCAAACACCTCGTGCACTCAGGGCACATTAACGGTGAATCCTGACATATCAGTGTCTTCACCACCATCCCAAAGATGGCAACCAAGTGAGCATTTAGCCTATCTGACCACCGTCTAAGGCTCCGACTATACCTACGGCCAGTGCCCGTCTTCGGATTTCTCGCACTGTACCACATAGCCTAGGTCCAATTCCACTTGCCCGTTGCTCACGCCGCATATACAATTTAAGTCCTACGCGCAGGCCAAGCTTCTCTCGGATCCCAAAATTTTCCAAAATAATCTCATAACCCAGTTATGATCAAGGCCGGTTCCCAGACCGCCAAGTTAGCAGAACACGTTTCCGCTCAGTTGTCCGGGTGCGCCTTGAAGCTAACCCCCAAGGATCCCTGCTGTAATCTACCACGTAGAAACCCGAAAAACCCCAAGCACGGAGTCTTCTCCGGCAAAACATATCAAATGCAACATCACCGATCCAGACAAAACACGTCCGGGTAGGTTTCACACACAATGCCTATGCCCGTACTTATGATTCCGGACTCTATATGCAATACAAGGGGGACTATTCACATCAACCCCAAGGAACACCACGCACTCACCGCACACTCGCGGGAGCGGGATTCCCTATGCAGAAAGAAACAGCTTCAAACACTCAAGTTAAGAATCGTTACCCTTGTAGTCCGTTTTGGCGCCATGGAAAAACTACGCGGACAAAACTCTTCGCAACGACCTTCCCTCCACGGATCCGCTCTCAAACTTCGAAACGGTGCTCCGGTGCTCCGCCGGCTGCCGGAAATCTCCTTCTTCTTCCTCTTCTCTCTCACTTTGGAAGGAGAAAGCTTTGTAGAGAAAAATGAGGGATTAACCCCTATTCCCAGCCTTAATAGAGCAGTATCTCATCTGGGCCGTCGGATCTTAATTAAAGAAAACGAACGGCTCTGATCTGCATAAAATTCTCCAGACCTGGGCCGAACACGGCTTGGCACACGGCCGTGTCCTAGGCCATGTGCCTCGATCCAGGCACGATCGTTGAACTGAGAGACGCACACGGGCCAGGACATGCCTGTGTCTCACCTGACACGCCCGTGTCGGGTTCCTCGACACGCCCGTGTTCGGGGGCGTGTCACGCATAACTGCCACGGCAACGGACACGACCCAACTGCACACGTGTAGGGACACGGGTTGGCACACGCCCGTGTCGGATGACACGCCCGTGTCATCCGGCCGTGTTCCTGGCCGTGTCCTTCTCGGGATGAAAACGGCCAAAAAATCACCAGCCAGACACGGCCTTGGACACGCCCGTGTCCTAGGCCGTGTACCCCTATACAGGCACCAAAAACCCTTTTTCGCGGCCGACTCGCACACAATTTTCGGGGTGTTACAAATCTCCCCCACTTAAGGAATTTCGTCCCGAAATTAAACAAAGGTACACAAAATCTAACTGATACCCGTGTGGAACAACTCGGGGTATTCCTCCAACATAGCTTGCTCTCGCTCCCAAGAAAGCTCCTCATATCCGCAATTATCCCAACGGACTTTAACCATTCGGACCTCCTTGTTGCGGAGTCGTTTGACTGCAACATCTTCAATTCGTACTGGTCTGACCCTTATTGTTAACTCATAATCAACCGGTACCCGATTGTCCGTAACGATCTGCGAAGGCTCTTGTACTACCTTACGCAACACCGATACGTGGAACACGTCATGCAGCCCACTCAACTCCGTAGACAGCTTCAACCTATACGCCGCCTCGCCAACACGCTCCAGGATTTCAAATGGTCCAAGGTATCTCGGACTCAGCTTCTTCAAGCGTCGAACCCGCGATACACCCTTGAACAACTTGATTTTTAGATATACAATGTCGCCAACGTTGAGCTCCACATTTCTATATTTGGCGTTGTAATACTTTGACTGTCTATCCTGAGCAATCTTCAGCCTTTCCTGAATTTTCCGTATCATTGAAGTGGCGTCTTCCACCGCTTGACGTTTATACAACTTCGCTTCGCCTGCCTCCAACCAAGACAACGGAGTACGACACTTCCTCCCGTACCAGGCTTCGAAAGGCTTCATACCAATACTTGTCTGAAAACTATTGTTGTACGCAAACTCCACCATGTACAAGTGATCCTTCCAATTCTTCCCGATATCTAGGACGCACATGCGAAGCATGTCATCCATAGTCTTGTTGACTCTCTCGGTTCGGCCATCTGTGTGCGGGTGAAAGGCTGTGCTGAACTTTAGCTTAGTACCCAACAGACCATGCACCAACGTCCAGTCATTCGACGTGAAGCGTACATCTCTATCACTAATAATACTGCGAGGCACACCATGCAATCGTACAATATTCTCCACATAGAGTTTGGCTAACTTTTCCACCTGATATTCCTTTCTGAACGGGATAAAGTGTGACACCTTTGTCAACCTATCTACGACCACCCAAATGGCGTCGTTTCCCTTCTGCGACTTCGGCAAACTGTGCACAAAAATTCATAGATACGTCATCAAATTTCCATTCTGGGATAGGAAGGAATTTCAAGAAACCTCCGGGTTTCTGGCATTCCGCCTTCACCAATGCACATGTACGGCACTTGGCCACATAAAGTGCTACGTCTTTCTTCAAACCCGATCACCAGAATAATTTCTTCATGTCTCTATACATCTTCGTGCTTCCCGGCTGGATTGAGTACTTGGTATGATGAGCCTCATACATCAACTCCTCCCGAATATTGTCCGCACTAGGAATGCATAGACGACTGTCCTTCCTTAGCAACTCATCTTCGACCACAGACTGGGAATTTGACCCATCCAAAGATTCATCCAAGATTTGCTTCACGCTGTTATCCTGAACTAAAGCCCGCCAAACTCTATCCGCTTGGTCACACTGCACCTCTGTCCAAAACAGTTTCGCCTCGGCACTAGACTGCTTATCGACACAAGATATCTCCAATGCCTCCAACTCTTGGACCAATCTCTCATCATGCACCGATAACCAGTTGGCTTGTGCGGGAATCTTACGACTCAACGCATCTGCCACTGCATTTCCTTTCCCACGCACATAATGTATCCTGAAGGTACGGTCCCCTAAAAACTCCATCCACCTCCGTTTCCTCATGTTCATATCCTTTTGGTCCAACAAGTACTTCAAACTCTTATGATCGGTGTAAATATCGACCTTCACACCGTACAGACAGTGCCTCCAAAGCTTTAGAGCAAATATCACGGCCGCTAACTCTAAGTCGTGGACCGGATAATTCCTCTCGTGAATCTTCAGTTGTCGTGAACCATAAGCAATCAATCTCCCATGCTGTAACAAAACACAGCCCAAACCTTTATCCAAAGAATCACTATAGATCTTGAACCCTTCAGTTCCAACTGGCGAACATAAAATAGGCGTCGTGGTGAACCGCCTCTTCAACTCTTCAAAAGCCTGTTCGCACTCCGGAGACCACACAAACTTCTGATCCTTTCTTGTCAACGTCGTGAGTGGTAGTACTATCCGCGAGAAGTTCTCTACGAAGCGCTTGTAGTATCCAGCAAGCCCCAGAAAACTCTGGACCTCTGCCACCGTAGTCAAAGTAGGCCACTCCCGTATCGCCACTATCTTCGCCGGATACACAGCTATTCCTTCTCCACTAACAACATGACCAAGGAACGCTATCGAGGATAACCAGAATTCACACTTGGAGAACTTAGCATACACTGACCCCTTCTCAACGTCTCCAACACCATATGTAGATGATTGTAATGGTCCTCACATCGCGAGTACACCAGGATATCATCGATAAATACTATCACGAAACGATCCAGGTACTCTCTGAACATCCTGTTCGTCAGATCCATAAACACGGATGGCGCATTCGTCAACCCAAACGGCATGAACGTGAACTCGTAATGCCCAAACCGCGTACTGAATGCTGTCTTTGGGATGTCGCTCTCCCTTATCCTCAATTGGTAGTACCCGGATTTCAGATCTAACTTCGAATGTACCGTTGACCCAACCAACTGATCAAATAGATAGTCAATCCTGGGGATCGGATATTTGTTCTTCTCCGTAAGTTTGTTCAATTTCATATAATCGATATAAATTCGCAAGCTCCCATCTTTCTTCTTGTTGGGTATTTCATCCACATGAACCCAGATTTGATGAAGTCACCCTGGAACTAAGATGAATTAAGTTGTATTTGATGCTTGGTTTGAGCTATATGTTTGCAGGAGTTTCACTGGGAAGTGTAGACCAATGTCAGCCCACAGTGGGTCACCAAACACAGGAACTGTGCATTGTAATCCCTCATTGCATATTCCAAGGTGTTGACTCATGTGTGGTCTCTCTATTGGGATACACTTCATATTCAAGCTATTGGACTATGGGAAAAGCATTGGAAGTTGGCTACTCTAGAAGAATCAGTTTTTCCAACCTCAGAAAAATTCTAAGTGTTTTACTCGAGTACTGCTTTCACCTACTCGAGTAGTCTGGGTATAAGTTACTCGAGTAAAGGAATCTTGTACTCGAGTAGACATAGTAATATACTCGAGTAGCTAAGTCACCTACTCGAGTAGACCAAGTCATACACTCGAGTAAGCATACTCACCTCCTCAAGTAGATAGAAATATACTCGAGTAGTTCATTTTACCTACTCGAGTAGTTCATGCGTCACCCGTGTACCTCGCTATTTCCTTATTCCAGAATTTTTCTAAGTCTTTTACTCGAGTAGAATTTTCACCTACTCGAGTAGATTACTTTCTCTCGAGTAGTGTAGTTCAACTACTCGAGTAGTTGCCAGCAGACCTCCTCAGAATTTTTCTAAGTATTCCACTCGAGTAGTACTTCTTGTACTCGAGTAGGTTATGTAATATACTCGAGTAGCTCTTCAAGTACTCGAGTAGATCCTCTATATACTCGAGTAGGTCCCTTCACATACTCGAGTAGTTCTATCTGTATACTCGAGTAGTTAATCGCTATATACTCGAGTAGTCTTTTTATACATACCCGAGTATGTTTCTCATCATATATTCGAGTAGCTATTCAACTACTCGAGTAGTTATTGACTTACTCGTGTAGTTGGCCAAATATTTCCGAAAATTTTCTAAGTCATTTTTCTGACGGGATTTTTCAAATCACGCGACATGATTGGTCCACGTGTACATCATTATGACCGATTATGACTGTTAGTCTCTCCTATAAAAGGTCCTTTCAGAAAATGACAAACCCTAAGTATTCTCAAAGCTTTCTTGTAATCTCTTTTTCGAGAAATATTCTTCAGCCGCCTCTCTCTGACTTTCGCGAAACGGAAGCCGCCGCCGCTGCCTTCTTCTCCGGCAAAAGCTTCTACTTTCAGAGGTTTATTCTGAAGAAAGGTTACAGATCGAGATCGACTTCACCGATCATATTCTCTCTCGATTTCTGTAAAAGCGAGTAGATCCAGATCGAGGCCGAGAACTTCTTCACCGATTTCTGAAAGTGCTACAAAGTTGAAAAGAAGAAGATCCTGGTCATTTCCTTCCGATCTGAGTGTTTTACTGTTTGTTTTCTTGTAAACTCTTTATTAATCTTGTAGGAGAAATCTTCTCCGAGTGTAGGAGTTTTTCACTCCGATTTTGTAGGTGTTAGAAAGTAGCGGAAAGAAGCAAAAAGTAGAGAACAGGCGAATAAACTTTTGAATAATTGAATTTTATTATCCAAAAAAGATACAATTTACAAAGGTATGACCTCACTTATATAGAATGGAGGAGATAAGAAGAGAGTATACAAACAATGTGGGACTAAACATTTACAGTACTGAGCGGCTAGAATAATGGAGACTGCACAGGCCGCGCGGTTAGACAGATGGGTTAACCGCTCGGCAACTCCAGCAGGATAGAACAGGCCGCAGAGGTAGACCGATAGACCGCCCGGTTTACAAACCGCTGGATCAGACCGCTAAGCCGCTCGGTTAACAAACCGCTGGATCAGACCGCTAAGTCGCCCGGTCTAATACTTCAACACTCCCCCTCAAGCTGGAGCATAGATATCAATCATGCCCAGCTTGTCACAAATGCGGAAGAAGGAAGTAGAAACCGGCTTGGTGAAGATATCTGTCAACTCTTTGTCAGAGGTGACAATAGGAGTACAAATCTGTTTCTTCAAAATCTCTTCCCGAATGAAGTGACAGTCAACCTCTATATGCTTTGTTCTCTCATGGAAGATCGGATTTCTGGATATGTGTATAGCGGCCTTGTTGTCACAGAACATAGGGAGAGGACAGTCATATACCTCGCCCAGGTCAAGCATGAGAGCCCGCAACCACTTTAACTCACACGTGGTTGACGCCATACTCCGGTATTCTGCTTCGGCACTGGATCTGGAAACAACGGACTGTTTCTTGCTCTTCCAACTCACGAGATTACCTCCAACAAAGGTACAAAAACCTGATGTGGATTTACGATCGCCTTTGTCATCCGCATAACTTGAATCTGAGTAGGCCTCAACCCTCAGATGACCATTCCTCTGAAAGAGTAACCCTCTGTCCGGTGTTGCTTTGATATACTCTAAAATCTTCAGGGCGGACTGAAGATGGCACTCCCTGGGAGCTTGCATAAACTGACTGACCTTGCCTACAGCGTAGGCGATGTCGGGTCTAGTCACCGTGAGATAGATGAGTTTGCCTACCAAACGTCTGTACCGTGTGACATCAGATAGAAGAGGCGAATCATCCGTCCACGTTTTGTCTTCTCCAACAGCCATGGGAAAACGAGCTGGTTTGGCACCTGTCAATCCTGCTTCTCGTAGAAGATCAAGTGCATACTTCCGTTGAGAGAGAACCAAGGAGTCAAGTTTCCGAGAGATTTCTATCCCCAAAAAGTATTTTGGGGAGCCCATATCCTTCGTGACCAAGTGCTGACGGAGGTGCTTCTTCGTCAAGTCCACCCCATCTCGGTCATCGCCAGTAAGGAGAATATCATCCACATATACAGCCAAAACCACCAGTCCCGAGGCCGTTTTGCGAATGAATAAGGAGTGATCGGCCGAACTCCTTTGAAAGCCGATGGTAGCCACAATACCACTGAATTTGTCGAACCATGCCCGAGGGCTCTGCTTTAGGCCATAAATAGCCTTCTTCAAATGACAGACACGTGTCTCCCCCTGAGCAACATACCCAGGAGGTTGCTCCATATAGACGTCCTCCTGAAGATCGCCATAGAGAAAGGCATTCTTCACATCAAGCTGGGAAATAGCCCAAGCCCGGTTAACAGCCACAGAAAAGAGAACCCGGATGGTGCTGAGGCGAGCAACCGGAGAGAAGGTATCAAAATAATCAACGCCATAAGTCTGAGTAAAGCCCTTGGCCACCAGCCGGGCTTTGTAGCGATCCACAGTGCCGTCGGGGCGAAACTTCACAACGAAGACCCAGCGACAGCCAACCACATCAGTGCCCACGGGAGGAGGAACCAGGGTCGAGGTACCCCGTTCAGTAAGAGTAGCCATCTCCTCATCCATGGCAGACTTCCAATGAGGGAGAGCGAGAGCCTCCTGGTAGGTACGGGGAGTAGAAGTAGCAGAGATAGCCAAGGCAAAACACCTGCGAGAAGGAGAAAGCTGATCATAGGAAACAACAGCCGTGAGCGGGTGTTGAGTACACGCCCGCACCCCTTTGCGAAGGGCAATGGGAACATCCAGGTCAACGGGAGCGTCGGCGACGGGAGCGTCAGCGACCGGAGCGTCCGTGGCGGAGAAGGCTAGCCCGGGACTAGAGAGACGGCAGCGGAGAGGATGGTGGAGGGGTGGGTGGAGAGACGGACTGGGAAGGAGTGGGTGGAGGAGGAGACGAAGGTGGGAAAACGTGGAGAGGTGTGGAAGGAACGGAGATATCAGAAGGAAGAGAAGGAAGAGAAGCGGGAGGAGAGAAATAGGAAGCATTTTCGAAAAAAGTCACATCGGCGGAGATAAACTGCTTGCGGAGAAGGGGGTCAAAGCAGCAATAGCCTTTTTGAGTGGTAGAGTACCCCAAAAAGACACACTTGGTGGAACGGGGGGAAAGCTTGTCGCGGGTAGCGGAGGGAGCGTGAACAAAGGCCGTACAGCCAAAGACACGGAGAGGAAGAGGAAAAGGCTCCTGGTGGGGGTAGAGAAGGGAGAAGGGAGTCTGGCCGTGGAGAACCGTGGAGGGAAGGCGATTGATGAGATAGCAGGCGAGGAGCACAGCGTAGCCCCAGTAGGAGTGAGGGACGTGCATCTGCGTCATGAGAGTACGCGCAACATCAAGCAGGTGACGGTTTTTACGCTCCGCCACCCCATTCTGCTGGGAGGTGTAAACACAAGTCGTTTGATGAAGGAGGCCATGTTTATGAAAGAACGCGGAGAACTCATGAGTGAGATACTCCTTGGCATTATCAGAACGTAAGACTTTAATAGAAATATCAAATTGAGTCTTAATCATAAAGTAAAATGATTGCCAAACAGAAAATAGTTCAGAGCGATCTTTTAATAGATACACCCAGGTACATCGAGTAAAATCATCGATAAAAGTGACAAAATAGGAACTGCCCCGACCAACTGTGAGGGTAGGAGCAGGACCCCATACATCAGAATGAATAAGATCAAAAATGTGAGAGGAGCCACGGCCTTGCTTCGGTGGGAAGGAGGAGCGATGATGTTTGCCAAGCTGACACGCATCACAGTGGAGCGGAGAACTGGTAGGAGGTAAGTGGGGCAGAAGCTGATGAATAAGCCGAGGAGGAGGATGTCCAAGACAAAGATGCCACTGAAGGAGATCGGTGGAGGAGGAGTAGGCAAAGAGAGCGGAAACATCGTCGAGGAAGTAGAGGCCGCCGCTCTCAGTCCCAGTAGCAATCGTCCGCTGGGTCCTCGGGTCCTGAAAAGAACAAGTAGTAGGAGTGAATAAGACGGAGCACTGAAGTTGCCGGCATAAAGTAGTAACGGATAACAAATTGCACGGGAACTTCGGGACATAGAGGGTATCCTCCAAGCAAAGCGATGGAGTGAGTTGAACCATGCCCGTCCCATGAACCGGGGACGGGGAACCATCCGCCACACGAACTGGGGGTAAGCGGTCATGGGTCTCAAGACGGGACAAGCAATGAGGGTTGCCCGTCATATGATTGGTGGCACCAGAGTCAATCAGCCATTTATCTTGGGTAACGACGTGGGCACTACCTGACGTCGTGGCCACAGAGGCAGACGGCCTAGAAGAGGCGGAGGCCGAAGAAGGAGCATCACCGGAAGGGCGAAGACGAGGATGTTTCTGCCAGCAGCGGTCAACAGTATGGCCAGTACGACCACAGTGAGAATAGAGGAACCGGGAGGAACCCCGTCCGCCAGAGGAGCCACGGCCACTAGGGCCCCCCCTCTGAGCTTGGTGAGCAAAGGAGTCCAGGGAAGGGGGGAGGCCAACAGAGGCCGCTGGAGGAGCGAAGTAACATCGGCAATGCGAGCCGCAGTGGCATCCAAAGTAGGAGATTCCGCCTCACCCAAGATCTGCTGGCGGATCATATCATAAGAGTCAGGAAGACGAAGAAGATAACAAACAACCAGGAGTTCCTGGAAGTGTTTGTGCTGGTCGGCCAAGTCCGCGGAGAAGGGGCGATTCTGGAGGATTTCAGCACCAAGAGCCTGAACCTGCTGATAAGCCGCAGCCGGTGACATGGAAGGGCGGGCGAAGAGGTCCGCATAGAGAGTATAAATGCGGGACGTCTGGCCCCCCTTAGAATAGAGAGCAGCGAGGTGAAGCCAGGCGGCCTTGACCGTCTCATCATGGCGAATGACGGGAAGGCACTCATCAGAGAGGCTGTTGGCCAGCCAGGTGCGAACAAGAGCATCACTCGCATCCCAGTCATCAAACTCAGGAGAGGTGCGAGGAGGAGGGTCATCGGTGAGGTGATGACGCTTGCGTTGAGAACGAAGGAGAAAGGTGAAAGAAACGCTCTAATCGGGATAGTTGGAGCCAACAAGCTTGGAAAGGGTGCCAAGGTTGCCCGAAGGAGGAGGAGGAGAAGGAGCTGCAGGAGTAGTGGTGAGACCGGAGGTAGTCATGGAACCCGGCAAGCAGAAGAAGCCGCGCGAACAGGAGCGGTTAGGAAACAGAAGAAGCCGCGCGAACAGCAGCGGCTAGAAAGAGGTCAAAGGCACAGCGGGGAAGAGGTCGCGCGGACTGAAAAGGCCGAGCGAACAGAAGAGAGGAGAAGAGCAGGTGACCGCGACCAAGATGCGGGTAAGAAAGGTACAACCCGCACGGTCAGGCAGATCACAGCAGCTGCTAGAAAGCGGTCAAAGGCACAGCGGGGAAGAGGTCGCGCGGACTGAAAAGGCCGAGCGAACAGAAGATAGGAGAAGAGCAGGTGACCGCGACCAAGATGCGGGTGAGAAAGGAATAACCCGCACGGTCAGGCAGATCACAGCAGCAAACCGCGAGTAAAGAGACAACACACACGAACAGACCGCAACGACTAGGAAGTCGGAGCGGCAGGAAAGAACAAGGAGTGCGGCGACAAGAAACAGGTCGCTGCGACAAAGAGCAGTAGGAGAAGAGAACCAAGAAGAAGTAAGCCGCGCGAACAGGGCAGCGAACAGACACAAGCCGCGCGGATAGAAACAAGCCGTGCGGACAGAAGAGAAGGCAAGCCGCGAAACAAGTCGCAGAACGCGGAAAACAAGCCGCAAACAACAGAGAGCGCACAGAATCAGGAGGAAATGACCGTGCCCTCTGATACCATGTTAGAAAGTAGCGGAAAGAAGCAAAAAGTAGAGAACAAGCGAATAAACTTTTGAATAATTGAATTTTATTATCCAAAAAAGATACAATTTACAAAGGTATGACCTCCCTTATATAGAATGGAGGAGATAAGAAGAGAGTATACAAACAATGTGGGACTAAACATTTACAGTACTGAGCGGCTAGAATAATGGAGACCGCACAGGCCGCGCGGTTAGACAGATGGGTTAACCGCTCGGCAACTCCAGCAGGATAGAACAGGCCGCAGAGGTAGACTGATAGACCGCCCGGTTTACAAACCGCTGGATCAGACCGCTAAGCCGCTCGGTCAACAAACTGCTGGATCAGACCGCTAAGCCGCCCGGTCTAATACTTCAACAGTAGGAAGTGCCATCTTCCGAGGTGTAGATTCGTTTTGTTTGGATCGAGTTTGTAGGAACTTTGTTTCGAGGGTAGGATCGATTTTTGATCCGAGATAGTGGAGTAGCCGAGTCTAGTTGATTGCTAGATCGGTGAGGGAAAGTGGATGTGCCCAAGGTTGGGGAACCACTATACATCTTGTGTCGTCTGTGATATTGGTAGATATTTCTGTGCAGTGCTCTAATTAACTTTTATTCCGCAAAAGACGCACAAACCACCTATTCACCCCCCTCTAGGTGATTTAGGTCGACAACAGTTTTCTTTCAATTGGTATCAGAGTCAGGTTGATCGTTAAAAGGTTAACACCTTGATCAGATCCAGATCTGTTGTCTGAAAGATTCTACCATAAAATGGACAAGGGCAAAGATTTCACCAAGCTTCCTCTGTGCAACAAAAATAACTTTCCCATGTGGAAAGAAAGGATAAAATTTTTCATGGAAGCTGTGGATCCAAGGATCTTCATGATCATTGAAGAAGGTCCTTACGTTCCCATGACTATGTCCACTATCGACCCTACCAAGAGAGTTCCAAAAAAGCTAATGGATCTCGACAAAGACGAGATTGCACTTGTCTCTCTCGACAAGAAAGCTAAGAACATCATAGCAAGTGCAGTCGATGACTCGATGCTGTAGAATTTGATTCACTGTCAATCAGCTAAGGAGATGTGGCACTCCTTAGTCACTTTGATGGAAGGGACTGAAGAAGTAAGAGATGATCGGAGATCCCTTCTCAATCAAAAATATGAAGCGTTCCGACAAGGGAACAAGGAAATAATTGCCGACACCTTTGAGAACTTCTTCAAGATTGTAAATGGCCTAAGGGTGTATGGCCGTGTCTTCACAAACGGAGAACTGAACGACAAATTCTTGAGATCCCTAACCAAGGAATGGGATAACAAGGTATGTGCCATCAGGGAGTTCGGGAAGCTAGCTGAAACGGACCCGCAAAATCTCTTTGAAAAGTTTATTTCCTATGAACTCCAAATCAACACAAGAAAAGCTGAAGAAGAGAAGGGCAGGTCTGCTCTAAAGGAGAAATCTGTCGCTCTGAAGGCAGACACCTCCAGAAAGACTAAGGTTGCCTCCCCCGCTCCAGCTCCAGAAGTTGATGAAGAAGAAGAAACATCAGAGCCCAGCACCTCAGGCTCTGAACTATCTGAAGGAGAGTTCTCCTTGCTCTCAAGGCAATTCAAGAAGTTTCTTAATAAAAAGAAACAATGGAAAGGCAAGGATGCCTCACACAGAAGATCGCGGCGCGATGACGATCGACAAAGAAAAGGCTCAAGCAGCCACGACAGGTATAACACTAAACAGAATAAATACGTTTCAACTGACATCATTTGCTATTGTTGCAACAAGCCAGGTCACGTCATTGCTGACTGCCCTCACAAGAAGAAGGAGGGTGGCAGAAGGGAAGACAAGAAATCCTCACACAACAGAAAGAGGAAAGAGAAGAGCCTCATAGCCAAAAGGAGCAAGACTCTTAGCGACTCCGACTCCTCAGAGTCAAGCGAAGAAGAAGAAGCTTACTTTGGGCTAATGGCTCAAACAGATGATGAACAAGAGCCCCAGTTCACTGGGAAGGTAAACTCTCACACCCCTCTCTCAGAGTCTGAAGTCTCTGAACATGATTGCGAGAGTAGCTCCTCTGACGATGAGTCAGAATTGATGGCCCAGTATAAGGAGTTAATCATGGCTTACGACAAATGTCGTCGAGTCGTGAAGACTCAGGCTAAAGAGATCAAATCTCTAAAAGCCGAAGAGAGCGACTTGAGAGAGAAAGTCGCAAAGACTGACTCCCTCGAGGAAAACTTCAATAATGCTATTGAAGAATACAACAAGGCTCTCGAGCACCTTGACCTGAAGGAGAAGATCATCAAAGGATTGGAAGCCGAACTTGCGGCTGAAAGGAAACTTGTTGAGAGTTTCTCGAAGCCCAAAACAGTTCTTCCATTCGTTGTTGAATTCTCAGCAAAGGCCAAGGGAGCTGGACTAGGCCATGAAGAAGCTCCTAGTAAATCATCTAGGAGAAACAAGAATCAACGGAAAAATAAGGCCGCCAAAAAGGCCTCAGCCGAAGAAAAGGGAAAAGCCCCTCAAAATCAAACCACATTCAGAAAGGTCATCTTTCCAACAAATGAGTTTGATTTTGACTCATCATACGGGCACTTTGCTAGGCCTACTCATGTAGAGCCAAAGTCCCGCTATCAAGGATGGGCTCGACCCTGAAACTTTGGTGAAAGTGTCTTTAAGGCACCTTATGAAGAAGTTGTTCTTCAGAGCTATGGCCCTTTCAATCATGGGCATAACTTCAAGAACGCACTAAAGACAAAGCCTGTTGTAGAAAAGCCTATAAAGGAGAAGAAGCCATGTGATTGCCATCACCATGAGGCATCTTCCTCCAAGAATGCTACCCCTGCTAGACCAAAGTTCCAAAAGGTCAAGCAGGAGATCTTGACGCAAAGGTACAACATATTTGACTGTTGGTGCTGTGGCAAGGTTGGTCAATTCGCCATAGATTGCTGGTTCAATTCTAGAAACACTGCAACCCCTCATGTCAGCAATATAAGAAAGACCGCTCATAATGCCAACACTCGTAGGGGGAGCACTCTAACCCGAGACCAAGGACCCAAATGTGTTTGGGTTCCTAAGGCGAATTGATTGTGATTGCAGGGATGTCCAAAGGCCAACAAAATTCATATCTGGTACTTGGACAGCGGATGCTCTCGGCATATGACCGGGACGAGAAGCCTCATTCAGAACTTTACTCCAATCGTGAACGGACCAAAGGTCATCTTTGGAGGTTCAGACCGTGGAATTACTAGAGGCTATGGTATGATTACTAACGGCAATGTGTCCTTCTCGGATGTGGCCTATGTTGAAGTATTGGAACACAATCTCATTAGCATAAGTCAACTCTGCGACAAAGGATACATAGTTGAGTTCCATGCTGATAAGTGCTTGATAAAATCCGTTGACAATATGGAAACGATTCTATCTGGCACTCGAAGCAGGAACATTTTCTGTTTGAATTTCATCTGTATAGATTCCTCCACACTAGTGTGTCTTTTGGCAAAATATCATGCGTCTCTTGGTGATCAATGGCACAAGAGACTAGCACATATTAATTTCAAAACAATTAATAAATTATTTTCAATGAACTTGGTACGTGATGCCCCAAATGTCAAATGCGTCAAAGACAGACCTTGTCATGCATGCGTAAAAGGCAAGCAAACAAGGGCTACCTTTAAAAGCACTGTTGGCAAAGACTCTAACAGATGTCTCCATCTATTGCACATGGACTTGTTTGGTCCACTGCAGATTAGAAGTTTGGGAGGCAAGGAATATACATTGGTAATTGTTGATGACTACTCGCGCTTTGCGTGGGTGTTCTTTCTTAAACACAAGTCAGATACCTTCGATATCTTTACTAATTTTGTCAGGCAAGTCCAGAATGAATACAACTGCTCCATAGTCAAAATCAGAAGTGACAACGGAACATAGTTCAAATCTGGGGCCATGACAGAATTCTGTGAAAGCTTAGGTATCTTTCATGAGTTTTCCTCTCATCGTACTCCACAACAAAATGGAGTGGCTGAGAGAAGGAACAGAACACTCATAGAGGCCTGCGGGACCATGTTGAGTGATGCTTCACTACCGGAGTACTTCTGGGCCGAGGCCGTCAACACTGCATGCCACGAGCAAAATCGAGCACTCATAAACAAAGACCACAATAAGACTCCTTACGAACTTCTGAAAGGCAGAAAACCAACAGTCTCTTAGTTTAGAATCTGTGGCTGCAAATGCTTCGTACTTAACAATGGCAAGTATCATACCACCAAGTTCAGCGAAAAGAGCTTTGAAGGTACTTTTGTAGGATATAGTAGCCATAATAAGGCATATAGGATTTTTAATAGAAAAACCCTGGTGGTGGAAGAATCGATACATGTTGTATTTGATGAGACGAGCTTGCTGCAAAGCAATCCGTCTAGTGTGCTTATTGAAGATGCAGGTGAAAAGATGAAAGAAACTAGCTTGGATGATCCGTCCGAAGAAGAAGGCGAGAAATTCATTAAGATCACCACTCCCACTCATATTGGAGAGGTTGATGATCAAAATGAAGAAGTCATCCAGGATTATGAAATCACCCCGGTGCTTGAAGATAATCCAGATGCAAGGACTCTAGAGCTCAGACATCTGAAGGATCACCCCATGGACCAGATCATAGGAGATCCCCGGGATGGTGTCAGAACTCGGAGAGGTACAACTAATGAGAATCTTCATTTGAGCTTTCTCTCACAGGTTGAACCAAAGAAATTTGAGGAAGCAAACTCAGACGCATCATGGATAATGGCAATGGAAGAAGAGCTAAATCAGTTCAAGCGCTGCAATGTGTGGATGCTGGTTCCAAGACCCACGGGAAAGAACATCATTGGAACAAAATGGGTTTTCAGGAACAAGATGGATGAAGACGGGACTATCATAAAGAACAAGGACAGACTCGTCGCTAAAGGTTATCGTCAAGAAGAAGGAATCGACTTCGACCAGACATATGCTCCAGTGGCCAGACTGGAGGCAATAAGATTGTTCCTAGCATATGCTGCCTTCAAAGGCTTCACCGTCTATCAGATGGACGTGAAGTCGGCCTTCCTGAATGGTAACTTAAAGGAGGAAGTGTATGTGGAACAACCTCAAGGTTTCGTTGATCCCAACTTTCCCGATCATGTCTACTTTCTGCACAAGGCCCTATATGGTCTGAAACAAGCTCCTCGAGCTTGGTATGAAACGATGTCTACCTTTCTACTTGAGAACAAGTTCACAATGGGGAAAGATAGACAAGACATTATTTCTTATGGAAATAAAATGCAAGATTTTGCTAGTGCAAATCTATGTCGATGACATTATCTTTGGCTCTACAGATAACAACCTCTGCAAAAAGTTCTCAAAACTTATGCAAGGGAAGTTTGAAATGAGCAGTATGGGCGAGCTGAAGTATTTCTTAGGGCTTCAAGTGAAACAATCTGAAGATGGAATTTTCATCTCACAGACCAAATTCACCAAAGAGCTAATTAAGAAATTCGGAATGGAGAACGCAACCTCTATGAGGACTCCAATGGGCTCAACTATGTCTCTGGACAAGGATGAAAAAGGGAAACCTTTTGATGAAACCAAGTACAGAAGCATAATTGGATCCTTACTCTACCTTACTGCCAGTAGGCCTGACATAATGTTCTCAACATGTGTCTGTGCTAGATTTCAGGTGAACTCTAAGGAATCTCATTATGCTGCTGCAAAGCGGATCCTGAGATACCTTAAAGGCACACCAAATCTTGGCTTATGGTACCCAAGAAGTAATGACAGCGAACTAATTGGCTTTTCAGATGCAGATTTTGCAGGTAGCAAAGACGACCGGAAAAGCACCTCAGGGACTTGCCAATTCTTCGGAAGAAGGCTAATCTCCTGGAGTAGCAAGAAGCAGAAATGTGTCGCAATCTCAACGGCCGAGTCAGAGTATATCTCTGCAGGCAGTTGTTGCGCACAGTTGCTATGGATAAAGAATCAATTCGAGGACTACAACATGCAGTTCAAGGATATTCCTTTGTACTGTGACTCCTCGAGCGCAATTGCAATAGCCAACAATCCAGTCTATCACAGCTGGACAAAGCATATCGAGCTAAGGTACCACTTCATCCGGGAACATGTGGAGCATGGAGACATAGATCTCCAATATGTGCCTACAGACAGGCAAGTTGCAGATATCTTCACCAAGCCGTTGGACGAGACCAAGTTCTCATTCTTCAAGACAGAGCTTGGGATGCTCAACAAAGAGGACTAAAGAAGGCTGAATGACTAAGAAGCAAGTAATTGCAAAGAGTTAGTCAAAAATCCATTCTTTCTCAACTTTTTCAAAATTCCACTCGAGAAGTATGAGACATACTCGAGTATCTAAAGATATACTCGAGTATATGAATGAACCTACTCGAGTACGTGCACTGACCTACTCGAGTACCTAAAGATCTACTCGAGTAAGTTTCTGACCTACTCGAGTAAGTCAATACCTACTCGAGTAAGTCTCTCACCTACTCGAGTAAGTCCTTATCTACTCGGGTAGTTTCTTTCTTACATACTCGAGTAGCTCCAGTCAACCTACTCGAGTAGCTCCTTTATCTACTCGAGTAGCTTATCTCTCTCTTGTATCCTGATTTCCAGTCTTTCAAAATTTGTTCTATTCGCCACCCAAGACTATATGCCGCCTCTTTATTTAAATTAATTAGCGGAAATTGAAGAGTTATATATATATGAAATTCCGAAACATCAAACCAACTCGAGTTCATTTCTATCTCTCGAGTACCCTGTCTCTTCGCCTACCCTACCGACTCGCCTCCGCCGAAGTTGCAGAGCTTTCTCTCTCTAATTTCCTCCAGGCATTCGCATCCATGGCGACTTCTCAAAAGATCGGCGTCGGCTCCGAACTCGTCACCGACGGTATGGCAGAGCTCTCCGACGATTTCCACAACCTCCTCATTCTTCTCGACACCGCCGGCCTATCCTTCATACTCCAAGAACCCTGTCATGTTCTCTTCCCCGACGTTGCAGAATTCTTCTCAAATCTTAAGGTTTGACGGAATGGCAAAGTCCTAAAATCTACAGTAAAGGGTTTGAAACTAAAGTTCACCAAGACCTCTGTCTCTCAACTTCTCTGTTTACTGATTGTTGATGAAGAGGATCACCTTGTTGTTAAGGATTCCGACAGGACAGCCCTTTTCTGTGGCTTTTCCACTGATGCTCAATACTTCAAAAGATCAGATATAAATGCAGAAGGCAAATTCTTGGTTGATGTTATTGGAAAAATTCTTCTCTGCAAGACACACTCCATCCGAGACATTCCCTCATACTTCTTTGATATAATGCAAGCCATCGTATGTCGCAAGAAGTACCAATTTGGTATGTTGATTCTGGACAAGATAAAGGATAGCATGAAATCCCCCAACTACGCAAGAATTATATCTCTGCTCCTTCATGAAACCAATCCTGAAGTATTCAACTTCTCAAAAGGGACTCCACTTCACAACATGAAGAAGATCTTCATCTCTTCAATTCAGAGATGGGATCTCAAGCTCCAGAACTCTGCCCAAGCTGCAAAGGTCTCAGAAATCCCAGTAGTTCCTGCTGTAGAGGACAGGACTCCATACCCCCCTCCTCATCATGTGACCAGCTCCTCTGGTGCACCAAGTGAGGGGGAGCCTGCTCCATCTAGCCCAGTCAGGCAACCCTCTCCTCAGCAAGAGATTCCATCCCTACCTCATACTCCAAAGAGTCCAGCCACTTCCTCAGAGCAAATACCTCATGACACTCTTCTATCCACAGCTGCTGCCATAGATGTCATGATTGCAGAGCTCACTGAAGATGTGCTTCCCCCTCCTCCTCTATCTCCTCCAGCTCCAACCATTGAACATCACAAAGACTTGTCTCCAGCACAGTCTCCTACCCATTCTCCAGCCATAACTCCAACACCTTCTCCTCCTCCTCCAGCAGACAAGCCAGACACCATTCTTATTTCTGATGAGCCTTCTCCTGAGCCAGCTGAGGCCCCTCTCAAAAACCTTGACTTCTCCATTCCCCATGCTACAGACGAATTGGATGCTGTCATTCATACCACCAGAGCTCCCAGCTCAGTGCTTATTGAAGAAATAGCTCCTTGGGTACACCCTCCTATCCCTACTGCTGCTCCCTCTGCTGTTGCTACAGTTTCCTCCTCCTCAGATCTGCTGCAAAGTATTGTCATTCTTCTTCAAGAACAAAGACATCACTTTGACTCCTCTCTAAAGGTGGTCACTGATAAGGTCACTGCTCTTGAGACTGAGATGAGCAGAGGTTTTGCTGAAATTCAGCATAACACTGACAAGCTAAAGTACCTGTTCCAACTTGGTGGTAAAGCTCTTGACCATACTATCACTAGTATTGGCAATGTCATGGAACAAGGTATAACCTTGGCAAACAATCAAATTGAGCTAGATAAGAGGACTGAAGCCAACAAGATGAAGATATGTGAATAGGTTGGCATCTTCAAAGATGACACCATAGAGACAGTATCTGTTGAAGTCAGAAAGGGGGAGGGTTTGATAAAAGAACTTAAAGAACAGGTAGAAAAATCTACTGCTCAAAAGACAGTTGAACGGGAAGCTCATGTAAAGACCATTCATGATGATGTGCTTGCGCAGATACAGAGTGTCAAATTTCACACATATGACACTGCTGTCTGGATGCACAATCAGATCTTTCCAGATCTTACAGTTGACCCAAACCTCATTCCCCATCATCTCAACCCTCTAGCCACAGAAGTCCCTGCTCCAGTTGCTCCTCTGCAACCCACCTTCTCTCCTAGGCCTGGAGACTCAGTTGCTCCACCGGATACTTATGTTCCAGGCTGGGAAGACGATCCTGCTGATATATTCCTTCAAGCTCCTCCAGAGATCAGAACCAAGAAGAAAAGGAAATATGGTGAAGGCCCCTCTACCAGCAGATCTGCTCCTTCCAAAGCACCTGAACATGCTAAAGCTTGGTCTCCAACTTCAAAGTCTCTCATCTTGGACACACTCAGGTTGGTCATAGATCACAGTGAGAACAGAAGCCTTCACTACAGTTCCCAGGAATGGGAGTTATATGAGAAGTTCATGCTAAAAAGAAGGATCCATGACAGAGAGTTTGGGAGAAATAACCCTGCTGCTCCTCCAAGGCCTCCTAAGTACTTCCCAAAGCCATTCAGCTACCTAAGGAGACAACAAGAGAAGATGGATAAGCAATCCCAAGCCCAAACCTAAAAGATGATGAGAAATTGAAATGATAATTGTAGACTTGATGCTTCTGGAAACGTGCATATATATATATACAATTCTTCATTACTGTCTAATTATCCTTCTCATTGTCCTTTGCCTACCTGCTTATATTTTTCTACTTAGTTTCTTTTATATCCATAATTCACCTTAGTGTAAAGGGTTCTGACTTCAACAAATAGGGGGAGATTGTTGGGTATTTCATCCACATGAACCCAGATTTGATGAAGTCACCCTGGAACTAAGATGAATTAAGTTGTATTTGATGCTTGGTTTGAGCTATATATTTGCAGGAGTTTCACTGGGAAGTGTAGACCAATGTCAGCCCACAGTGGGTCACCAAACACAGGAACTGTGCATTGTAATCCCTCATTGCAAATTCCAAGGTGTTGACTCATGTGTGGTCTCTCTATTGAGATACACTTCATATTCAAGTTATTGGACTATGGGAAAGGCATTGGAAGTTGGCTACTCTAGAAGAATCAGTTTTTCCAACCTCAGAAAAATTCTAAGTGTTTTACTCGAGTAGTGCTTTCACCTACTCGAGTAGTCTGGGTATAAGTTACTCGAGTAAAGGAATCTTGTACTCGAGTAGACATAGTAATATACTCGAGTAGCTAAGTCACCTACTCGAGTAGACCAAGTCATACACTCGAGTAAGCATACTCACCTACTCGAGTAGATAGAAATATACTCGAGTAGTTCATTTTACCTACTCGAGTAGTTCATGCGTCACTCATGTACCTCGCTATTTCCTTATTCCAGAATTTTTCTAAGTCTTTTACTCGAGTAGAATTTTCACCTACTCGAGTAGATTACTTTCTCTCGAGTAGTGTAGTTCAACTACTCGAGTAGTTGCCAGCAGACCTCCTCAGAATTTTTTTAAGTATTCCACTCGAGTAGTACTTCTTGTACTCGAGTAGGTTATGTAACATACTCGAGTAGCTCTTCAAGTACTCGAGTAGATCCTCTATATACTCGAGTAGGTCCCTTCACATACTCGAGTAGTTCTGTCTGTATACTCGAGTAGTTAATCGTTATATACTCGAGTAGTCTTTTTATACATACCCGAGTATGTTTCCCATCATATACTCGAGTAGCTATTCAACTACTCGAGTAGTTATTGACTTACTCGTGTAGTTGGCCAAATATTTCCGAAAATTTTCTAAGTCATTTTTCTGACGGGATTTTTCAAATCACGCGACATGATTGGTCCACGTGTACATCATTATGACTGATTATGACCATTAGTCTCTCCTATAAAAGGTCCTTTCAGAAAATGACAAACCCTAAGTATTCTCAAAGCTTTCTTGTAATCTCTTTTTCGAGAAATATTCTTCAGCTGCCTCTCTCTGACTTTCGCGAAACGGAAGCCGCCGCCGCTGCCTTCTTCTCCGGCAAAAGCTTCTACTTTCAGAGGTTTATTCTGAAGAAAGGTTACAGATCGAGATCGACTTCACTGATCATATTCTCTCTCGATTTCTGTAAAAGCGAGCAGATCCAGATCGAGGCCGAGAACTTCTTCACCGATTTCTGAAAGTGTTATAAAGTTGAAAAGAAGAAGATCCTGGTCATTTTCTTCAGATCTGAGTGATTTACTGTTTGTTTTCTTGTAAACTCTTTATTAATCTTGTAGGAGAAATCTTCTCCGAGTGTAGGAGTTTTTCACTCCGAATTTGTAGGAAGTGCTATCTTCCGAGGTGTAGATCCGTTTTGTTTGGATCGAGTTTGTAGGAACTTTGTTCCGAGGGTAGGATCGATTTTTGATCCGAGATAGTGGAGTAGCCGAGTCTAGTTGATTGCTAGATCGGTGAGGGAAAGTGGATGTACCCAAGGTTGGGGAACCACTATACATCTTGTGTCGTCTGTGATATTGGTAGATATTTCTGTGCAGTGCTCTAATTAATTTTTATTCCGCAAAAGACGCACAAACCACCTATTCACCCCCCTCTAGGTGATTTAGGTCGACAACAGTTTTCTTTCACTTCTTAACAAAGAGAACTGATGCGCTCCAAGGCGATGAACTTGGACGCACATAACCTTGCTCTAGCAACTCTTGCAATTGCACCTACAACTCCGCCATCTCTCTCTTGGCTCTATCCGATATGGAGAGTGTGACACCGGTTTGGCGCCCGGCACCAGCTCAACGGTAAAATCAATCTCCCGCTGAGGAGGGGCTACTGGGAGATCATCTGGGAACACACCAGGATACTCAAATACGACTGGAATGCTGTCCAAACTAGGCTTAGGCGTCGAAGTCTGCACTTGAGTGACATACAGTTCTGCCCCAGACCGAACTACCTTGAACACCTGAAGGGCTGACATCAAAATCTTACCCGACCCCTTCATGCCCGCGAAAGTCGCCTCATGACTAGCTCTCAACTAACCCACTAACAACTTCGATCAACGTATGTCTGCTGCTCCGAGAGCCTGACCATACTAAAGATCACGTTGAACTCTCCTAGTGGTAGAAACAACGCCTGCAAATCAAACTTTTGACTCACAATCCAAACCTAAACGCAACAGATTCTATCTGCACGCATCGAGCACTACTAGTCAACAACACATCCATTAAGACTTTTGCCATCGAAAGATGTACTCTGACACGCAATACAATTCCTTTGGGCAAACGGAGACACAAAGCCCCCTTTAACGAACGGTGCTCCCGCCGGATAAATGAAATTCAGAACAACGCTTAACACAAGTGGTTCTAGGCTAACATGCACAAAGACAACAAGTGTCTAAAGCTAAATGCTAGAATTTCAAACCTTACCTGTCACCACGTCTGCTTGCTTTATGGCCTCTTGCTGACCCAGCTTGTACTCTTCAGACTTCCTCTCGGACTTTGCACGTCCACTCCAACACTCACGTGCAAAATGTCCCACTTTTTCGCAGATATAGCAAGCTCCTGGGACTCGACTTGTAGTTGCTCCCCACACATCAGCCGAAGCGGCTGAGTTCGAAGTCCTCTGCTTCTTGTTCCATCTGCGGAATCCTGACTTAGAACTAGGCACTTTGAAAAACTACGCAGACAAAACTTTTCGCAACGACCTTCCCTCCACAGATCCGCTCTCAGACTTCGAAACGGTGCTCCGGTGCTCCGCCGGCTGCCGGAAATCTCCTTCTTCTTCCTCTTCTCTCTCACTTTGGAAGGAGAAAGCTTTGGAGAGAAAAATGAGGGATTAACCCCTATTCCCGGCCTTAACAGAGCAGTATCTCATCTGGGCCGTCGGATCTTAATTAAAGAAAACGAACGGCTCTGATCTGCACAAAATTCTACAGACCTGGGCCGAACACGGCTTGGCACACGGCCGTGTCCCAGGCCGTGTGCCTCGATCCAGGCACGATCGTCGAACTGAGAGACGCACACGGGCCAAGATACACCCGTGTCTCACCTGACACGCCCGTGTCGGGTTCCTCGACACGCCCGTGTTCGGGGGCGTGTCACGCATAACCGCCACGGCAACGGACACGACCCAACCGCACACGGGTAGGGACACGGGTTGGCACACGCCCGTGTCGGATGACACGCCCGTGTCATCCGGCCGTGTTCCTGGCCGTGTCCTTCTCGGGATGAAAACGGCCAAAAAATCACCAGCCAGACACGGCCTTGGACACGCCCATGTCCTAGGCCGTGTACCCCTATACAGGCACCAAAAACCCTTTTTCGCGACCGACTCGCACACAATTTTTGGGGCGTTATAAGTACAATAAGAGATGAAATGGTGGAGGGTTACAAGGGTAGATTTGCAGATGGTGGAATGGAGGGTGTTTGAGTGGAAACAGATGGAGGAATGGAAGTTGATGGTGGAGTAGGAGGGATAGCATCTTGCATGTGGATATCTGGAAGGGAGGAAGTATGAGGAGGGGAAGTAGGTAGGGTAAAGAATGGGATGTTGTCCAGATGGTGTGGTAAAGGAGATGAAGGTGGTGATGAAATGTGTGTATCATGGGGGGACTGAGGTGGGGTTGGTTGTGGTGATTGAGATGGAGAGGGTTGATGATGTTCCTGAATGGGGGAAGAGGGGATGTCGGTGAGATCTATTGGTGGAGAGGTTGCAGGAGATGTAGCTAGAGTAGGAACATGAACAGGTTGTTGAGGTTGTTGTTGAGGTTGTTATTGTGTTTGTTGGAGATAAGGAATGGTGGGGGAGGATGGAGGTGTAGGGGGGTCTCTTCAGAAGAGTGGGGAGTAGCTGGATCAGCCCTTGTACTTTCAGAAGCTCTGGTGGCAGAGGAGGAAGCCTTAGATGGCTTTGTGTTGGTCTTCTCCCACCTGCCAAACAGGGCACAAGTGAGCCTTTTTGCTGGCATTAATGAATATGGTCGGGGAGAACAGGGATTCAGCAGCTTTTTCTTTCAAGAAGATCCCCAGGATCCTTCCAAAACTGACTTCCTTTTTAGTATTCTTTTTCTTAATAAGATCAAACATGATCTGTGCCCAGTTCATCCTTTTCTTGTTCACCACTACACACATAACCATAAATTGGTGTCTGATTATATAGTCGTGTGCACTGTGCTTGCCCAGCAAGACTTTGCCTACAATGTCTGCTAAGAATTTGAACTCAGCAAAAAGATGCTTCTTCAGCAATTTGTTAGGGGTTTGTCCAGAATAACCCATTAGACTCAGCATCTCATCATACTCTTCAGTATCCATTTCTAAATCCACTTCACCATTACTTAAGCCAAATATTTCTGTTAAAATGGCGGGAGTGAGAGACACAGTATTACCCGCGATTGTTCCAGACATGGTATTATCATCTGTGGTAGAAGAAGTATACACTCATTCCCTGATTTCTGTGGAAAATATCTTGATTCTAGTCGATAGCAGAGTTTTCAGTTGTTGGTCTTCAAGTAGTTGCAGTATTCCCAGGAAGATGGGGTCGGAATGTTGGAAAGAGTCGAAATCCACATCGAATCCAGTATCAAATTTCATTGCCGCCAAAGTTCCTGCTGGAATCGCCATTAGAGCCCCTACAAGAGGAAAAACAAAGATCAAGTGCAAAGGAACTTGAAAGTGCGGGACGGAGGTCGAAGAAAACCTAGATATAAGGTTTTCCAGAATATGAATCGACAAACTCCGTTCCACGAAAATAAAAAAATTCTTCGATCTGAGGTCGTCGAGATAATTTAGAGTTAAATAATTCGTTGAGCTCAGTCTGAAGATTTGAAGACATTTCGTCGAGCTCCATTCGACGAAAGTTTTCTGAAGCAGCTTCATCGATCTCCATTCGACGAAAACAACTTCACTCACAGAGAGTTCGTCGAACTCCGTTCGACGAATATCTCAAGAACTCTCCCCAGTTCGTCGAACTCCGTTCGACGATCTTTGGCAAATTCGTCGAGTGCAGACAGAAACTAAACTAAGTCTTCTCCATTAATCATTCCAAGCTGATTTATAAAGAACAAGTGATTTCTCTCATCCAGAGGTTTGGTGAATATATCAGCTCTTTGTAAATCAGTGTAGATATAGACAAGATTAACTTTGTTTTTGTCTACACACTCTCTAATGAAATGATGTCTAATATCTATATGTTTGGTCCTAATGTGATGAACTGGATTTTGTGCTATGTCTATAGCACTTGTGTTATCACAAAATAGAGTTGAATTATTTAAGTTGAGACCATAGTCTAGGAGTTGATTTTGGATCCACAACATCTAGGAACAGTAACTGCCAGCAGCTATATATTCTGCTTCAGTTGTTGATGTAGACACAGATGATTGTTTCTTACAAAACCAAGACACTAATCTCATACCAAGGAACTGGCAAGTTCCTGAGGTGCTTTTTTTGTCCACTCTACATCCTGCAAAGTCAGCATCTGAATATCCAATTAAATCAAATTCTGACTTAGTAGTATACCATAGGCCTAGACTAGGACAACTCTTTATATATCTCAAAATTCTTTTCAAGAAAATTAGGTGAGATTCTTTAGGGTTCACCTGGAACCTAGCACAAAGACATGTGGCAAACATAATATTAGGTCTGCTTGCTGTAAGGTATTGTAGGGACCCAACAATGCCCCTATATAGTTTCTGATGCACAGGTTTCCCATGTGCATAAGAGTCTATTACAGCATTTGTAGCCATGGGTGTTTTCTTTGCTGAGGCATCAGCCATCTCAAACTTCTTTATAAGCTCTTTAGCATATTTAGCTTGGGAGATGAAGATGTCATTAGGGAGCTGCTTCACTTGGAGACCAAGGAAGTAGGAGAGCTCACCCATGCTACTCATTTCAAATTTTGAATACATGAGGTCAGAGAACCTCTTGCATAATTTGAAATCAGTAGACCCAAATATGATGTCATCCACATAAATTTGTACTAACAAGATTTGGTCCTTATGATGTCTAGTGAAAAGTGTTTTATCTACTATGCCTCTAATGAATTTATGCTCTATCAAAAAGCTAGTTAGGGCCTCATACCAAGCTCTTGGAACTTGCTTTAGACCATAAAGAGCTTTATGCAATTTAAAAACATGATAAGGATGAGTTGGAGAGACAAAACCTGGAGGTTGCTCAACATAAACCTCTTCTTTAAGTACTTCATTCAGAAATGCACTTTTCACATCCATCTGATACACCTTGAATTTCTTGTAGGCAGCATAGGCCAGAAAACGTCTGATGGCCTCTAACCTTGCAACTGGTGCAAAGGTTTGATCATAATTTATGCCCTCTTCTTGCATGTATCCTTGAGCAACAAGCCTAGCCTTGTTCCTCACAATTGTACCTTGGGCATCTAGTTTATTTCTATATACCTATTTGGTTCCAATGACTAGGTATTCTTGAGTTCTTGGAACCAAATCTCAAACTCTACATCTCTCAAATTGGTTAAGTTCCTCTTGCATTGCAATGATCCAGTGGAAATCCTGCTCAGCATTTTTTTATGGATTGAGGTTCAACCTGAGAGAGAAAACAGGCATGCATCAAGTCTTGATTGAGTTGATGTTTTGTCTATACATATGTTGACATGTCTCCAATTACTTAGGATCTGGGGTGATCTCTGAGTGTGACAAAGTCAGTTGGTGGAGTTGGTTCAGCAACAGCATTTTGAATTAATTCCTCTTGTGGAATTGAGTTTGCTGTTGGATGAGGTTCAACTTCCTCAGTGCTTTCTTCTTCACTTTCTTCATTAACTTGTGGAGAAGGAAGTGTTAGAACCTTTTGGGTGAGACTTAATCCATCAAAATTCTCACACAAGTGAGGTACCTGCAAAGTATTATTGGTAGAAATCGCTTTCTTCTTGCAAGGCATGTTAGCCTCATCAAAAGTAACATGAATAGATTCTTTAATTTTCAAGGAGGATTTGTTAAATACCATATAAGCTTTGCTTACTTGGGAATATCCTAGAACAATTCCCTCTTCAGCCTTAACTTCAAACTTTCTAATGTATTTCTTGTTGTTGTTATGTATATAACATATACATCCAAATACTTTAAAATAGTTGATTTTAGATTTCTTCCCTTTAAGTAATTCATAGGGAGTCTTATTCTTCAGTTTATGTATCAAGATCCTGTTCATGACATAGTTTGTTGTGCTTACAGCCTCTGCCCAAAAGGTTAGTGGCATGTAAGCATCTCCAAGCAATGTGCCTGCAGCTTCAATTAGGGTCCTATTTTTCCTTTTAGCTACCCCATTTTGTTGGGGAGTTCTAGGAGCTGAGAAACAGTGTCTGATACCTTCCTTCTCACAGAACTCATGCATAAGAAGAGACTTAAACTCGGTACCATGATCACTTCTGATCAATGCAACATGAGTAGAGTACTCAATCTGTATAGTCCTGAGAAAATCTGTAAGAACTTTAAAGGTATCTGACTTAGATCTCAGAAATGACACCCAAGTGAACCTTGAGAAGTTATCTACAATGACTAAGGTATAGGATTTTCCTCCTAGGCTTTGTACAGCAATGGGTCCAAAGAGATCCATGTGTAGCAAATATAAAATCCTAGGTGAATCACTTTTATTAACTGACTTAAAGCTAGTTTTAGTTTGCTTGCATAGTTGACAAGCCCTGCAAAGGCCTTCCTTCTTATAGGGACTAGAAGGTAAGCCTCTTACAAGACTGTCTTTAGATAACCTAGCAATAGTTTTCATGTTAACATGACCTAGCCTTTTATGCTAAAGTTCATTTTGATTGCAAACAATATTAAGCAAACAAATGTCTGAATTGGCAGAATAGAAATCAACTAAATATATATTTCTTTGTATATTTCCAATTAAAACAATTTGTTTTTCTTTATTAGAGATAGTGTATGAGGTTGAATTAAAGTGTATCTGATAACCTTCATCACATAATTGACTTATGAAGATGAGGTTATGTTTGAGTACTCTGACATATGTCACTTTTTGAAGGTGAAAACTCCAATTTTCACTTCACCATAACCTTCTGACTGGCCACACTTTGAATCACTAAAGATTACCTTTGGCCCCAGCTTAGACTTATAGTTGATTAGGTTTTCCTTTCTGCCAGTCATGTGTTTGGAGCATCCACTGTCCAGGTACCAGGTTTGATTAATCACTGGGCAACCCTTTTCCTGCAGTAAAAATAGTTAGTTGTTCTTGACCCAGGTTATCTTGGGTCATTTATATTGCTGGTAAGAAAAATTAGATATCACAGAAAACTCTGGTTGAGATTTGTATCCTAGTTGGTGATGTCTTCTAGGTGGAATTATCCAATCAGCTAATGAATTAAATGGTTTCCTAGATTTATTAGGGTTGTTGTTACAGTTATAATTTTTGTTATGTCTTTCTGGGTTCGATGAACTATTGCGAGTTCGTCGACCAGAGTTCGACGAATTGGGATGAGATCGTCGATCTCTGCCCAGAGAATGAACATAGTCATTTTTTGTGCCCCACGTTCGTCGATCTCTGCTAGACGAACCATACAAAGTTCGTCGATCGCAGTTAGACGAATAATTATAGCTTAAGTTTGCATTCAGAGTTCGTCGACTAGAGTTCGACGAACTGGCCACATTTCGTCGATCTGAGTTCGACGAAATTTGCTGAACTTTATTTTTACCTAAGGTTTTCTGATTTTTGTTATTTTGACCTTTTGATTTGGGAATTTATTCTATGGTTTGTTTATGGTTTATGGTTTCTTTCCCCTTAGCTGAGACAAATTTGATGGGGGTTGTCAAAATATTCTTCTTGAGAATGGGGGGCAAACTTGATGAAGCACTCCAGCCCAACTTGCCATTTAGTCTGGCATTGACAGTTCTTGTAATGTCCATCAGCTTGAGGCTTCTCCCACTGAGAGTTTCCTCAACTCACATAACTCAGTTTTTAATAGAATAATTTGTTCATTAGCTAAATTTAATTTATCATTTAACCTATTGTTTTCAGTAATAACATTTTCTTGGTTTCCTAGCTTTTCCCTAAGTGTCTTAATTTCTTTTTCTGAATTTATTAGATCTATGCACATGATTTTAAAGTCAGATTTGAATGATTTAGAGTTATAATCAAAAGAAGAAAATACCCGGTTAGCTTCAGATTCTGAAGCTTCTTCATTGTCAGATGAATCTTCATCTGATTGGCTCCTGGAGACATTAATGGCCATGAGGCATACTTCTTTGGCCCTTGCCTCCTCTTCTTCTTCACGGGAGCTGGAAGATGAGGATTCATCTTCTGTTTCACTTCAGCTTTCAGCTACAAAGCCTTTCTCCTTCTTCTTGTGTCTGCTAAAGGAAGGCCTGCTACTTTGTTGTCTTCTTGTATCCTTCTCTCTTCTCTTCTTCTTCTTCTGAGTCTCTGGACACTCTGAGAGGAAGTGTACAGGTTTCCTACAGCCAAAGCACACTACTTATTTAGTGGGGGTTTTGTCATACCTTGGCTTGTCATCCTGTCTGGATGACTTTCTTCTGAAGTCTTTCCTTGCCATCTTGTAGAATCTCTTGGCAAAGAGAGACATCAGTTATTCATTCATTATTGGAGTCTCTGTCTCTTCAGCAGCTTTGAATGCAATGGTGTGCTCCTTCCTTGCTGGTGGAGGTGTTCTCTGCTCAGCTGCTTCTCTGGATTTGATAAGATGCTCATAGGACTTAAACTTTCCTAAAAGAGATTCAGTAGAAATCTCATTCAGGCTCCTGGCCTCATTGATGGGCCAGATCCTTGAATCTCATGAGCTTGGGAAGCACATAAAGATTTTATCATTCACCTCTCTGAGGATGATGTCATTGTCCAAGATTTTCAGCTCATTGATGATTGAGCTCAACCTATTGTACATGTCTGCTGCTGATTCAGCTTCCTCTTTCTTGAAATTCTCATATTAGGATATGAGATTGGATCTCCTATCTTTTCTTTCATCAGTAGATCCAGCCACCATTTGATTGAGGGAATCTCAGATGGCTTTGGTTGATGTGCATTCAGCCACTTTTTGAAAAATGACATCTGATATTGTTTGTGCCAGAATATTCATGGCCTTGGCATCAGCAATTTTTGTCTTCCTCTGTGCCTCAGTCCACTCAGGTGGTGGAACTGCATTGTTGCTGGAGGTTGCTATAAAGGTAGATGCTTGAGGAGTACCTGTCACAATGGAATTGAAAATATCTTCATCAATATAGTTCATATATAATTTGATTCTTGCCTTCCAAATGACAAACTTATTTAGGTTGCAAACTGCAGGTCTGGTGCTTGCATAGTTTTTGTTATGTGTCATGCTGTGTGTGAATATCTAATAGAAAAAAAAAGACAAATCTAACTCAGGATCTTTAGTTCAAGGGTTAGCTTGTACAACCAAGAGAATTCAGGCTCTAATACCAATTGAAAGTGAGGGGTTAGATCTGGAATACTCTAGAGGGGGGTGAATAGAGTATTTAGGATTTTTATAAAATTTTCTAACTACTTTAATCTAGTCCTAGTGCTGCAGGAATTAAATTAAAGCACAAACACAACAATTCTAACTATCACAGCCACAGCAAGAAACAAACGAAAAGAGCAATCAGACAACACAAGAAATTTATAGTGGTTCCCCAACCTGGGTACATCCACTCTTCTACCACCCTGGTAGGAATTCACTCAGATTTTTGATCAGGTGCCTGACACCAATAAGCTTTTGATCATGTGCTCAAAAACCAAACCTCAAGTCTTTTAGTCAGGTGACTTACAACCAGGAATAAATTTTGAAGGGAGTTAAGAACCCTTTTTATAGTGGGGGGATGAGATATATTATGTCTTCTCTTTCTCATAACAACTGAGAAGACTTGTGTGGATTTGTTGTTAGCAAAGGCTCCCCCTGAGATATTGAATGGTTCAGGAAATATGGAGCTTTGTTTCAGGGTTATAGGCCTTCAAAATGTTGCTTTAACCAGATGAACTACATGAACTCCTTGACAGATACAAGATTTGTTGTCCTTTGAAGAGTCCTTGCAGAAGACAGAAGAAGACTCTTGATTTGGATTGGCTGTTTTTCTTCTTCTTCAGCTTGATGTTCTTTCTCTGGTTAGGGCTTCTTTTTCTGTATCAGCTTTCTATTTTTTTTGTCTTAGAGTGCTGTCGAGAGAGAGAGAGAGCAGCAGCAGAAGATTCTTGATGCCTGACTAAAAAAACTGACTGTCTGTTTGTCTATGTCTGTAAGAAAGAGATGGAAAATCCCTTTTTGTATTTTTCATATTCTCTTCCTTTTGAAATTTGGAATTCTTCTGCATTCATTGCTGGCGGACTGAAGAATATTTTGCATTGAATGATTTCCCCAACTGTCTTATTGAAAAGCGGCAACCAATAATTCTGATGAAGACCGTAATCAATGCTTGGTTCTAACGGTAATATTCAGAGAATATTTTAGCATTGATTGCTCAAGAAATCTTGTCATAGAATAAGGACAGATGGATGAAAATAACTAAGTCTGGTTCTTCACAGAATTCGTCGAGCTGAGTCCACAGTTCGTCGAGTTGAGAAGTTAAGTTCATCGATCTGATAATAGCTGTTCGTCGAGCTGAGATCCAAGATCGTCGACCGCAGAACAGACAACTGCTTTCTCTAGAACCTTGCCAATTCTGTGCATGAAGTTTATCGAGCTGATAATCTAAATTTGTCGACTGGAGTTCAGCAAAGTGTTTCTGGACTTAAAATATTCTAGATGTTTCTGAAATGAAGTGTTGAAGTGTAGTTTCCTGAAATCGTCGACCTGAGAACTAGATTCGTCGACCTGAGAACTTCTAACTGCTAGATAAGTCTTGTCAAGAATGTGGTCTAAGTTAGTCGAGCTGAGAAGGTGAATTCGTTGACTGGAGTATGGTCCTGGACTTAGAATATTTACTTGTTTCTGGAATAAGTTGTTGAAGTAGAATGCTCATAGATCGTCGACCTGAATACCAAGTTCGTCGAGGGGAGTTCAGAGAAATTCTGGACTTGAAATGTTGAAGTAGTGTCCATAAATCGTCGATCTGAGTCCCAAGTTCGTCGAGCTCAGCTCAGAGAATTTTCTCTGAGATCGTCGAGCTGAGCACGGCTTTCGTCGACCTGAGTTCGACGAACGTCAAACTCATTTTCTGAGTCTTTTATATTTCTCTAAGTCTTGAGTTTTTATGCAGTTTGTTGATGGCTGGTCCGTGTAGTGTTAACTCTAAGGACATGGCCTATAATCTAAGACATAACCATAACCCTGGTTATACATATTAGGTCAGATGATCCTAACTTAGTGAACCTAGCTCAAATCAAACTAGGGATCCAACACAATCAATCAATTTTTTTATGCTAATACGCACCGGGTCTGCGATGGCCTGTCCTACTAAACATTAACCTTCAGACAACGACGCTCAGCTTAACTTTCGACAAGGATCATGGGGGCACTTATTTAAGGCTAATCCTATAGGAACACCTTAACTCTATTTTTCCTCAGCTAAGGCTCAACCTTAACATACAACTGCTCGTCAAAGCAGGACCCATGTCTATAATAATAAATTACAGTAATTTAAACCACTGACAATAAATGCTATATATTGAAATATGACCAGTACGAAACTGGAGTAGAACTGAATCGAAAGTACAGAACCGAAATGAACTTGACCAATACAGGACTTGAGTAGTACTAAATTGATAGTACTGAACTGAAATGAGCTTGACCAGTACAAAGCTGGAGTAGTACTAAATTGAAAGTACTGAAATGAAATGAGTTTGACCAGTACGAGACTGGAGTAGTACTGAATTGAAAGTACTGAAATGAGCTTGACCAGTACAAGACTGGAGTAGTACTGAATTGAAAGTACTGAAATGAAATGAGCTTGACTAGTACGAGACTGGAGTAGTACTAAATTGAAAGTACTGAAATGAAATGAGCTTGACCAGTACGAGACTGGAGTTGAATTGAATGCACTGTACTGAAATGAAATAAAGGAAACTGGACTAGTGCAAGACTGAAATAATCATAAAGAAAAAGGTTAGTAGTACAGTCACTCAATTTAGAAGGCTTTCGTTCCATCTCTGTTCTTAGGAGGAAATTTTTTATTCTTTCACAGTTTTTAGGAGGCATTTACAATTTCTTCTTCGTTTTCAATATTTCCTTGGTTTATATTTATGAGTCAGATCCGTTAATTTGGTTGGCCTTTTAGATTACGGTTTAATCAGATCAAGATTCTTTTGGGAGTTACATCCTTTATTATTCGTTGGGAATGATTAGCAACACGTAACTCGTATTCTATTTTCCGAGTCTGCCCAACTACCCGAGGGTCGTAGCGCTTAGTGGTTTCACGAAATCTTGGAATGCTCAAAGCTTGGCCTCTTGCCTTGGCCACTCTTGTTGATAAAGCAATTTAAAACTTAATATCCAATTTAGGGAGGGTGGTCGCGCGTTCTAATTTTCATTTCCGAGGAGAAAGTGCGAAATAAATTCTGAGCGGGACCTTAGGATCCCAGAAATTAGGAGACATGCTAATTATTATCACCATGCCACCAATTTTTAATACAACCTCTAATGGGGCATAAACTAAGCCTAGAAATTTTTTTATAATTTTCTGAGCCACTTTGGGCCTTTACTTTGGTCAAATAATTTTTGTTTAGGTTGTCCTCATTGAGAGGAACATTTTTCATGTTGACCATTTTGCCCCCTAGGGCTCTGATTTGACCCCAAACAAATTCACAAAGTTCTGTGATGAGATTTGGTCTGCAATTAGCAGATCAAACACCATTTCTACGTCTGAGATTGAGCCGGACAGCTTAACATGTCCCTGCTTCCCCACAGCGGATTAGTCGCAGATCTTCTGTGGGGACACAGAAATGGAGACGGGGGGGGGGTGAAGGGGTGATCCCCGCCATCCATCTCTTCACTGGAGATGAACGACGGCGATTTCTTCCTTGTAGAAGAAAGAGGTGGCGGCTCTCTGCCACTGTCGGCCGATCACTGCTGGGTGTCGGCGCCGCCCCAGTAGGTTCGTCAGGGGCCGGCGAGTCCCTGGGTGGTGATCTGGCGGCCCGCCACCGCCGGCCACCCCCAAATCTAGCCAACCCGAGAGCAGGGTGGCGGTGGTTCTGCTCCCAGCGCCACCGACCCACCCTGCCTCTCTGGCGTTGAGCCCAGCCCCGAAACCAGCCCCGGCCGGCACGCTGGGGGCAGAGCTCTTCTCCGACAGTGGTCCGACAACCAACCGTCGTCGACCGCCGCCGAAGACAAAACAGAGCAAAAACCCTGCTTCTCGAGTGCCACCGGAGTGGCATTTTCCAGCGGCATCCCGGCTTTCCCCCACCGGGAAACGTCATCCTGGTGGTTTAGCCCTTCTCCAGCGCCACCACCAGCGCTGAGAGGGGTTAGTCTTCCTGCGGCCACCACCGGACCTGAAACATGGGTCGAGTGGTGCTGGCGGCGCTCCGGCCGCCGGGAGGCCCATGCAGATCGTCCAGAATATCCGTGCAAATCAAGTTTTCCATGGCTATGAAGAGGAGTCGTAAGGTAACGACACTTCTCCTCTCGGTCTTTAGGATGTGTGCATGACATCCATTTTTATTCTTGATTTCTTTCAAGCTTTAGTCACCAGATCTCTGAAATGAGAGGGGTTCGGGTTACCATGGTTCAAGAGAAGTGACTGGGTTGATTGTGTCCGTCCCCGGCATGATATTGCACTAGAAATCTGTTTCGCTAGTGGATTAGACATTGTGGGTGAAGCCGTAGTCGCGACCGTTAGTCCGACTCGGTGACATTCTTGGCTTCTAGAGGCTTGTAGGAAAATTGATTTACTTATCTCACACTCGCCCAGATATCTCCTATGTCGTTAGGGGAAATTGAAAGTATCTGTGTGTTTGCGGCTTGAACGATGATTGGGAAATTGGAAGTACCTGTTTGATGATGTGTGATGATGTGTTAGATTCATGCGCTATATGGTGCCTTGGGTGAAACTCAGGATTGCATACATGTTGCATTGCAGTCCCCTTTATTTTACTTGCTCAACATAGGAACGTGTTTGTTGTTTGAGACATCCAAACCTATTTATTTGCTTTTTATGTTCATGTATCTTTGCATACGAAGTGCTGACCTGCAGGGTGATGGGTGCCCTAGGGCCTACTAGGGACGGCCAGAAGGAGATGTGTTGGTTACATAGTTGAGATCAGCTTTTGCTGACCCACGTTACAACACATTTTTACTGTGCAAGGATTGCAAGCGGGAGCAAACTCGCTGGCCAAAAAGGCCTAAGAATCATGAAGTGAACTTTCTGTTATTTGCTTGTGTTTTTCATGTGCTTTACTTCATGAACTGTAATCTGACTTGCATGTCGAGATAGTCTAGAAGTGCTAAAGCACATTTCTTTGTTTTTTATTGTTTCAGACTTGGGAATCATGATTGTTGTAAGGCCTTAAAACCGTTTTGATACTCATGTGATGGTGGATAACTTCTAGTATTGTTATTTATTTCTGCTGTTTTTAGTCTGAGTTTTGAGTTGGGTAGTTTTATATCATCTTATAATGTTTAAGCTTTGTAGTCTGTATGTTGTGGGAGCCCGGCCGGACCCATATTATACGGTCATTATAGGAGAGGCATTACACGCGCGCCAATCGGGTGTGCCGATCGTGAGCGCGACGGTCAAACCCATGATCTCCACTATTTTTGTGGAGATCATGGAGGAGTGGGTTATGCGCACATCAATTCCTTCATAAAAAGGGGTTCATCCCCATCAATCCCCCCCCCCCCCCGAAATTCTCAGTATAAGAAACCGATATGGGTGAAGAACGAGGATTTCTTCCCTTAAGAGCTTTTTGCGAGGATTGCGATGATGGTGAACAGAGAAAGGCCGGAGAAGGAAGATGGCGGCGCCCTGCAAATTTAGGTAAACTGTTAGGGAGAGGGGAAAATGACGGGGACAAATGCCAGAGTGTGCACCCGGAGGTGAGCACGACTGTAGGTGCTTGCAGTTGCGTTCGCACGCCGACCTGGTCGCCCGGACTCAGGTGTACGCGCACCTGGTCGCATGGACTCAGGTGCGCGCACACCCGACCGCCCGACCACCCCGCCTCTCGCGGCCGCCTCCCGCGGTCGCAAGCCCTCCCGTCGTGGCCAAACGGCCCGCCGACCACCACTCCCTTCGTCGACGAACGTCACCGGCATTTTGGTCATTCTTTCATGGCATCCCTTCCCCGCCGTTCGATCTACCCGGCGTGATCATCGTCGTCCATCTTATGCGTAACCACCCACTAAAGTCATGGTTAATGGAGGAATATTTTAAATAAAATATCGATCTATATATAACAGATTTGATGGCGAATATGTGCACCCCTAACTATACAAAAAAAATAATTATGTGGGTGGTTACCGTGTGCGGATAGTCGCATAACCACGACAACAACATCCTAAAGGCTATAAAAGGAGCCCCCTGCCTCCTCATTTCTCTCATTTTCGCTTCACAACTTTCTTCTTACTCAAACCAGAGCTCTGCCGGATTCATCCTACGAACCGCCTCCAAGCCATCTTCAAGTCGCCTCCAAGCCATCTTCAAGCCACATCCAAGTCATCTTCAAGTCTCCTTCAAGCTATCTTCAAGCCATCTCCAAGCCATTTCAAGCCATCTTCAAGCTGTCGCAGCCTCGTCGTCTAGATCCGCGACAAGCATCGAGGAGGAAGTTCCAGCGACAACCAGCACTCCCTTCTTCCACGTCCTCCCAGCAAACAAGCCTCGCACGGTGCAACCCGTTGCCCGCCACGAGCCAGCAATTCTCACTTTCTCACCTCCAAAGTGTAACGAGAGGCGGCCTATCGCTCTCGATTCTCAGTGAAAGTTGTAACCGCAAGCAGATAGTGGAGTTCGATCGGCACAGACCCGATCGTGTGGTTTTTTGCCCAGTTGAGGAGTTTTTCTACGTCAAAATCGCCTTGGGTATATACTCTTTGACTGATTGAGCGCTCGACCGCTCCCGAGCTAAAACGGTCAAATTTGAACCAGTTTAGAGGCGCCGAGTTAGTCCGTAACAATTATAATTATATTATAATATATAAACATATATATATAAGTTATATAAATATATTGGGTTATATATTAATATATATATATATATATAAACATATAATATATATACTAGCATCTTCGAACGAGCTTCATCCGTTCTCGATGCGTCGTTGCGGGCTTCGCCCGTAACCAAGTGTGCTTCGCCCGCTTGGCAACGACATTGGTCGTGAGCAGCAATATGTGTAGTGGACGTCGATATTGGTCATGGGGCGATATTGGCCATAAAGATAACAATGGTCGTGGGCGGCGAGATTGTTCGTGGGTGACGACATTGTTTGTGGGCGTCGGCATTATTTGTGGGCGACAATATTATTTGTTGGAGGCGACAATGTTTAGGGGCGACACATTGTTCGGCAGCGGCGACATTCGTCTGGAGTTGTCGTTCTCGATGCGACACTGCGGCCTTCCTCCGCAACCAATCGACCTTCGCCCGCTTGGCAACGACATTGGTCGTGAGCGGCGATATTGGTCGTGGGGGAGACATTTGTCATAGGTGGCGACATTGGTCGTGAATGCGATATTGTTCTTGGGCGGCGACATTGTTCCTCAGCAGCGACATTGTTCGTGGGCTTGATATTGTTTGGGGCGGCGACATTGTTCGGGGGTGGCGATATTGTTCGGGGGCAGATACATTCGTCGGGAGTGCACATTCTCGAAGCGGCGTTGCGGGTTGCGCCCGCATCCACGAGGGCTTCGTTCGCAAATCAACGACATTGGTCATAGAAGACAACATTTATAGTAGGCGGCGATATTGGATATGGCGTGACATTAGTCGTGAACGACGACATTGGTCATGAGCATGACATTGTTCGTGAGCGGCGACATTGTTCGTGAGTAGAGACATTGTTTGTGGACATTGTAACGCCCCGGATTTTTGATTACGTACGCATGATGGGCGTTACGTTGGCTTTGACTATAGTTTGAGCATGGTTTTTCCCGCGGGCTTGCGAGTGGCTGTTTTGTTTGCCGAGTTGCACGATTCCCCAGCAAACCGGAGTCCATATGAGGGACTCGGTGAGGCCTCTTAGGGGATGCTTGCACTTTTTCGCGCCCGGGTAATGTAGCTCAAAATAAGTTGCTGATTCCGGAAAAAAAAAGTAAAGTAAAATGTGCTTGAGGCAAAAATGGTCTAGGACGTCTCAGAAACATTTTTCACAAAAGGGAAAAATGGTCGTTTTTGTGCTAGACACGCCCCTTGACACGGGCGTGACCCAGGCCGTGACCTGGGCGTGTCCTTGACTCGACGAGTTTTTCTTGCGTCGAGTTGAGCTCGACGAATGGGGTACACGCCCCGTGACACGGGCGTGTCACGGGCCGTGTCCCGCTTCGTCGAGTGTCGAGTGTCGATCGTCGAGTATCGAGCGTCGAGTATCGAGTGTCGAGTCGTCGAGAGAGGGGACACGGCCTGTGACACGGGCGTGTCACAGGGCGTGTCAGGCTGGGTCGAGTGTCGACACTTTTTGTCGACGAGGTGTCGAGACACGGGTTACACGCCCTAGGTCACGGGCGTGACCGACCCGTCACGGGCGTGTACCCGGCCGTGTACCGTGTGGATAAACTTTGATTTGCCGACTTTCAGCGCCGCTATAGGTACACGCCCTGTGTCACGGGCGTGACACAGGGCGTGACCGGCCCGAAAATCGACTTTTTCCAGTTTTTTGTGCCGTTCATTTCCTTGATTCTGCATCGAACGGTTCAGCTTTGTTCTGGAGGAAATAAGTCCGACACAGAGCTTTGTATGTCTCATTTTCTTCTTTTCATCTTCATCTTCTTCTTCTTCATTCCCAAAGAGAAAGCAAGAGAGCAAGGGAGCAAGCAAGGCAAGGAAAGAGGAGAGCAGCCGTCGCGGCATCGTCTCGGTTCAGGCAAGCAGTGTTCTCCACCCTTGCCAATCTTCGTACTTGATTCAATTTTCCATTTTTCTAGCTTGAGATCTTGTGTTGAATTTTTCTTTATTAGCCTTAGTCTTTCAATTCCCCTTAGTTTGTTCTTCTTGATTCAAATTATGATCAATACTCTTGTTTTCACATGATCAATACTCTTGTGTTATGCTAATTCCCTATGCTAAGTCCCTATGCTAAATGACCTTGCTCTCCCATATTTAGTTTTGTTGGTATCAAGTCTATGCTAGATTAATTCATGTAGCTAATTCGGTTCATATTCATGTAACCTATCTAGTAGAGGTGATTTTTCCTTGGTCAATTCAAACTCTATCATGTGATTTTATTTTGATACAAAGCATGTGAGTTTTATGGGATGAAGGCATCAAACGCTACGTTGGCAATTGGTAGTCGTGTGTAAGGGCGATGAAAGGAGCGTGTTACCTTGGGTTATGGGGCGTTTTGCGAGGCGAATTTGTGAACCATGGCAGGAGCGTTTGTGTGAGAATTTTGCAAGGGGTGGTGTGGTTTCAGCCTGTGGCCACCGGGTTTTGTTTTTGTGGTTAGAGAGACCACTTGGGCCCCGATTTGGGCTGGTTTTGTTTGGTGCGTTCCACTTTAGGGCCGCCACCGGTAAGACCCTTGCGAAATGAAACTTAACCGCTGCTTATGCTTCACTAGTATCGTAATTTCTTGGCTTATGAATGATGGAATGAGCATGTGTTTTGCCTTTTGCTCCTGCGGTTTAAGCAGGACATGATGAACTTATACGCACTTGGTGCGTTTGGCATGGATTGTGGTGCGTTTTCCACTTGTTTTGTTCACTCATGTTACTTGATGAAACATCTCTGTGGGGTCGGTAAGCCCCTTCGTTAAAATATATGACATTTATGCTCTCTTTTTGTATAGCTTGGTTGATTGCTGAGGTATTCTTTCTTGAATGCCTCAGGTGCAGGTTGTAGCCAGTTGAGCGGCTAGGTTGGTTGGTGGCGTTTCCTGGGAACTAGCCAAGCATTCATAGCAAGGTAGTTCTTCTTTTTGTTGTACAGACATACATGTGCCCCAATGGGTTCGTGTCAGCTTGTTGGCGCCCATTGGTGGTTTTCTTTTGTGTAAATATGAACTAGACTGCTAATGTAACTCATTTGGATGGAATGATATGTACCTGCTTTTGGGATGGTTTTCTAGTAGGTTGCATTAGCTATTTTGACTATTGATATGTACTATTATATATCATGCATACATGTTTTGTTTAATTAACACATACTTTTCAAATGACGTAAACAAAGAGGAGTTCTTATAGTAGTATCACTCTAGACTGCATATAGGAGCTCATCATAAATAAACAAAGTATTTCTGCCGCGTACAAAGACAATTTTACTATCTAAGGCCGAGGGATACGACCATTGAATCCAAAAGTTTTCCTGCATGTAACTATTGAATTTCAACTTGTAAAGTCAGCATCAAGAGTTGCCTGAGCGTGTGCAGTTATCCCCTGCACGACGTGGCATCATAACCCGTAGTTCCTCTTGCTCTGATACGATATGCTCGTTGAGGAAATGCGGGTTGTGACAGTTGGTATCAGAGGGAGGTTTGCTTGACATTTGGTCGGGCAAACTTTCCCTTTGATTTTGTGTTTCTAAGCATCATCGCATACACACACCGATGTGCCATCAGTATGTCTTGGCCGAAGCACGTACACTACACTCATGGCATGAACAGAAGTATACGGGGCATATTATGTAGTATGGGATGCCTAATATGTGGTTGTATATGGATCCACCATAGGGGCAACATGTGAGGGTTATGTAGTATGGGATGCATAACCTCACCACATGGATGCGACTAGCACGTTTTCTTTTATTCGTTGCATGCAATGCTATGTAGTATGGGATGCATAGCATTGTGATGCGTACGACCGCTCATGGCATGCATTAAGGCTTTGTTTTTAGATTGCATAGCACAGCACGCATAACATAACATTGCATGAGCACAACGTGCCAAGCTAAGACGTACATGATGACACCTGTACACACATAGTTTTGGGTCAAAGAAAGTCATGCATTCATGGTTTAGGCACAAGTTAGTGGGATGATGGTGAGTCATCTTTAGGTTAGGCATACCATCATTCTCAAACTCCCAAAGCAAGTTAGCAGTTGATGTTCATATTTCTTTATGTATGGTCTGTACATAGCCGTTGTGTGTTTTGTTGGGTTTGAGCTTGATAAGAGTGAACGTGTTATAGGATGTCGAAGCGTCCAGTGACAAGGCAAACTCCCCAATCCGAGGGCGAGTCTTCGGGCGCGCAGAATAATGCGCTGATGGATAGTCTTCGCCAAAGTAATGAGGCTTTGACGAGGCAGGTACAGGAGGTACAGTCCCAGCTCCAAGCTATGTCAGCCGCGATGTCTGGGCTGGCACCAAGAGGACAAGAGATGGTTAGAGGCCCCACTAGTTCGACTCCTTCAGTGGCAGCGACACCCCCAGTTGTGGTTCCTCCTGCGATGACTTTCATCTCGCAGTTTCAGCGACTTGGACCACCGACGTATGATGGAAAAGCAGACTTCGTAATCTTGGATGATTGGGTGATTACGTTGGAAGAAATGTTTGTGTATGCTGGTGTGACTGAGGACCAGAAGGTGATGCTTGCTGCCTATCAACTGAAAGGGTTGGCGAAAGGTTGGTGGTTACGAGAAAAGGAAGGACTAGGGGCGGGCTGTTCGTGGGAAGTGTTTAAAGAACTAGTACGGCGCAAGTTTCTACCGGCAGTGGAACGGGACCGCCTGATGAATGACTTCTTGTACTTGAAGCAGAGGAAACTCACAGTGAGTGAGTATGAAATCGAGTTTAGCAAGTTAAGTCGGTTCGCTCCGAGCTTGGTGACTATAGAAGCTGACCGAGTAAAGAGATTTCTTGGCGGACTCTGTAGCGACGTTCAGTAGTTCGCAAGTGCTTATGGAGCGACAAGTTACACTATGGTGGTTGAGGCGGCGTTGAAGGTAGAAGCTATCGAAAATGCCAAACAAAGAGGGCAGCAGATGAGGCAGGGCAAGAGACAGCTGGTGGGAGAGAAAATGTCCCACGAGTCAGACGTAAAGAAGAAGAAGGAACTATGTAGCTTCTGTGGCCGAGCCGGTCACCCGTTTGAAAAATGTTTCAAGCGGTTGGGAATGCAAAAGAAGGAGCAGGTGCACGCCATTCAAGGTGCGCCAACCAGATACTTGGAGTGTACATTTTGTGGGAGAAGAGGTCATGATGTGAGCCGCTGCTGGGCCAAAGACAAGGTATGCTTCCAGTGTGGCAGACCAGGACATCTTCGCGCAAGGTGCCCACAGGTGCAAGCTGTGTTGCAACCCGCACCACTCCAGGCTTTGCCTCCGCCTCCGCGCTTGGACAAAGGCAAAGGGAAGTTGAATGTGGTCTCTGCAGAGGAGGCGCATACATCACCGCAGGTTATCTCAGGTTCGATTCAGTCCTCTGGTTCTCGTTTTGTGTATGCCTCTTATGTGTAGTTCTTAGCATAGCATATATACCTTATAGGAAACTTTAAGGTAAAGAACCGTTGGCGCGTGTTCTCTTTGATTCTGGCGCGACCCATTCATTTGTGGCTCGAACCTTTCTGGATCGATATCATTTGACACCAGAGCGAGGGGGGAATGCGTTTTTGGTGAAATTTCCTTCTGGCGCTTCTGTGGTGGCTGACTGGGGTCTTCTTGATTGTCTCATTTTGTTGGGGGATTTCATAGCAAGAGTTGATTGCAAGGTGATCGATTTGGACGATTTTAACGTCATTCTGGGCATGGACTGGTTAGCCCGTTATGATGCCGTCATCCAGTGCAGAGGAAAGCGCTTGGATTTCATCAAGGATGATGGTCAGCCAGGAAGTGTGTATGGTGATTCTTGTCAGGATTCTCCAGGGATTTCGGCGGTATGTGTTCGGACGTTGTTTGTTTCCGACTGTTTTGCTTGTTTTGTCTCCGTTGTGGGGACTAGTGCTGTTTTGCCGTGTTTAGAGGAGATTCCTGTTGTGCGTGAATTTCCAGATGTTTTTCCTACTGACCTTCCTAGTCTACCCCCTAATCGTGATGTCGAGTTTGTTATTGATTTGGAGCCGGGTACGCGACCGATTGCGAAAGCGCCGTACAGGATGGCCCCGCGTGAGCTAGCAGAGTTGCGTACACAGTTGGATGACTTATTGGCAAAAGGGTTTATCCGGCCGAGTTCATCACCTTGGGGTGCACCGGTGTTATGTGTGAAGAAGAAATATGGATCGATGCGCCTTTGCATCGATTACCGGGAGTTGAACAAGGTGACAATTAAAAATAAGTACCCACTGCCAAGAATTGATGATTTGTTTGATCAACTGCATGGCAGTTCTGTATTTTTGAAGATTGATCTCCGCTCGGGCTATCATCAGCTCAAGGTCCGGGAGTCGGATATTCCGCGGACTGCATTTCGCTCACGGCATGGTCATTTTGAATTTCTGGTGATGTCGTTTGGTTTGACCAACGCGCCATCAGCCTTCATGGATATGATGAACAGGGTGTTCAAGGACTACTTGGATAAATTTGTGGTGGTTTTTATTGATGACGTTCTTGTCTACTCCCGCAGTGCTGAGGAGCATGAACAACATCTGCGATTAGTATTGGCTACTTTGCGAGATCAACGGTTATTCGCCAAGCTAAGCAAATGCGAATTTTGGTTGCCGCAAGTTACTTTTCTGGGTCATGTCATTAATCACCATGGTATTTCAGTGGATCCCGAAAAGATTTCTGCGGTCATGGAATGGAGAAGACCGGAAACACCCAAGGAAATTCGAAGCTTCTTGGGCTTAGCCGGCTATTATCGCATATTTGTCGAAGGATTTGCGACGTTGGCCGCACCTTTGACTCGATTAACCCAGAATAATGTGGCGTTTGAGTGGAATGACAAGTGTGAGGCATCATTCCTGGAACTCAAGAACAGGTTATGTACCGCTCTTGTGTTAATCTTGCCAATAGAAGGAAAGGATTATGACGTGTTCGTGGATGCGTCGCACGTTGGACTTGGATGTGTGTTAATGCAAGACAAAAAGATGATTGCGTATGGGTCTTGGCAGTTGAAAATTCATGAAAAGAATTACCCAACGCATGATTTGGAGTTTGCAGCGGTGATATTTGCATTGAAGTTGTGGAGGCACTTGCTATATGGTGCACAGTGTAAAATCTTTACAGATCATAAAAGCTTGAAGTATGTCTTCACGCAGAAAGAACTTAATTTGCGCCAACGGCGATGGCTTGAGTATGTAGCTGATTATGATGTGGACATTCAGTATCATCCGGGGAAAGCAAATGTTGTAGCCGATGCTTTGAGTCGAAAGACGGGGAAATTATTTCATCTTTCCGTCGACCGTCTTGTAGAGGAATTTCTATTGATGGATATTGCGGTGGGCAAATATGATCCGCAAAGTCATTCGGCAATAGAAGAACCGTCATGGCTGGTGCTTGCAAGACAACATCAAAAAGATGATCCTGATCTTGTACATCTATTTCTTCGGACTGAAAAGGATGAATTACCAGATTTTGCGATTGATGGTGCAGGCACGTTAAAGTATCGTGGACGATTTTGTATTCCCGCGGTTGGGGATATTCGCGAGATGGTGTGTAAGGAAGCACACGGCGCAAGTATGGCCTACCATCCAGGCTCAACCAAAATGTACCGTGATTTGAAACAAATTGTCTGGTGGTATGGAATGAAAAGAGATATAGCGCAATTTGTCTCAGAATGTCATACCTGCAAGCGGGTGAAAGCTGATCATGGGAAGCCTGGTGGCAAGTTGACACCATTGGAGATTCCAACCTAGAAGTGGGAAAGTATCTCAATGGATTTTATTATAGGTTTACCAAGATCTCCACGAGGACATGACTCCGTGTGGGTGATCGTGGATAGGTTGACCAAGTGTGCTCATTTCATACCCTTTAAGGTCAACTACCCGATGAAGACCATAGCGGAGCTCTATTTGAGCGAGATCATCCGACTGCATGGTGTACCTATGAATATTATTTCAGACCGAGATTCCCGCTTTACCTCTCGTTTTTGGTGCAGTTTACAAGAGGGTTTGGGGACAGATTTGCGATACTCCACGGCTTATCATCCTCAGACGAATGGCCAAACCGAAAGAGTAAATCAAATTGTAGAAGATATGATTCGATGTTACATTCTTGAGTATGGCGGAGCATGGGATGAACGTTTGCGGCTTATGGAGTTCGCGTATAATAATAGCTATCTAGAAAGCTTGCAAATGGCTCCGTTCGAAGCGTTATATGGGCGACGATGTCGGACCCCACTCTTTTGGGCTGAGGTTGGCGAGCGGCCTTTGTTGGGGCCAGAGGCGCTCGAGGATATGGAAGTTGCAGTACGACTTATTCGGGAGAAGCTCCGAATCGCCCAAGAGCGATATGAAAAGTATGCCAACCGACGAAGGTCGGAATTAGAATTTGCGGTGGGGGATTCTGTTTTCTTGAAAGTCTCCCCAAGGGTTGGGATTAAAAGGTTTGGAAAGGAGCGCAAATTAGACTCAAGATTTGTGGGTCCCTTCACGATTCTTGCGCGAGTTGGAGCATCCGCCTACAAACTGGAATTACCCGTGAACTTTCCTGGTGTTCACAATGTGTTTCATGTTAGCCAACTGCGCAAGTGTATGCGGAATGACAAGCAAGTGTTAGACGTTGTGCCGCAATTAGCGCCCAACCTTTCTTATGAGGAGATGCCCATCCGGATATTGGACTCCCAAGATCGCGTGTTGCGGAAAAAGAAGATTCCTATGGTAAAGGTGCTATGGAAAAATCAGGATGTGGAAAGCGCGACGTGGGAACTCGAATCAACAATGAGGGCGGCTCATCCTCATTTGTTCCCGTAGATAAGCTGGTATGTGACTTGGTGTTTGGTTGCATTCATATTTTGGTTTGCTTATGTGTTTGTTTTTGTGAAAAGTTTCGAGGCGAAACTTTTTGTTAGGGGGAGTGATTGTAACGCCCCGGATTTTTGATTACGTACGCATGATGGGCGTTACGTTGGCTTTGACTATAGTTTGAGCATGGTTTTTCCCGCGGGCTTGCGAGTGGCTGTTTTGTTTGCCGAGTTGCATGATTCCCCAGCAAACCGGAGTCCATATGAGGGACTCGGTGAGGCCTCTTAGGGGATGCTTGCACTTTTTCGCGCCCGGGTAATGTAGCTCAAAATAAGTTGCTGATTCCGGAAACAAAAAAAAAAGTAAAGTAAAAAGTGCTTGAGGCAAAAATGGTCTAGGACGTCTCAGAAACATTTTTCATAAAAGGGAAAAATGGTCGTTTTTGTGCTAGACACGCCCCTTGACACGGGCGTGACCCAGGCCGTGACCTGGGCGTGTCCTTGACTCGACGAGTTTTTCTTGCGTCGAGTTGAGCTCGACGAATGGGGTACACGCCCCGTGACACGGGCGTGTCACGGGCCGTGTCCCGCTTCGTCGAGTGTCGAGTATCGATCGTCGAGTATCGAGTGTCGAGTCGTCGAGAGAGGGGACACGGCCTGTGACACGGGCGTGTCACAGGGCGTGTCAGGCTGGGTCGAGTGTCGACACTTTTTGTCGACGAGGTGTCGAGACACGGGTTACACGCCCTAGGTCACGGGCGTGACCGACCCGTCACGGGCGTGTACCCGGCCGTGTACCGTGTGGATAAACTTTGATTTGCCGACTTTCGGCGCCGCTATAGGTACACGCCCTATGTCACGGGCGTGACACAGGGCGTGACCGGCCCGAAAATCGACTTTTTCCAGTTTTTTGTGCCGTTCATTTCCTTGATTCTGCATCGAACGGTTCAGTTTTGTTCTGGAGGAAATAAGTCCGACACAGAGCTTTGTATGTCTCATTTTCTTCTTTTCATCTTCATCTTCTTCTTCTTCATTCCCAAAGAGAAAGCAAGAGAGCAAGGGAGCAAGCAAGGCAAGGAAAGAGGAGAGCAGCCGTCGCGGCATCGTCTCGGTTCAGGCAAGCGGTGTTCTCCACCCTTGCCAATCTTCGTACTTGATTCAATTTTCCATTTTTCTAGCTTGAGATCTTGTGTTGAATTTTTCTTTATTAGCCTTAGTCTTTCAATTCCCCTTAGTTTGTTCTTCTTGATTCAAATTATGATCAATACTCTTGTTTTCCCATGATCAATACTCTTGTGTTATGCTAATTCCCTATGCTAAGTCCCTATGCTAAATAACCTTGCTCTCCCATATTTAGTTTTGTTGGTATCAAGTCTATGCTAGATTAATTCATGTAGCTAATTCGGTTCATATTCATGTAACCTATCTAGTAGAGGTGATTTTTCCTTGGTCAATTCAAACTCTATCATGTGATTTTATTTTGATACAAAGCATGTGAGTTTTATGGGATGAAGGCATCAAACGCTACGTTGGCAATTGGTAGTCGTGTGTAAGGGCGATGAAAGGAGCGTGTTATCTTGGGTTATGGGGCGTTTTGCGAGGCGAATTTGTGAACCATGGCAGGAGCGTTTGTGTGAGAATTTTGCAAGGGGTGGTGTGGTTTCAGCCTGTGGCCACCGGGTTTTGTTTTTGTGGTTAGAGAGACCACTTGGGCCCCGATTTGGGCTGGTTTTGTTTGGTGCGTTCCACTTTAGGGCCGCCACCGGTAAGACCCTTGCGAAATGAAACTTAACCGCTGCTTATGCTTCACTAGTATCGTAATTTCTTGGCTTATGAATGATGGAATGAGCATGTGTTTTGCCTTTTGCTCCTGCGGTTTAAGCAGGACATGATGAACTTGTACGCACTTGGTGCGTTTGGCATGGATTGTGGTGCGTTTTCCACTTGTTTTGTTCACTCATGTTACTTGATGAAACATCTCTGTGGGGTCGGTAAGCCCCTTCGTTAAAATATATGACATTTATGCTCTCTTTTTGTATAGCTTGGTTGATTGCTGAGGTATTCTTTCTTGAATGCCTCAGGTGCAGGTTGTAGCCGGTTGAGCGTCTAGGTTGGTTGGTGGCGTTTCCTGGGAACTAGCCGAGCATTCATAGCGAGGTAGTTCTTCTTTTTGTTGTACAGACATACATGTGCCCCAATGGGTTCGTGTCAGCTTGTTGGCGCCCATTGGTGGTTTTCTTTTGTGTAAATATGAACTAGACTGCTAATGTAACTCATTTGGATGGAATGATATGTACCTGCTTTTGGGATGGTTTTCTAGTAGGTTGCATTAGCTATTTTGACTAATGATATGCACTATTATATATCATGCATACATGTTTTGTTTAACAACACATACTTTTCAAATGACGTAAACAAAGAGGAGTTCTTATAGTAGTATCACTCTATACTGCATATAGGAGCTCATCATAAATAAACAAAGTATTTCCGCCGCGTACAAAGACAATTTTACTATCTAAGGCCGAGGGATACGGCCATTGAATCCAAAAGTTTTCCTGCATGTAACTATTGAATTTCAACTTGTAAAGTCAGCATCAAGAGTTGCCTGAGCGTGTGCAGTTATCCCCTGCACGACGTGGCATCATAACCCGTAGTTCCTCTTGCTCTGATACGATATGCTCGTTGAGGAAATGCGGGTTGTGACAGACATCGACATTATTCGTAGGCGGCGACTTATTTCGAGGGCGACAACATTGTTCGGGAGTAGTGACATTCGTTGGGAGGGGCCAAAATTCGAATGGGCTACACCTGTACTCGATGTGTCACTACGGGTTACGCCCGAAGCAAGACACATCCCGGCGGGCTGCGCCTGTTTCCTGGCGTAGCAGCGACATTAGGTCGAGCGGCAACGTTAGGCCGAGTGACGACATTGGGCAAAGCGACAACATTACGCAGGGAGGCGAGAAAAGGCTGGGACAGCGACAATGGGGGGGGGGGGGGGTGCGGCGACTCCAAATCTCACACTTGCTATAGCGAAACAGTAATGCAAGTAATTTAATCTGCTAATAAATGGCGTGACCCCGCCTCCTTCTCTTCTTTTCTTTCATTCTATTTCTCTGCCATGATGGTCACCAATCCCATCCCCCCCCCCCCCCCCCCGAATCCGGATCCCCTGGAGTTCTTGCGGGAACTCCAGGGGCTGGAGTTCCCGCGGGAACTCCAGGGGCTGGAGTTCCCGCGGGAACTCCAGGGGCTGGAGTTCCGATTTTGCGAATCAATGGAGCATAATCAGAAAAAATGGTTAACATGAAAGCTGTAGATATCCCCAAGACGAATAACTTTCATGTTGAACATTTTTTGATTTGAAGTCGTTTAGACCCCTGATTTGGGCTCCGAAAAAAACACAGTCCGAAAAATATTAAATTAATGTTTTTCGGGCTGTGTTTTTTCGGAGCCCAAATCGGGGGTATAAACGACTTCAAATCAAAAAAATGTTCCACATGAAAGTTATTCGTCTCGGGGATATCTACAACTTTCATGTACCAGTTTTTCTGATTCCGCTCCATTGATTAGCAAAATAGGAACTCCACCCTCTGGAGTTCCCGCAGGAACTCCAGGTGATCCGAATCCCCCCTCTCTATCTCTCCACTTTATGTGATTTGACCTCACTTATTTTCTCTCTTTTCATCCATCTCTCTAACCTTTACATGATTTTTTTTTCAAAACCTCTATAGCTCCTTTTGGGAGGACTTATTTTCACCGGTCAAGCGGTTACGACCACATGAACCGGATTCATGCGGTCGTAACCGCTTGACCGGTGAAAATAAGTCCTCCCAAACGAAGTCTTAGTCAACCATTCAAAATACTCATTTATGGAGCCTATTATTCAAAAGTCTTATTTTTTTTCATAAGACTGACTTTTGAGAACACTTTTTCCGCAGATTGGAACTATAATTGCTATTGGAAATGAAGTTATGATGAAACAATTTAATTACTGAGCCAAAAAACTTATAATAATAAGAAATAGTTACTTGTACACTCTGAAAAAGCATAGTAGCTGATAAATAAAAAGCATTTTTAGTTGATAAATTTTAAAATTAACCCTCTAAATGAAAGAGTGAACAAAATCTGAATGCCAAGGATAAAAGAATTACAAACCAACACATTGCAATAAATGAACAGTAATTATGCGGCTCCTAAATGTAAGAGTGAACAAAATTTGAATGTCATTAAAACAATGAAAGAGTGAACACATTGAGGGAGACCAATTTTTTTAGCGACCTCTTTATTCCAAAACTAACATGAGAACTCATAACTTTCATAGTACAGGAAACCAATTTTTTGGCGTTCTCTTTATTCCAAAACCATCGATCTCTTTAGCGATCTCTTTATTAAAAAAAAGAGTTGTTCTTCTCCGCAGTCACACAAAATAAATTAAGAAATTGAAGTCTTGTTTTAATAGTTGTTCTTCTCCTGCAGTCAACACAAAAAAAAATATATAGGCTGGAGTCGCCTCCTCCTCGACCGCTCACCCTCCAGACGGGATTGAGTGTTAAGTAAATCAAAACTATAAGACAGCAAAAATCGAAATTTTAGGAGAAGAAAACAGTCATAAATTGTTAAGTGGCCTATTAAAACAGGAAAGATGAAGTTCAAGACATACATTTCGTGAGCATTACGAAGAAGAAGAACAATAAATCAAAGATGCAACCTGCTGAATCTAAGTGCTCCTTTGAAGGTAGGTGGGACCATCAAGGAGCGACTTGGAGGAGGCGAGGAGGCAGCTACGTGAGGTAAAAAAAAGGAAAAAAAATGAAGTTCTAAATGAATAGCCATATCCTGAGCGCTACAAAGGAGAAGAACAGTGAATCAAAGTTGAAACCTCCTGAGCCTGAGCGCAGTTTTTCGCAGATGGAACCGCTGAGGAGCCGCTTGGAGGAGGCGCCGTCGCGGAGGAGGATCTGTGGTGGATGAGCTTTGGAGGGGCCGACGCTCAGCCGAGGAGGAAGAGATTCCGTGTCCCCGGTGAAACCTCGTGGCACTTGAGCGCCCGGAGCATTTCTTGCTTTTCGAGCGTGAGCAACGATGCATAAGTCATTTGAATCGGCCTCACGCATACCTTCTGCAGGCTGAAGTAAATTAACGTGAAGTTTTTCCTTGTCCTCATTAGACTGGTAAAGTAGTGGAGAAAAATTATCAGATTCAGTATGTATGAATCATTTTTCTCTCTGTTATGTAGCAGTAAGTTTTGATTTGCCGTGTAGCAGTGATTCCATGAATCAGTCACTTTTGCTTTTACTTTTACTTTTGCAGGAATCAGACCCAAATTTGCTTTTGTCGGTAGCAGGAGACAGGATTTGCTAACGAAGAAGTAGGTTGAGACTTGAACGCACTTAGCATAAATCAGACGGTGAAAAATTCATTTAGCATTTTGATCGTGCGGTCCAAATCAAAACTTCAATGTGCTTCCAATATATCAATATTATTTTATATAATAAAGATACGCAATTGTTAAAAGCACCGCAATTTTGGCTAATCGCACCGCATTGTTAAACGCACCGCAGTTTCCCACATATTGTTAAACGCACTGCACATTGTTATCCGCACCGCATATGAGATAAACGCACCGCAATTGATAGATGAATTGAAATAGGCAAAAATATGTTTTCATTGAATCACAACATTAATTCAAACTAAATAGAGAAAATAATTGATCCAAAAATTCATCAAATGTGTTGTCCAATTCTTTGTGGTCTTCATGCTCCTATAAAAAATAAGGGAAGAAATTTTAAATCAACATACAAGTTGCATATCAAGAAAGTAAAGTTTATTTAAAAAAAAATTCTTACCCAAAAGTCAATATATGATACCCAAAAACATGAAGTCTTTTCTCCAAAAATTTTTGAACTTCATATTCCTATATAAATCAAGCTAAAAGTTAACAAGTTAATTTTATAAAGTTCAAAATAATAATAACATAAAGTAAGTTTTACTAACCGTTGTTAAAAGTCATCTAAGCCGATAACCGAAGTATTCTTTGTACTCGTCGGTGGAAGAATTATGCGTGACATATATGCGGATTCCCACTTTTGTGCAATCTCCTCATGAAATCTTTTCCATGGCGAGAATAATGGTGGCAATGGACAATTATCACGCAGAGTTAGCGCCACGAAATGATTCTCATTTATGAATCCAATGGAAATAAGTTTAGGCTCTGTCGGTGGAATTGAATGTAGTGGAAGAAATGTGAAACACTGATCACGTGATAGCTGAACTACGGCAACATTATAGAATGATGCAATTACCAAACCCATATCAGGAAGTGACATCCATTTTTCAATTGGTGCGGGTGTAATTGTGCAATCAAGAGAATCTATGAGTTCTTGTCGTTTACTGGTGCCGTACACATCATCATATAATGTCTCATGCAGGCGGCGGGAAGAGGCGCTCGGCACTACACGATCGGCGGCGTACTGACGGGATAAGTTGCCGGCGTACTGAAGAACAGGGCCGACGCAACCACGATCAGCTACCACGGTCGGCGGCGGGAGCGGGCCAGGCGTCGATTGCCGGTGTCGGCGGTGAAATCGCAGCGGTCGTCGGCGTTGGGAGGGACGAAGCGTCGTCGCGTGCGAATCGGCGGACGGAAAGTCGGGAGTTAGGGTTGCGGTGCGAGAATGGAAGAGTGCGGTTAAATTTCGGGAGCTGTAAATTTTGAGGCCTAAAATACCTAAATGCGGTGCGATTAGCCAAAATTGCGGTGCTTTTAACAATTGCCTAAAGATATATAACTATAATCAATATTGTAATATATATTACATTATAATTATATTACATAATAATTAATTATATTACGTTATATCTTATTATTATGTTATAATATATATATTATTATTATATTAAGGTATAATATTTATGACTTATAATATAATATTTTTTTCAAATATATATTGTGTTTTAAAAAGAATTTCTTAATCAATTTTTTGTTCAAACAAATTTATAGATTCTGCTATCAGCGTACAAAATAATTGGTTGTTCCATCACCCCCAAAAAAAATTTGGTACGGCTTATCAAAAATCCGCAGTGGCCCTAAACGCGGCCCCAAACAAGGCGCGATTCATTTTAGGTTTCAACCGCGGCCGATTCCTCGAACTGCCGCAAGCGCGATTCATCCTCCGCTTTCGTTTCCGACTCCCCCTCCCGACGAGGTTGCGCTCAAAGAAACCCTCCCCTCTCCGCGACATTCCTCGGCGACAACAGATCTTTGGCTCAACAGCTAGCGTCGTCGGCCTCCGCTTCGTCGGCGTCGTTCGTTGTTCCTGTTGGAAAGACGCTAGGTCACGCTCGCCTCCGCCCGAGAAGAAACATTTCCTCGTTAGCTTCCTCGGTAAGCAAAAGGGTCGTCTTGTTTTCATGGCTTCTGGTTCGTCTGCGACGGCGATGGTGGAGGAATCCAATTTCGAGGACGATCAGCTGGCTTCAATGACAACCGACGACATCAGTAGGGCCTCTCGCCTCCTTGACAACGAGATCCGAGTTCTGAAGGTGGGGGTAAATCCTAGCCGAGATGCCAGGTGTCGCATCAATCCTATTGTTGGATTTTATTGCTTCCGTGTTTGGTAAGGATTGTCCTGGCTTCGATCTTTTGTAGGACGAACATCAAAGAACAAATCTTGAACTTGAATCGCTCAAAGATAAGATAAAGGAGAATCAGGAGAAGATCAAGCTCAATAAGCAGTTGCCATACCTTGTTGGAAACATCATCGAGGTTGAAATTTTGTTCTTTTCTCCTGGCATTCCTTTTTTTAAGATTGGTTTTCTGCTACCTGTATATAGTGCGATGCTCTATGGTTTTGAGTGTTGGGAAGTGAATTGTGTACATGAGAAAATAATGGGAGTTGCGGTGATGAGAATGCTCAGGCGGATGTGTGAACACACGAGACTGGATAAAATTAGGAATAAATGTATCAGAGATAAGACATGAGTGGCACCAATTGTAGAGAAAATGCGAGAAGATCGACTAAGATTGTTTGGACACGCACAAAGGAGACCATTAGAGGCACTTGTCAGGCGTTGTGAGAGTTTATTTACTAGGCATGTTAAACGGGAGAGGGGTAGACCAATAAAGACTTAGAATGAAACTATAAGGAAAGACATGATGTACTTATGAATTAGTGAGATTATGACTAAAGACAGTGCACAATGGCGACAAAGGATCCATATAGCCAACTCCCTTTTAGTGCGATATAGGCTTGAGCGTTGTTTGTTGTTTGCATGGTTTATCAGTTTTTGTGATGATTTAATAACTCCTTTATCTTGTGAAAAATACAAGAATGATGGATGAACATATAAAATTCAAGTCATGAATTTTGTTTTACCTATGTTTCTCACAATCAAATTTATCCAATACATGAAAGATACCATTAACAACCTATATATTTGATTTCAAGTCATTTGAAAATCTTGGCACTTACATAGTCATCTTATCATTAAATCAAAGCTGTAGGTGTGACAATTTTGATGCATTCCATTGATGATCAAATAATTTCTAAAATTCTTTGAGTGACACTAGTTTATGATGTTAGAGAGAATGATGTAATCCCATTTTTATAAATCTAGGATGTATGATTTGTAATTGGACAATTGATGAATAGCAGAAATTTGAGTTTATTCTCTAGGATTTTACCCTTTGTGAATGTTGATGATTCACATCTTACCCAAGGATTCATTGACAATTTTTGGATTCATTGTTTATATCTCCGCCTCTAATTTATGTAATTCTTTTTATCTTCTTTTTATCTTCTCTAATTTATGTAATTCTTTTTATCTAATTTATGAAATTTTGATCAAGTTTGATGTTTTAGAAGTGAGAATTATAAGTTCTTAGTTAAAACAAATTCATTAACATAAGAGAATACTGCTATTTTAAAACATTATTAAATGATAGTTTATTAAAGATGTCATTTAAGAAGAGAATATTGAACAATATAATTTTTTCCTTATCCCAAATATTTGGTTTTAACTCTATGAATTGACATTTATGTTTGGGTGTTTTCGAAAGTGTTAAGCCTATTCTTTTCAAATCATTTTGAACTTCTATGTTATATCAACGCTACTCCTTTATTATTATAATTTTCAAGATTAATATTATTTACATATTTGTACTTAGGCATTAGTGAGATTATGATTAAAGACAGGGCACAATGACGGCAAAGGATCCATGTAGCCGACCCCACTATAGTGGATAAAGACTTGAGTGTTGTTGTAATATTATTTACACATCTAATGGGTGTATTATCTACACTTTATTTAATAATTCATTAATTTATCATTCCTAATTTTGCTGTACTCCTATTTATGTTCTAATTTCTACCACACACCTTAGTTGTAGAAAGGAATACTATTGTTTGATGTGAAAACTGGAGTTATTTTTTGAGAAGATGCACACAACTTAGCTTTACACTCTTTTATGATACCTCTTGAGACTTGGAAAGATACAAATTACTCCAGAGTTGTATGGTTAATAGACCTTTTGAGACAAAATTTAAAGATAAAAATGATTCACTTGATTGACGGCAATATCAATGATTGAGAACATAGGAGTTATTCAAGAGTAAGGCAATTATATGGAAATTAAACTTATGAAGCATACAATAAAATTATGAGAGAGGATAGTGGAGCATATTCTTGAAAAGATAATTTTGTTTTGGATAAAGTAGTTTAGTTTTATACTATAATGTTTTTGTATGGACGCAAATTTTGTATTAACACATTTTCAAAAAAGTATAAAGAGTAAATGAAGGACTCACATGTTTTTGATTGATCTCAAAAAGTGTTGTTCAAGTACATTGTTTTGAATATCCTTTGACTTGTTCGACATGTTATTGTTTAGGGCAAAAATATATTTTTATAAAAAAGTAGATTATGTTCTTTAGTAAGATATAAGCTAACATATATGATTTTTTCGATTTATTATCCGACATGACTTTTGAACATTTTGTCTACTATTTTATTTTATGTTATGTACTGTGTTATTAAAGGCGTGCCTAAGGTTCCAGACTCACCAGGCTCAGAGATTTGTGCCTCAGTGCGCCTTATTTGTGCCTTTAGAATATAAAAGATGTGTCAAGTGAGATTTTTGTTGTAAATTTTTTTCTTCAAAAATTAAGAAAAAAATAGTGTAAGAACTCAATAATTTTTTATCGATTTAATATTTGTGAAAGATAATTATGCGTTGAGACATAGATATGATTCAAATAACCACATTGATTCTATTTTTTAAGAGATATAAATGATAGTAATCATTAATTAGTAGACTAGATGAACAATTTGATCTAGAAGCTGAAAGGAGGTTTGATGCTGATTATTTAAAATGTATGTGGTTGCGCCTTGACTTCGTCAGGCGTGCGTTTGTGCCTTGAGCCTTGCACCTAGGCTCCAAGACCCGTTTACGCCTTGGTGGGCATTGCACTTTTAATAATTAAGGTTATGCAAAAGTATATATTTAATATTTATCTAGAAACACCAATACTGGTACGGGTACCGGGTACGATACGTACCCGGTTCGGCGGTTCGACCAAATTTAAAAAATAACGTTACAGGTACGTCATGATTCGTTATAACAAATATAATATATATGCATATATATCACAAGTGCAATAAATAGTTCTCAAAATATCAAAACATCATAGCAAATCATAAACTGAAGTACAAGTCCACAAATCAATGCAACATAACATGAAGTTTTAAACATTAAGCATTTGTAAATATTACAAAATTTAAAATCTTATATGTTTCACCAAAAATGATAAAATTAAACTTAAGTCTACTCATCAGTTTTTTTTCTTCTTCTTCTTCATTATTGGAGATCAACTTTATTGTTGGAGATCAACATCTTCAATGGTGGCGGCCATGGAGGATGAGATGTCCGCTTTACAGAAGGCGGGCACCTGGCGTTTGGTCCCTCTTCCTGCTGGTCGGAAAACTGTTGGCTGTCGTTGGGTTTACACTATCAAGTATAGTTCTCTTGACCGCTACAAGGCCCGTCTTGTCGCGAAGGGCTCCCCGGTGGCCAAGCTATCTACTGTCCTTCTACTTGTCTCTCTCGCTGCCTGCCATGGGTGGCCCCTTCATTAGATGGACGTGAAGAATGTCTTCCTCAATGACGATCTTGTTGAGCAAGTTTATATGGATCCGCCCCCGGTTACAAGCTTCTGGGGGAGCATTTGGGCCGTGTTTGCCTTTTGTAGAAGTCTTTATATAGGCTGAAGCAGTCTCGTCGTGCGTGGTTTGAGCGGTTCAGTACTGTCGTGCTTCAGAGTGGGTTCACCAGATGTCATGCCGACCACACGTGCTCTCAGTTATCAAAGGCGCAAGGCGCACCGAGGCGCAAAGGGCCCCTAGAGCCTAGGCGCAAGGCGCAGGCGCGCACCTGAGGCACGTGAGGCGCAAAATTGGGGGGAAAAGGAAATTGAGTGAATTGGACGCCCAATTCGCTGAAATTGAGCGAATTGGGCGCCCAATTCGCGGAATTTCAGCGAATTGGGCGCCCAATTCGCGGAATTTCAGCGAATTGGGCGCCAAATTCGCTCAATTTCAGCGAATTGGGCGCCCAAGTGCGCCTAGGGGGTGCCTCGGGTGCGTCTAAGACCATGTTTTTGCCCATATCAAAATTTGTTTTTTAAAAAAAATACCTTGAAAAGCCCGGGCGCGCCTTTGGCGCGCCTGGGAGCGTGTAAGGCGCGCCTGAGGTGCGCCTGTGGCACATCGCCCGCCTCAGCTGTGCTGAGGCGCGGAGGGCTGCGCCCGGCGCCTCAGGCGCGCCTAGGCGCGCGCCTTGACAACTAAGCACGTGCTTTGTTCGGACTGTTGTGGATGGCCGTAGGGTCATTATTCTTGTCTATGTGGATGATATCATTCTTACCGACAACGATAGCTAGGGGATACTTCAGACCAAGGGGGTTTTTCAGAAGACATTTGACGTGAAAGATTTGGGGCCTTTGAAGTACTTTCTCGGTATCGAGGTTGCCAGATCTCAGCAGAGGATCTCTTTGTCTCAGCGCAAGTATATACACTCGACCTCTTAAGCGATACTGGCTTTCTTAGGTTCTCTCTTGTGTCTACACCCATGGATCCAAACCATCGAATACACGCCGAGTCTGGAGATCCTCTTTCTGAGCCGGGTAGATACCAGTGTCTTGTTGACAGACTTATCTACTTGACCAACACTCGCCCCGACATTAGCTTTGTTGTGAGTGTGGTCAGTCAATTCATGCATGCTACACGGACTTCTCACCTTGATGCAGCGTTTCAGATCATCCACTACCTGAAGGGATCTCCTGGCCTCGGCCTTTTCTACCGTTCATCCCTGTCCCCCGGTCTCACATGTTACATGGATTCTGACAATGTGGTTCCCTTACTGATCGACGGTCTACTTCGGGGATGTGCACTTTCTATTGTGACAATCTTATTTCCTGGAAAAACAAAAAACAGAGTGTTGTCTCCCGCTCGTTTGCTGAGGCTGAGTACCGTGCTATGACTCATGGCGCTACTGAACTCCTTTGGCTATGTACTCTCTTGACCGGGCTTGGATTTCCTCCTTCTGGTCCCTCGACACTTGTTTGCGACAACCAGTCTGCTTTCATGCTAGCCTTAGACTCTGTTCTGCATGAGCGGACTAAGCATATTAAGGTTGATATTCACTTTCTCAGGGAGCACATCCGTTCAGGAACTCTTGTAGCGTCTTATGTTTCCTCTGCAGAGCAGATTGCAGATGCCTTCACCAAGGCGGTTGGGCCTTCCAGACTCCTCTCTACCTGTGGCAAGCTGGGCTTGCTTGATATATTCGCGCCAGCTTGAGGGGGAGTATTGAAGTATTTTCTGGTTTATTAACATATTTTCTGGAATGAGTTTAGTCCCACATTGCGGGCTACCTTATTTGTATTCGGTTCTGCTATTTATATCACCCGATAGTGGAAGAATAAACGAATCTAATTTTCTCTCATCTAATTAAATGAAGGGAAGGCATGGATGATTGTTATGAGATCCTTTCTTCTCCCTAGTTTTCTTTGTTTTCCTCCTTTTTAGGGTTAGGGATGTGTCTCTTCTTCCAACTTCTCCCTTAGATTGAGCTTCACTTCCTCATCACATTCTTCGTAGGTTGGGCACAACTCCCTTGTATCTCCACCCCACCATCACCTCCGATAAGATATTGACATGCTACGAGTTTGTCCGTAACAATTTGGTAACAGAGACATTCCATCTTCTCCGTCGCCAATATGACCCACAGTAACGAGCCCAACATCCAGCACGTCCGACTCCTAATTTCCTCATCAGATCCTCAGTTGTGCATGACGACATCAACAACAACAAACTAACAACAACACCATCTCTGCTCGTACCCTCTATTTGTAGCCCATATGAGCAACAATGCTGACCCTGGACACGCGTGAGTCCTCATGTTTCTTGTACCAAACCACAATTGGAATAGATCAATTTGCAGGTGTGTGCATCCTGGACTCGATCGTTCCCCGCATTTCCCCGCTGACTTTTTGGCTTTGGATCGGCTCGCAAAATACGACACACCCAACATTGATAAGCCAATTTTCTTTAGCCCGTTATGACTCTCTTCCTACCATTCCCAACGCCAACAGCTGCCTACAATGGTTCAAATTTAAGTTGCGTTTGAGCCTATGGTAATCTTCTCCCTCTTTCTTGTTCCTCTTTTGTTAGATCTAATTAAATACTTATAATTTAATGATCAATTAATTAAGATCTTGCTTTCCCTAAATTATCATCTTGCCTCTTTGTCGTTAATTTGGAAAAAACACTATTCGTTCACCTTCGCTTGTATATCTGTGGATGATTTATTTCATGGCGTTGATTGCTTTGGATAGCTTCATGATTTTACGAACCCTAGTTCGATTGTCACTTACAAGTCTTCGTGAAAATCTCTTTTGTGCTACATATTTGAAGGAACTCAGCTTTATTAAATTAAAATCAAAGCAGAAATTCTCGATTACATCAGTTTGGTATCGGAGCGTGAATTGGGCGATACCGGGTTAAAATTTTTATTTTAAATTTAAGTAATTAAAAGCAAACAACAACAACAAAATATTTCCTTTTTTTACGTATAATCTTTAGAGGGAAAAAGATCTTTTATCTCTCTCATTAAAATCCTTTAGGGCCTTTTAAAAAATATTTCAATTTTCACTTATTTTAATAATCCTATTTTCCGCTTATAAAAAAATTTATCATGAGTAATTTAAAAAAGAGCAAAATTTTGTTTTAGAAAGTTTTCTTTATTTTAAAAAATGTTATTTTCATATTTTAATGTTTAAAATTTATTAGGATCTTTATTTTTTGTTGAAAACAAAAAATACTTCTCTTTTGAGTTGAAAAAATCTTTATTTAATTTTTTTTAAAACTAAAGGAAAATTTCAATTAAGATCGTTATAAAAAGAAAATTCTATCACGTATTTTTTCGAACAAAAAAAGAAACTTATCTCTTCTTTAAATTTTTTTATATAAACCAAGGAAAAAAAATAATTATTTATTTCAAATATTTTAAATTTGAATATTTTGTCTTGTTTAGATGTTATACTTTTTTAAGTTAATTTTTAATTTATTTTTAAAATAAAATGAAAATTTGTGTAGGTTTAGAGAGTAGCGCGAGATATCTAAATTCTCAAATAAAAAATTATCAGAAACAATAACGTCTCTCACCACTAATATAAAGCACGATTTACACGGGTTCCATGACTTAAGTAGCAAAACTCAGTCTCATGTACATTCATGTCATGAAGAGAACACTAACCCTAAGCTCTTAAAGCCTACAAACCCAAGTGATTTTGATGGTCTTCTTGGGCTTGAGGAATGTTTAGGCTGGTATCATAGTATAAAATATTTCATGAGTTGGAGTTAGATACCCTTGAGTAGACAAGTCGGGTATGTAACTTGCAGGTTTAAGGAACCCACATTAGATTGGTGGAAATAACTAGAATGTAGGATAGAAGTTATTGTTGCCTCCCTTAACTGCCTGGGTTGAGTTTAAAACGGAGTTGCGCAAATGCTATGTTCCCCCCAATTGCCTACAAACTATGTATGGTAGATTCCATAATCTACAACAAAGAGGTTTATCCGTGGATGAGTACAATAATAAATTTTTAGTTCTTCAGTCTAGGCTAGGTATTCAAGAGGGCAATGTGATGACCGTGTCCCATTATCTACACTGGTTGCACTAGTCAATTAGGGATCAACTAGAGCTGCACCCTTATCAAAATTTAGAGGAAGTTTCTAGTATGGCTCGTAGAGTAGAGTCTTGGTTTTGGTCCGCTAATAGATCTCATCCTAGTTTCGTCATTTTCCCCACTCTTATGGTCATTAATTCTCCTTGTCTTACAACTTCCATGAGCACTGTGACTCCACCTATCTCCTCTATATCACTCCTTTCAGTCTTAGAGATTCTTCCTGAGCCCCAACTTCAGGAAGGAGAGCTCCTTCGTGTTTGTCCTATGATCTCCATTGCAATTGTGACTCCACTAATCCCCACTATATTACAATCATTAATCACTGAGTTTCTTCCCGAGCCTCTGCTACAGAAAGGAGAACTTGCTAGTGACGACCATTCAACTTAGATGACACAGACTCGATCTCCACATTTCCTGACTTTCCTAGTCCACTATAGCCGCACACCCCTGAGCCCGTAGACACTATGCTTTCGCTTGTCATTGACACTAAAGTCATCACATTGTATTGAATTTGTATTTGGTGACCGCCCTGCTATTATACCCAATGATTCTTTATGTTTAAACTCGCACAACAAACTTTATCATCAAATTAAATATCTATTTAAGAATTCGTATTGGGAGGATAATAATTGTCCTTAGAATTTCCACTCATCATAGGGACACATGCTTTAAAGGAGTTTTTTGTAAAATGCCCTCCTTATCTTTCTCTCCATTGTCAATAACCTCATATTTAGAAATAAGTGTATACCCATTATCTTCTTCATCATAGTCAATAACTCCCTTATTCAAATAGTTGCATAACTCCCATAGTCTAATATTAGATAATTTGGTAAAATGATAAAAAAATATGCATTATAGAAATATTTAATTGGAATTCATGGTAAAAAACTCAATTTTAATATTTACCTACATATTATTTAATTAAAATATATTTAGTAATTAATAAAAATATGTATTGTAGAATTCTTTGTATAGAATTCGTCGTATAAATAAAAAAAAGTAATTAAAATTTATACATATATTATTTAATAAAAAATATATTTTGGCTAAATGACACAAATAAACGAGTATTTCTGAAGAAATGATAAAATTCACGAAATATATATTTTTATGATTTTTTGTTTACCTTATTTAAACTTAAATGTATTTTTTCGCATATTTGACAAAAAAGAATAAAATTAAATAATATTTATTAAATAAAATAAACAAGGTTATTTTATTAATTATTTTTTTGATTTATTATAATTTATGGAATCAAAATAATTCATAATCACCATTAATCAAGTATCTATAAAAGATTTAATATTAAAGCACATAAATCAAGATTTTATAAGTTATAATAAATCTGTAAAAAGTAGTTAAACGACCTTGTTTATTTCATTTAAAGAGTTTATCCAATTTTGTTCTCGTCTTTTCAAAAAGTATGAAAAAATGCATATAATTTTAAACAAATTAAATAAATTAGAAAAAAACTTAAAAACTTGTATTACATGAATTTTGTGATTTATGTAGAAATACTCATTTATCTGTGTTATTTAGCCAAAATATATTTTAATTAAATAATATGTAGGTAAATATTTGAATTAAGTTTTTTTACTATGAAGTCATTAAAAATTTCTATAATACATATTATTATCAATTACTAAACTATCTAATATTAGATTAGGAGAGTTATACAACTATTTGTAGAGATTAAGGGAGTTATTGATTATGGTGAACAAGATAAGGGGGTTATCTACTTATTTATAAATATTAGCGGGTTATTGACCATGGTGAGAAAGATAAGGGGAGTTTTCACCTATTTATAAAGATAAAGAGGGTTATTCATTATGGTGAAAAAGATAAGGGGGGTTATCAACAATTTACTCCATTTTAAATGGTTAATTTGAGATCAATTTTTAAATTTGTAGCGGTAGTCAAATTCTACCGGGTGATATGTTTGGGATAGTTGATCTTGATCTAGTAGACACTCGTAAGTGTTTGGCAGGAAAGCGTATGATGCGATATGATTTGTTGATTCCACAAGTCGTCTGTGTTTACTCCTTACCTTTCTTCTTTAATCTTTATTCTCTCCCGTTTTTTGATTCCCGTTTCTTTGATGCTTTGATTTTTACTGATCATTTAAATATTATGAACAACATTATGAATAACAGTTTGCGTGTAACTTTAGAAAATTGCAGTGAAGGATCCTTCCTTTGACCAACTACATATCACAACCAAGAGTTTCTCTCACCCCGTTACATTTTCAGACTTATTTTGACAGAGTTTACTCAGGTTTTGGTTATTCAACAGCATGACAGTAGCAGAGCAGTCTCAGATCGATGTTTGGACACTTTAGTAGCTCTTTCAACCTCGGGAGAATTGATGCAACCTGCATCGCCTCATTGCACTTTAATTTCATTATATTCACATATGTATCTGTTGTATTTTCGTGCACGTTATTAGCACGTGTATGTTTATTTCGAACATGTCAATTGCACATGCTCGTACAACGTTTTTGACGTGACCAACCTATAAGATTATGAATACAATGACTGTCAAATTAAGTAATGTGATAATTATGGAAAGCACACAAAAATTAATTAAAAATTTTAATGAAGTACTTTAAATTGGTTAAATAAGTATTAAATACCTATTTAATTCTCATTTTTGTAGAAGAAATCCTTAAATCTCTTGCCTTTGAAATTCCTAATTTGATACTTATAAGCTTCTTAAAAAAATCATTCCCTTTATTAAATTACCTAAATACTACCTAGAATTCCTAATTATCTGTTTTTCCGAAACCCCAACTCGCCCCTATCTCGACGACGTCACTGTTCCTTGCTTAGAAGCTCACCGGTCTCCCTCTGGAGGACAATGCCTACAGTTTCTATGAGCCCAGTTGCCCCCTCTTCCATAGTACCCAATCGACGCAGCCGTTCCTTCGCCGGGTTCGACTGAGCTCACTGTCGATCGAGTTGACGCCCGCTCTTGCCGCCCTTGTCGCCAAAAAACACGTATGCAATGCCGACCGACTTCTAGGGCTCCACCCCCTCCCCTTTGGCCTGTTATGACTCTCTTCCTACCATTTCTGACTCCAAGAACTGCCTGCACCCCTTCCATTACTGTTCGAACCCCGTTCTCATTCCTGCCAGTCAACAAAATTCGAGTTTGAGTTGCGTTTTAGCCCATGGTAAACCCCTCCCTCTTTCTTGCTCCTATTTTTTTTAGATCTAATTAAATGCTTATAATTTAATGGTCAATTAATTAAGAGCTTGCTTGCCTTAAACTATCATCTTGCTTCTTTGTCGTTAATTTGAAAAAACTCCATTCATTCACCTTTGCTTGTATACCTGTGGATGATTTATCTCATGGTGTTGATTGCGTTTATGGCTAAGGTCTTGCATGTGTTTGCGACCCTCTAGTTCGATTGTCGCTTACAAGTTTTCGTGGAAATCTCTCTGGTGCTACATATTTAAAAGAGCTCAAATTTTTTTTAAATAAAATCAAATTAGGAATTCCTGATTACATCAGATCATCCGACACTCCTTTCTTTTCCTTGATCCAACAACCATAAGCCATCGAGCCGCCTACTCATTTTCCTCAGCCTAGTAGATTTACTGTAGATATGCATTTGATTAGTTAATTCCTTATCGAATTAATTGATTGCTTATTACTTCACTTCGATATGATAACTTGTTCTGACAATCAAATTGAAATTCACGAAATACTGCGAATGACATCAACGACAATGAATCAAGCAATGCTGGAACTACTCTCTGAACTCCTGAAACCCTATTTGAGCGGGCCCCAATCGAAACAGTGAATAAAGAGTGCTGACCAATCTTCGCCTGTCAAGCCACACCAATGTCGACCACACAATTTCCATCCATCCGTCTACTCTCCAACCACAAATTCCGCCAGCTTTGAGTTTCGTGCTTCCTACCCCCACCACTCTCGAGCCATTCCTTTTGGCGTTTGCTCACCAGACGGCGCCACCACTCTGATCACCACGATTCACATTCCATAGGATCCTCAATCGCGTCGTCCGCCCTCAACCATCGGGCATCCATGCACAAACTCCAAATATTACTCTCGACAATCCCCCCCTAACATCCACTCTCACTCCAGAGTGATCCAATCATCATTCCAACCAGACGCTATACTTTCAGGATGCAACTCCCCCACCACAACATTCCCATTGTAGCAACATTATTGTTTGTGTCAGCCGCACACAAGTAACACCCCCGTCACAACATCACCATCGTTTGTGTTAGCCTTGAGCATGACATAACCGCTACCTCGGATGAGGCGATGACATCTCAATTCTAGTGACACGCTGCAAGGGTTTGTTCTAGTGCGAATCTAAGGGACCATATGACTGCCTCACATGTTCTATGCCATACAATGAGCTTTAAGAACAAACTTAAAATGCTCAATGTGAAGGAGAGTGAGATGTTATGGGCCCACACTAGTCATCCTTTAATAATTTATGTTTAAGTAAAGAAGGAATTTTGCGTCTTACATGTTTTTTCAATAAAATACTGAAGTCAAATAGGATGCCGAACAAATAGAGAGAAAGTATCTTGGTACCTTTGTATAAGAACAAAGAAGATATACAAAATTGTCTTAATTACAGAAGAATTAAATTAATGAATCATACCATGAAATTATGAGAATGCGTAATAGAAAGAAGAGTAAGACAAGAGACTAGCATCTCAGACAGCCAATTTGGATTCATGCCAGGGCGGTCAATCATGGAAGCTATATATCTCTGGAGGAGACTCATTGACAACTATCAGAAAAGAAAACAAGATTTGCATATGCTGTTTATCAATCTTGAGAAGGAATATGATATGGTTCCAAGAGAGATCATATGGAGAGTCTTAAAAAAGAAAGGTATAAATTTATCATACATTGACATAATCAAAGATATATACAGATTCAGTGACGAGGATGAGGACATCTGGAAGATTAACACATGAATTCTCTATCACTGTTGGCTTACATCAAGGTTCAACTTTAAGCCCTTATTCTATATCCAATAAGCAATACCTTGGTGTTTATTGTTTACAGATGGTATTGTTTTGGTCGATGAGACGTGCGGGGGTGAAAACGTGAAACTTGAATCTTGCAAGACACTTTAGAAAAGATGGGTTTTATGTTAAGCAAGGCAAAGACGAAGTATATGAAGCTTAAATTTAGCAGTTCATGAAGGACAGATGACTTCGTTATTAAGTTGGGTGATCAAGATATTTCCCGTAGTGAGTGCTTTAAATATTTTGGATCTGTAGAAATGGAGAAAGCCAACCTCGTATATATGTTCACTTAGTACAAATACAAAGAATGAGTACATATATATAGATGAGAGAGAGAGAGAGAGAGGAAAGTCCTATACACAATGTGAGACTAAAGAGAGGAGAGAAAACCAATAAATGCTATACAAATGGGCCTAGTTTAAGTGGGCTTTTCCAACACTCCCCCGCAAGCTGGAGCGTATAGGTCATATGCACCCAGCTTGGACAAACACTGGTAGAACAGGGTACTTGATAAGGCCTTTGTGAGGATGTCGGCAACTTGATCAGTTCCTGGAACATGCTTCAATTCAAGTTTCTTCAATTGAACCTTCTCACGAACAAAGTGACAGTCAACTTCGATATGTTTTGTGCGCTCATGAAACACCGGATTCTTTGCGATGTGTATGGCGGCTTGACTATCACAAAATAGAACAGCAGAGGAGGGGAGTTTTACTCCTAGGTCAGTAAGGAGACTTTCAAGTCATGTGAGTTCTGAGACAACCGAGGCCATCGATCGGTATTCAGCTTCTGCAGAGGAACGGACTACCACAACTTGTTTCTTACTTTTCCATGTAATAAGATGACCACCAAAATAAGTACAGAACCCACTTGTTGACCTTCGATCGTCCAGGGAACCCGCATAGTCGGCATCAGAATAGACAACCAATGTGGGAGCAGAGTCAGAGGTTTTGTAAACCAGCCCTTGACCCGGAGCTCCCTTAAGGTATCGGAGAATCCGTTCAACCGCCTGGAGATGAGAAGCCCGGGGGGCATGCATGAACCGACTGACAACCCCAACTGCAAACGATATATCCGGCCTCGTAACTGTTAGATAGATCAACTTTCCCACAAGGCGTCGATAGTATTCCGGGTTCGGAAGCAGCAAATCGTCATCCGAAGCATGAGCGCATAGTTTGTGATTTGCCTCCATCGGGGTACAAGCTGGCTTGCAACCAGACTGACCAGCATCTTTGAGAAGATCGAGACAGTACTTTCGTTGGGAGAGCACCAACCCGTCCGGCCGCCGGGCGATCTCGAGACCAAGGAAGTAGCGAAGTTTCCCCAGGTCTTTAGTCTGAAAAACAGTGCTCAGATGTTGTTTGACCTCTTGAATCCCCTTTGAGTCATCCCCAGTGAGAAGGATGTCATCAACATAAACCAACAAAAGGACGGTGTCAGTGGCCCGGTGTAGGGTAAAAAGGGAGAAATCTGCAGAACTCTGAGTGAACCCCATGTCCCGAACCACCTTGCTAAACTTGTCAAACCACGCCCGAGGGGACTGTTTGAGACCATAAATGGACTTTTTGAGAAGACATACCTGAGACTCCCCCGTGGTCTCAAACCCGGGCGGTTGGCGCATGTAGACGGTTTTCTGAAGGTCACCATTCAAAAAGGCGTTCTTGATATCGAGCTGATGAAGGGGCCAGTGGCGGTGCACCGCGACGGAGAGAAGAACGCGGACAGAGTTGAGCTTGGCCACCGGAGAGAAAGTTTCCTCATAGTCGAGGCCCTCCTGTTGTGTGAAGCCACGGGCCACAAGACGGGCCTTCAGTCTGGCAATAGTGCCATCCGGAGCATGCTTGATGACGAACACCCATTTACATCCAACAGGGTGCTGACCGGGAGGTAAGGGAACCAAGTCCCAGATCTGGTTGGCCCAGAGGGCCGTCATTTCTTCGTCCATGGCAGCCCGCCAGCCAGGATGGTGAAGCGCCTCCTGCAAAGAGTTAGGGACCGAAACAGAGGATAATGATGTGGCAAAGTGAAGAAGAGAGGGAGAGAGGCGATGGAGAGAGACGTAATTCGCCATCGGATGAGCGGTAGAGGCGGGAGCCGGAGCAGCAGGTAGCAGAGCACCAGAGGGCGAAGCCGACTGCAGAGGGGCAACGGGATGAGGAGAGCGACGAGAATAGACCCGGATAACTGGTGGTGGTGGACGGATAGGAGGGGGGGAAGGCGGAGTGGATGAGGAGTGAGGAGCAGGAATGACAGGACGAACGGCGGGATCTGGACTCAGAGCGACATCTAGAGCAGGGAAGAATGAAATATCTTCACGGAAAGTGACGTCAGCCGAGACAGTAACCTTGCGGGTAGCAGGCGAATAACAAACATAACCCTTTTGAGTGCGCGAGTAGCCCACAAAGATATGCTTGGTGACACGAGGAGCCAACTTGTCTGTGGAGGGACCAAGGTGATGAACGTAGCAGGTACAACCAAACACCCGTGGAGGAACGGGAAAAGGCGGAGTAATGGGAAAGAGGAGGATGAAGGGAGTAGCATACTGGAGGACGGAGGACGGGAGGCGGTTGATGAGAAAGCAAGCCGTGGAGAGCGCGTAGTTCCAGTATGGTTTGGGAACCTGCATTTGAAGCATAAGGGAGCGAGCGACATCAAGAAGGTGACGATTCTTGCGCTCGGCGACACCATTCTGTTGTGGAGTGTACGGACACGAGATTTGATGAAGAATGCCGAACTCAGAGCAGAGAGTGGCGAAGGTATGACTGGTGTACTCCCGCGCATTGTCAGTACGAATAGTACGAATAGGCGCAAAGAACTGAGTGCGAGTCTCAAGAATGAAAGCCCGGAAGACGCGTGGAAGTTCAGAGCGATCCCGAAGGAGATATAACCACGTCATGCGAGAGTAATAATCAATAAAAGTAAGAAAATATCGATAGCCAGAAATACTAGTAAATTTGTACGGACCCCATATATCAGAGTGTACCAAAATAAAAGGAGCGGAGCTCCGAGTACAATGAGGAGGGAACGATGAACGGGGTTGTTTGCCCAAAATACATGTGTCGCAGCGAAAAGCAGGAAGAGTAACATCAGGAAGAGCCTTCCGGAGGACTGAAAGAGGGGCATGTCCCAGACGGCGATGCCAGTCCGAAGAGGAGAGAGATGCGAGGACAGTGGGAGAGTCGTCAAGAAGATAGAGCCCATTCTGCAGCCGTCCTCTACCAATGATAGTCCGCGTCTGCTGATCCTATATGAGAAAAGAAGAAGAAGTAAATGTCACGGAGTAATTGGAATCAGTAGTAAGGCGACCAACAGACAGTAAATTGAAAGGAGAGCCCGGAACATGGAGAGCCGAGCGCAGGAGAGAAGAGGTGAGAGAAATATCAGCACATCCAGAGACGGGAACCGATGCTCCATTAGCAACAGTAATGTACTTCAGGTGAGGTGAAGACAAGTACTGAGGCGGCCTAACAGAGGTGATATGATGAGTGGCACCAGAATCAAGGATCCAGCGCGGGCCAGAGGATAGGCAGGCGATACCTTCATTGGAAATGGAGGCAGCAGAGGCAACCGAGGCAGGCGGACGGCTAAGCAGGCCATGAAGATGCTGGAGCTGAAGACGAACCTCGTCGAGATCAGTACGAGGGGAAGCATAGTCGGTAGTAGCAGCAGAGGCCTGCGGACGAGGAGGTCGCCCATGTTTGCGATAGCATGTGGCTTCAAGATGTCCATCTTTACCGCAGAACGAGCACTTAGGCCTAGACCGGCCACCCCGACCCCGACCGCAAGAATCAGAGCGGCCGCCACGGGCAGAAAAGGGGAGAGGCAATAAGGGAGCTGGTGCCTGTTGAACAAGGGCCGGAGAAGGAAGTCCGGGCACATCCGGAGGCGGGGAGACTTTGAGAAGCATCGAACACACATCGGAGAAAGATGGTGTAACGGTAGAGGAGAGGATGTGAGCCCGGACACTGTGAAGATGAGGCGGTACCCGGGCCATCATCATGGCGATACCTATAGCTTCCTTTTGGGTACGTTGAGCAGCAAGATCTGAAGTAGGAGGCTGATGGTGGATCCAAGCCTCAACCAGAGACCGAGCCTGAGCAACAAAGGACGTCAGGTCGGTCGCGCCACTGCTATCAAGGGCCTGGAGAGCAGTGATGATGTCATACAGATGGTGGAGACTATCCTTGCCAGAGTAGAGGGTGTGGAGCTCGTCCCACATGCCTTTGGCCGTCTCATGGTACATGGCTAGGCGATAAGATTCGCCATCAAGAGAGTTAAGAAGCCAAGTCTGCACACGACCATCATTGCATAATCATTCCTCAGTAGGGTTACCGATAACGGCCTGAGTCAAGTGATGAAGGAACCCCTTTGACTGCAGGACACGGCGAACCGAGTGTGCCCATTCCACGAAGTTCTTCTTGCCAGTGAGAGAAATTGTAGTAATCCGAAGCTCGTCGCGGACTTCCTGGAGAGAGGCCGGGCGTTCAGGAGGAGGAACTGCCGTGCCAACAGAAGAGTCCGCAGATGTAGACATGGGGGCGACCTGGAGGAGAGGAAGCGGGCAGAGACAGCGGACTGGATGAGGCCGCGACGAGCTGGAGGAGGCCGCGGCGGACTGGAGGAGGCCGCGGTGAGTACAGACACGCTCAGCAAAGAGCGGGCTATGAAAGGCCGCGGCGGATTGGAATAGGCCGAGGCGGACTGGATCAGACCGCGGCGGACTGGAGCGGGCCGAGAAGAAAGGGCAATCCGGGGAAGCTCGGCACGTCGCGGGAACAAGAGGGCGACCGCAGCGGGCTGGACCAGTCCGCAAGACGAAAAAAAATGCAGAGAGGCGAGCCCGCGGCGGACCGGGAAAAGAACTTGTCCGCCAGAAGAGGAAGGAGAGCAGCCGCAGGCAGGAGAGAAGAGCGGACAGAGGGAGGCCGCCGCGCTCACGGCGGACGAAAGAGAGCAAGAAGAGGAGCGAATACCGAGCTCGCAGCGGACAGAAGGAGACCGCGGAGCTAGGGAGCGAGTTCGCCGAGGTCGCGCCGGACAAGAAGAGGCCGCAGCGGACTATGGGAAGCAGTGGACCCCACAGGATCAGAGAGAGGGCTATAAATAAGGACCAGAAGAGGAGGGAAGAGGAGTGGTTCCACGGGATGAGAGGGAGCGGTTTGGACAAGGCAGGCCGCAGGGGCAATGCGACTAGAAGGCGCGGACACACACACGCAGGCCGCAGAAACTGCAGGCCGCTGGGCGGATAGGAATGGGAGTCCGCAGGAGTCCGCAGGCTGCTGGGCGGATAGAACTCGGAATCCGCAGGAGACCGCAACCTGCCTCTGATACCATGTAGAAATGGAGAAAGCCAACCTCGTATATATGTTCACTTCGTACAAATACAAAGAATGAGTACATATATATAAATGAGAGAGAGAGAGAGAGGAAAGTCCTATACACAATGTGGGACTAAAGAGAGGAGAGAAAACCAATAAATGCTATACAAATGGGCCTAGTTTAAGTGGGCTTTTCCAACATGATCGATAGTTCAAAAAGATGGAGGCGTTGATAACGATGTAATACATAGAATCCAAGCAGGTCGGTTGAAGTGAAGTGGCGCGTTAGGGATCCTATGTGATCGTAAAGTACCATTAAAACTTAAAGGCAAGTTTTACCGTATTGCAATTAGATCAGCGATGCTCTATGGTTTTGAGTGTTGGGCAGTGAATTGTGTACATGAGCAAAACATGATTGTTACAGAGATGAGAATGCTTAGGTGATTGTGTAGACACACGAGATTGGATAAAATTAGGAATGAATATATCTGAAATAAGATACGAGTGACACCAATTGCAGAGAAAATGTGAGAAGATTGACTAAGATGGTTTGAACACGTACAAAGGAGACCATTAGAGGCACATGTTAGGCGTTGTGAGAGTTTAATCACTAGGCATGTTAAACAGGGAAGGGGTAGACCAATAAAGACTTGGAATGAAACTATAAGGAAATACATGATGTACTTAGGCATTAGTGAGATTATGACTAAAGATAGGGCACAATGATGACAAAGGATTCATATAGCTCACCCTACTATAGTGGGATAAAGGCTCGAGTGTTGTTGTTATCTTATTAAGCTATTATGTTATAAGTAATTTAGTATCTTTTAGTATTTTTAATATTTTTAATACAAGTCCAAATGTTCGGGCTTATTATGAGTATACCATTTTGTAATTCTGTATAAGGACCTCTAAGGTTATCTATGAATGAATGTTTCTCTCTTGTTATCTCTTTCTCTCCTTTTAGGGTTAGGTTTAGCAAGATTCCCCCTTCCTCGTTCTCTCTTTAGTTGTGCTCGGTTCCCTCATCACATTCTCCGTAGGTTGAACACGACTCCCTTGTATCTCTACGTCCACCACCATCCCCAACCAGATATTGATCCGCTACGGGTTTGCCCGTAATAGATGCGTACATTAGGTTTTATTGTGTAGGTGGGCTATCCAATTTCCACATGAAAGTGGAATTCTTTGATGAACAAAACAAGCTTCCTTTTTTGGAATTTAACGTACTAGGTATCGTTTGAATTCCTTTTGTAAATTTTCCCTGGGATAGTCTTATCTTCTGGAGAAAGTTACATATTATGACTTGGTGGACTATGAAGGAAATCAGCCTCTTACAGTATTGTTTCTTCTTTTTATCTGTTATTTGCTAGCTGTTTATTTGTATTTGCACTGCTGCTAATTGTTTTTTTAACTTCTGTTTTACTTTAGATTTTGGAAATGAACCCAGAAGATGAGGCCGAGGAAGATGGTGCAAATGTTGACCTGGACTCACAAAGAAAAGGGAAATGTGTTGTATTGAAAACTTCTACACGCCAAGTAAGCTATGAGTTCTTTTTTATTTTTAGTTTGTGAAGTTTGTCTTTTGTGTAACAACTTTGCGACTTCAAAACAGAGCTTTTGCAGTTAAGAGTTCATTTGTTCTCACATACAAATAAATAGAAACGCAAGATTAGTTTTGCAGTTACATTTGTGATTAAGAGTTGTCTAGCGAACAAGGAAAAACACATTTCTCTGGCTAAACATTTTTTTCTTAAGTGATAATACATAAGCTGTTTTTTTGAATGTTTTCTTTGCTAGGAGTGGTCATGAACCTGTTGTGGGTAAACTGGAGCGTATAGGTCATATGCGCCAAGCTTGGAAAAGAACAGGTAGTACAACTTGCGAGGTAGCGCCTTGGTGAGGATATCAACAACTTGTCCAGAGGCGGAAACATGTTCAAGCTTTAGCTCATTTGCTTGAACCTTTTCTCGAACAAAATGACAATCAACCTCAATATGTTTAGTCCTCTCATGAAATATAAGATTCTTTGCAATGTGTATCGCAGCTTGACTGTCACAGAACAGTGCTGAAGGTGAGGATAATTTAACCCCCAAGTCCATTAAAAGACTTTTCAGGCAGGTTATTTCAGATGTAACAGTCGCCATCGCACGGTACTCGGTCTCAGCAGACGAGCGGGCGACCACCGTCTGCTTCTTACTCCGTCATGTGATAAGATTTCCTCCAAAGTATGTACAAAATCCAGTAGTTGAACGTCTATCATCCAATGAGCCCGCATAATCCGCATCTGAGTATGTAATAAGAGAAAGGGAGGAAGACGGCTTGTACACAAGTCCCTGCCTAGGGGAAGTCTTCAGATACCTAAGGATGCGTTCCACTGTTGGAGGTGAGAGACCCGTGGGGTATGCATAAACCGGCTGACCACATCAACTGCAAATGATATGTCAGGTCTTGTAACTGTTAGATATATCAGTTTTCCCGCAAGACGTCGATAGATTCCGGGTTCGGAAGAAGGGAATCATTCTCAAATCCCTGAACACACAACATGTGGTTGACTTCCATCGGAGTTTCTACAGGTTTACAACCCGAGAGGCCAGCATCTTGCAGATGGTCAATGCAGTACTTATGCTGGGATAAGACAAAGCCATCCGTTCGTCGTGCTACTTCTAGTCCAAAAAAAAACGAAGACTGCCCAAATCTTTGATTTGAAATGTAGAGTTCAAATGTTGCTTCACATGGTGTATCCCAGCTGAGTCATCACCAGTGATAAGAATACCGTCCACATAGACCAGAAGTATGACCGTCCTAGTTGATTGGTGACAAGTAAAGAGAGAGGTATCTGCCGAGCTTTGTTTGAAGCCAATCTCACGAACGACCTTGCTGAATTTTACAAACCACGCCCGTGGAGATTGTTTGAGACCATAAATAGACTTGCAAAGTAGACAGACCCGAGACTCCCCCGTGGTCTCAAACCCAGGTGGTTGATGCATGTACACTGTCTCAAGAAGATCGTCATTCAAGAACGCATTCTTGACATTTAGCTGATGGAGGGGCCACTGACGATGAACAGCTAAGGAGAGGAGAACCCGAAACGAATTCAATTTTGCGAACAAGGAAAAAGTTTCCTCATAATCAAGGCCGTACTGTTGGGTAAAGCCCCGGGCCACAAGCCGAGCCTTTAAGCGATCAACTGTCCCATCCGCGGCATGTTTGATAGTGAAGATCCATTTGCAGCTAACACAACTGTGACCCGGAGGAAGAGGCACAAGATCCCAAGTGTGATTACCCTACAGAACCGTCATCTCATCATCCATGGCGGTGCGCCACCACGGATGGTGGAGAGCTTGCTGCACAGAGTTAGGTAGAGAAATAGAGGAGAGAGAGAGAGAGCAAAGACACGTAGGGACAGAGAGAGCCGAGCCTTTAAGCGATCACTGTCCCATCTGCGGCATGTTTGATAGTGAAGATCCATTTGCAGCTAACACAACTGTGACCCGGAGGAAGGGGCACAAGATCCCAAGTGTGATTGCCCCACAGAGCCGTCATTTCATCATCCGTGGCGGTGCACCACCGCTGATGCTGGAGAGCTTCCTGCACAGAGTTAGATACAAAAATAGAGGAGAGATATAGAGCAAAGACACGTAGGGACGGAGAGAGCTGGTGTAGAGAAACATAATTGGCCATGGGATGTGCCGTCGATGAGGATGTCGGATCAACAGGTCGCGAGAGCATACCTGTAGAGGGAAGCTACTACAGGGCATCCGAACGTGGAGGACGATGAGTGTACACCTGAATAACAAGGGGGTTTGACGGGAACTGTGGATGGTGGGATGCTCAGAGTGATAAGAGAGTTGGACTGGTGGGGTTGGGGGGGGGTAGGTAGAAGTGGTGGTAATGGAGATGTGACGAGTACGGAGGGTCGAGGTAGAGGAGGAGGAAGAAGGAGATCAGAAGGACTGATGTGATATGGTTGGTCTTCATGTAATGAGACATCAACAAATACAACCATCTTACCAGTCATAGGTTCAAAGCAGACATACCCCTTATGAGTGCGGGAGTAGCCAACAAACATCGCCTTGGTAGCCCGAGGGGCGAGCTTGTCAGTGAAGGGACCGAGGTGATGGACATAACAGGTACAACCAAACACACGAGGTGTGAGAGAGAAGTGAGTGGTGGATGGATAAAGTAGTGTGATGGGTGCCACAAAGTTGAGGACGAAGGATGACATGCGATTAATGAGGTGACATGCTGTAGAAACAACAAAGTTTCAATAAAGAGGAGGAACCTGCATTTGAATCATAAGAGAGCGAGCCACATCAAGGAGGTCGCGATTCTTTCGTTCCGCTATGCCATTCTGTTGAGGTGTATAGGCACATGAAGTCTGATGGAGAATACCGAACTCAGCGCATAGATTGGAGAAGGTGCGACCGGTGTACTCGCGAGCATTGTCTGTACGAATTGTTTTGACACAAGTAGAAAATTGAGTACACGTTTTGGTAAGAAACGTACGGAACGTAGCTGTGAGTTCAGTTCTATCACGAAGTAAATATAGCCAGGTAACTCGCGAGTAATCATCGATAAATGTAACAAAATATCTGTAACCAAAAACACTAGGGACATTATAGGGCCCCCAAATATCAGAATGTATTAACGATAAAGGAGCATCACTCGGAGTACATGAGGAAGGGAATGATACACGGTGTTGCTTTTAAAGATACATGATTCACAAAAAAACTCGTGGAGAGAGACAGTAGGAAGAGCTTTCTTGAGAATCGGAAGGGGGGCGTGGCCCAGACGACGATGCCTATTGGTGGTGGAGATGGTAGTGAGAGTAGTGGGAAAAACGTCGAGGAGATACAGCCCGTTGGATAACCGCCCTCTACCAAGTATAGTCCGCGTTTGTCGATCCTGCACAACAAATGAAGAGCGTGAGAAAGTAACACAACAATCAATATCTTGTGTAAGACGGCTAACAGAAAGAAGATTAAATGGAGAGCCCAAAACATGAAAGACTGAGGATAAGGAGAGGGAAGAAATACGTGGGAGATTGGCGATGCCAGAAATCGGGATCGTGTCACCATTTGCCATAGTGATGTTCTTGGGGTAAGGAGTATCTAAATATTGCGGCGGACGTTGTGGAGAGAGATGATGTGTAGCACCCGAGTCCACAATCCAGTGAGGGTTGTGTGAGAGGCAAGATATACCTTCATTGGAGATCGAGGCGACAGAGCCAGAGGAGCGGCTAACCGCGCCTTGAAGCTGTTGTAGTTGAGCTCGTAATGCAACAATATCATCACTAGTTGTGGAGGGAGGTGAGGGAGCTACTATAGCAGTAAGATGAGGAGGCAGACCATGTTTGCGGTAACAGGTGGCCTCCAGATGGCCATCCCTGCCGCAGTAAGGGCACTTGAAGAGTGTTCGGCCACCACGACCGCGTCCCCGAGGCTGGCGGCCACCACGAGCCGACAGACCACGAGTAGATGGAGCAAGAGTGACCACAAGTTGTTTAAGTAGAGCGGGAGACAAAGTCAGGACATCCGGAGGTAGAGTAAACTTGAGGAGCATTGAACACACATCCGAGAGGGATGAAGTAACATCGGAAGATAGAACGCGTGCGCGAACACTATGAAGATGTGGGGGGACGCGCCATCATCATAGCAATCCCGACGACCTCCTTCTGCTGCCGTTGAGTCATCAAGTCTGTAGTGGGAGGCTGATGCTGGATCCAAGGCTCAATAAGAGTTTTAGCCCGCGCAATAAAGGAGGTAATATCTCCGGTAACTCCAGTGTCAAGGGACTGGAGATCAGTGAAAATGTCAAAAAAGTGCTGTAAACTGTTCTTTCCAGAATAGAGGGAATGAAGATCAGTACACATAACATGAGCGGTCTCATGGTACATAGCCATACGACCGAGCTCGGTGTCCAGAGAGTTGAGGAGCCAAGATTGAACGCGTCCGTCGTCACGGATCCACTCATCAGTAGGTGCAGTGGGTGGTGTCTTGGTAAGATGATAGAGACCTTTAGTTTGAAGTACACGCCGTACGGAGTGGACCCATTGCACAAAGTTTTGCTTTCCACGAAGAGTTATTGAAAGTTGCTTAACTGGATGGTAGCTAATCACCTAGAGGGGGGGGGGGAATAAGTGTTTGAGTTTTTCTTTGTTCTTTTGCTGATTTCTATGATGATTTATGTAGAGCTTGTTCTTAGCACCTGCAATAAAACAGAAAACAAGCACACAACAAACACACAGATTTATAGTGGTTCCTTAATTGGGTACATACACTTTCCCTCCCACATATCCAACTGATTTGTTGGACTAGGCACAAACTCCACCAATATGCTCTTCAATGCTTACACCTCAGGCTCTCAGCCTTATACACAGATTCTTCACAGAATCCAAACTCAGAACCACAAGGGTTCCTACCTCAGAGCCCTGCAGAGCTCTTACAGCTCAGTGATCAACTGATCACCTACCTCAGCCTTATTTCTAAGGCCTACAACTCAGGCTCTTCAGCCCTACAGCTTCAGACACACAACCCTTCTCTCAGAGTGCTGCAACACTCCTACAACTCAGTACCCTTCCAGGTACCTACAGCTTAGCCTCCTCCAAGGCCTACAACTCAGTGACAAACTTGTCACCTACAACTCAGTGACTCTCCAGTCACCTACCTCAGACACAAGGTCCTACACTCAGGATGGGAGGACAGCCCTACCTCAGATCCACACTTGGATCCTACCTCAGAGAGCAGCACTATCCTACCTCAGGCAATTAAGCCCTACAGCTCAGATCCACTCTTGGATTCTACCTCAGTACCCCAACATGGCACCTACCTCAGTGATTAATTAGTCACCTACCTCAGGCACACAATGTCCTACACTCAAATTCAGATAAACTGAATTCTACAAGAAGTGAATACAGAATGTTTAAGAAAAATAAAATAACTGACTCTGAGTCTACCTTGCTGGAATGAGCAGATATTAGTCCAGCACTCTTGCTGTAGAAGGAATTAGTCATCTTCTACAGTTAACACTTTTCTGCTGCACAAATGAACAACTATCAACTTGCTGAATGGATGAATCAGGTTCTCTGTTCTGGAGAGAACTATCTTGCTGAACTTGAAGAGCTTCAACTATCTTCCTTTGCCTTTTGGCTATTTCTGCTGGACTTGAGCTTTCAAGCTTAATGAAGAAGATGTGCAGTCGCCTCTAGTTTTCTTTTATATTTTCTGCGTTTGTTCTTCGTTGCCCTAATCCACTTTTCTTTTTTCCTTTTTATATGCGTTGATTTGAATCAACGACACAATTGTGTGTGGGCCCAACCAAGGATTGGTGAGCCCCACCTCCTTCAGAAAAGGACAAAGCAGCTTTCGGCGCCACTGCAGCTTTCCCGCAACGGCTACCTGTAAGTTGACTTTGATGATGTCAGCAATGGTCATTACCGTCTGGACTTAGAAAATATTTCAGAAATCCATAAAGCGTTGAGTGATGTTAAGTCACTCAACGCCATCTGTCTTGGCTCTCAGCGCTTCTGGACTTGTGAATTTTCTCTGGATTTATCTCAGCGGTTCTGTCTCAGCGGTCTCAGCGGTTTCTTATTAACAGCTGAGACAAGCTTCTGTCTCAGCGGTCTCAGCAGTTTCTTATTAACAATTGAGACAAGCTTCTGTCTCAGCGTTTTCTTCTCAGCGGTCTCAGCGCTTTATTCTTAACTGCTGAGACAACCTTCTGTCTCAGCGCTTTCTTCTTAGCGGTCTCAACGCTTTCTTCTCAGCTATCTCAGCGCTTTCTTCTCAGCTATCTCAGCTGTCTCAGTGTTTTTTGCCTTAGTCAGTTTTTCTGGCTTTAGCTGCGTTCGACGATCTGTGGGCTGAGCTCGACGAACTCTGATCTTCTCAGCGGTCTCAGCGCTTTTTGCCTTAGTCAATTTTTCTGGCTTTAGCGCGACAAGTGTTGAGCTGAGCTCGACGATCTGTAAGCTGAGCTCGACGAACTGCAAACTGAGCTCGACGAACTTCAAGCTTAGCTCGACGAACTTTGTATCCTGAGCTTTTCAGCTTATCCCTAGGAATGTTGAGCTGAGCTCGACGACCAGCGAGCTGAGCTCGACGACCAGCGAGCTGAGCTCGACGACCAGCGAGCTGAGCTCGACGAACTGTGAGCTGAGCTCGACGAATTTTGAGTTTACTACCGAACTCATTTTTCTTCACCTGTCCAATCAGGGACTACCTACATGCATGAACTAAAGCACACATCAAATACATTATGCTCCTTAACATGATTGGTGATGCCTTTTCAAATCCTAAGAAACATTGTAGGACACAATTCCCAACAATCTTCCCCTATTTGAAGAAGACAGAACACCCATCCATGCTAAGGTGCATCAACACAAGAAATATCATGATAGGTCTAATGAAACATTATCATGACAACTAGTCATCCCATTACAGGATAACTCTCCCTAGATGAGATGGCTTACCACTATGATTGAAAGATCAATGATACAGGTGAATTATCAATCATTGACAATGTGATGGTATGATTAACAACAAAAGCTTTATTAATCATTTACAAGGTACACATTTTGATTAAGATCTATCTAATCATTAACTTAGCCAAATAACAGTAGCAAACTTTTGATTACAGGATATCTACGAAAGAACAACATATTTATTTATTACAGATATACAACTGAAAGTTGCATTATACATTTATCACATCAATATAGTTAGGGTCAACTCATATTTATTTCATTGATAAAGATTTGATGTTGCTACACTGTTGATATTCATTACAAGACATTGAATAAATGTTTAAAGAACCCTAAGTCTTGCAGCCTCATATTAGTTTCGTTTTGATGAACTAGAATCAACATCCTTGGAAGCAACAATCTTCTTCAAGTTTTCAGCTTTGTTCTCCTGCCACTTGAAGTGAAGGAATGACTTTGGAATATATCTGCGAGGCATTTTTTGGGGTTGCTCTTTCTTACCAGATTCTCTTTGAATACTCTTTCCCTTAGGAAATTTCTTTCCAGATGGTTTATTCATTACTCAGAAGGATATACACTATCAATATTCTTTAAGATTTGTCCATGACTTACCCTAACATTGATAATGATGGATTCAGAGGCATCACTTAGCTGTTTATGATCTGGATCATCTCTGTTCTCAGCTCTCCTCTTTGCCATGAACTCTTCAGCCAATTGAGTTCCTTCCCTCTTTCTTTTGGCAGCAAGCTGTGGATCCTGTGCAATTTTAGCTTGTGCTGGGAAGTCTAGGTCCTCTGGCCTCTTTCTATCCAGGAGGGGCAGGTGTAGTGTCACCCTGGTGCCTTGAATTACATTGAAGGTTTGATCTTCAATGAGTGTTGCTGCCTTAGCATGGTTGTTCTCCCCCTTTCTGCCTTCTTCAGAGATGGTATTTTGCAGTAAGATGGTGTTGGCTTCATTCTTGTTTGATATAGAATTGAATATTCTCTCATTGTCAACAAACAACTCATCTTTCAGAAGTATTGTCTCCTTCATAGATTGAAAGGCAACATTGGTGACATGTTGATTTACATGATCTGCTGCACCCTTGATCACCTTATCAGTTGCACTCACATAATTCTTGACATATCCTATGTCAGCTGTAGAGAGTTTTTGGCTTGTGTCCAAGGATTTCATGAGTGTGGTCAGTTTGATGCCAGCAGTTCCAGCCCCATCAAAACAGGTGGTGACCTATTTGTTTAAGTGGGAAATTTCTTCTTTATTTTCATTGACTTTGGTTGACAAGTCATCCCTCAGTTTGGCAACTGATTGATCAACATACTCCTTTAGGGTTGTGGTCTGAGCATCCAAGGGTGATTTGATTTGGTTTAGAAATTCCTCATTGGAGATGAGGGTAAATGAAGTATGGCTCATAGGAGGAGGTACAATATTCCGAGCAGGGATCTGAGAAGGCTCCCCCTCAACTACAACACCTATAGTAGGAAACATTTCCTTAGCTAAAGCTGCATTAACACTATTAATTAAGAGGGTATGAGTATTACCTGTAGTGGGTGCAGACTGCAGATTCAACTATTCTGTTGACAATTTGATCCAAGTTTGTCAAATTCATCTGATCATGCTCCCCCTCAGACTGAGCATCCTTCTCTGGGATTGACCTATCAAGATAAGTATCTAAAGCTTCAGGAGCCTCATGGTTATCTTCTGTAGTAGGCATATCATCAATTGCTGCTACATCATCAGCATCTGCCATATCTGCCTCATCTTCTGCAGCAACCTCTTCTTCATCGCCAATCTTTGACACTTGTCCTGACCTAGGGCTGACATGGATTTTATCAACATGCACAACAGTATCCTAGAGTTGAATGTTTGCAGAGGATTGACTGAGTGATAAGTCAACCTGCAGACCAACATCAGCTGGAGTGGATGATCCAAGCTCTAGTTCAGAGCTGGAAGTTTTTTCTTCCTCGGTAGGTTTCTTCCTTGTACCCTTAGAGGAGTGCTTTATTCCTGAAGGTTGGCTCATTGGTAGGACCCTACCTACCTCAGTGACTAATTAGTCACCTACGTCAGGCACAAAGTGCCCTACACTCAGATTCAGATAAATTGAATCCTATAGGAAGTGAATACAAAATGTTTAAGAAAAAAAAATAATTGACTCAGAGATAAATCTCTCAGTCTACCTTGCTGGACTGAGCAGATATCAGTCTAGCACTCTTGCTGTAGAAGGAATTAGTCCTCTTCTACAGCTAACACTTTTCTGCTGCACAGATGAACAACTATCAACTTGCTGAATGGATGAATCAGCTTCTCTGTTATGGAGAAAACTATCTTGCTGAACTGAAGAGATTCAGCTATTTTCCTTTGCCTTCTGGCTATCTCTGCTGGACTTGAGCTTTCAAGCTTAATGGAGAAGAAGATGTCCAGCCGCCTCTAGTTTTCTTTTGTATTTTCTGCGTTTGTTCTTCGTTGCCCTAATCCACTTTTTTTTTTTTATATGCGTTGATTTGAATCAACGACACAATTGTATGTGAGCCCAGCCAAAGATTGGTGAGCCCCACCTCCTTCAGAAAAGGACAAAGCAGTTTTCGGCGCCATTGCAGCTTTCCCGCAACGGCTACATGTAAGTTGACTTTGATGACGTCAGCAATTGTCATCACCATCTGGACTTAGAAAATATTTCAGAAATCCATAAAGCGTTGAGTGATGTTAAGTCACTCAACGTCATCTGTCTTGACTCTCAGCGCTTCTGGACTTGTGAATTTTCTCTGGATTTGTCTCAACGGTTCTGTCTCAGCGGTCTCAGCGGTTTCTTATTAACAGCTGAGACAAGCTTCTGTCTCAGCGGTTTCTTATTAACAGCCGAGACAAGCTTCTGTCTCAGCGCTTTCTTCTCAGCGGTCTCAGCGCTTTATTCTTAACTGCTGAGACAACCTTCTGTCTCAGCGCTTTCTTCTCAGCGGTCTCAACGCTTTCTTCTCAGCTATCTCAGCGCTTTCTTCTCAGCTATCTCAGCTGTCTCAGCGCTTTTTGCCTTAGTCAGTTTTTCTGGCTTTAGCTGCGTTCGACGATCTGTGGGCTGAGCTCGACGAACTCTGATCTTCTCAGCGGTCTCAGCGTTTTTTGCCTTAGTCAATTTTTCTGGCTTTAGCGCGATAAGTGTTGAGCTGAGCTCGACGATCTGTAAGCTGAGCTCGACGAACTGCAAACTGAGCTCGACGAACTTCAAGTTGAGCTCGATGAACTTTGAATCCTGAGCTCGTCAGCTTATCCCAAGGAATGTTGAGCTGAGCTCGACGACCAGCGAGCTGAGCTCGACGAACTGCGAGCTGAGCTCGACGAACTGCGAGCTGAGCTCGACGAACTGCGAGCTGAGCTCGACGAATTTTGAGTTTACTACCGAACTCATTTTTCTTCACCTATCCAATCAGGGACTACCTGCATGCATGAACTAAAACACACATCAAATACATTATGCTCCTTAGCATGATTGTGATGCCTCTTCAAATCCTGAGAAACATTGTATGGCACAATTCCCAACAGTGATAGTGGTAATGCACAGCTCATCCCGAAGTTCAAAAGGAGCAGTACGAGGATAGTCAGAGGGAGGAGTTACATCCGCAGCAGTGGTAGAATCAGAAGCCATGTCTCTGGGCTGCTAGGCACACTAACCGGGCGGATAGGAGCACGCGGTTAGCCGATTAATACAAGCGGCTAGAGACAAGGCATCGGCTAGGAGACGCCGCAGGAGAAGCGAAACATCAACGAACAGAAGAGAGTACTGCTAGGTCGCCGCGATTAAGGAGAAACCGCAAGGCAGGATAGGCCGAAGCGAGCAGAATAAGTCGCCGCGAGTAGAGAGTAGTCGCTGCGGGTAGGAGACACCGCTGCGGGTAGCATAGATCGCTGCAGGTGAAAGAAGATACTATAGGTAAAGCAGGTCGCAGCGAGCAGAATAAGTCGCATTGAGTAAGGATAAGTCGCTACGGGTAAACGAGGTTGCTGCGAGTAGGAGAAGTCGCTGCGGGTAAAAGAGGTTGCTGCGGGTAAAATGAGATCGCTGCAAGAAGAGGCAGCTGCTGCGGATAGAGAAGTCCGCGACGAGAAGTGAAGGCCGCCACGGGTAAAGAGAAGGGAGAGGCCGCAGCGAACAGAGCGGCTAAGAAATAGGCCGCACCCGAGCGGTTAGGAGCAGACCGCAGGGGCAGGGAGAAGAGGGAGGCCGCAACTAATAGGAAAACAACGGAACTGAGGTGGGGTCCACGTGCTAGAGAGAGGAAGGCTATATAAAGAGGGAAGAGTGGTGGATCCACGGGAGATGAGGAGGAAGCGGGTAGAGCAGAGAGAGGCCGCAAGCGGTAAGGAGAACAAGTCGCCGCGACAAGAAAGGAAACCGCGCGGACAGAGAAACCGGGCGGTCAGAGGCAGGCCGGACCGGTCAGATCGAGGCCTCTGATACCATGTAGAAAATAAAGGCTCAACCTTGTATATACTTCTTCATTTGTCAAATACAAGAAAGAATACAAATATATAGGAGAAGAGAGGGAGAAATAATCCTATACAGGAGATATGAGACTAAAAGAGAAAGGTGAAAAGAGCCTATAAATGGGTCTTTACATTGTTTTCTTCTATATTATCTAACAGTATTGAAAACTTCTACACGCCAAGTAAGCTATGAGTTCTTTTTCATTTTTAGTTTGTGAAGTTTGTCTTTTGTGTAACAACTTTGCGACTTCAAAACAGTGCTTTTGCAGTTAAGAGTTCATTTGTTCTCACATACAAATAAATAGAAACGCAAAATTAGTTTTGCAATTACATTTGTGATTAAGAGTTGTCAAGCGAACAAGGAAAAACACATATTTCTCTCGCTAAACATTTTTTTCCTTAAGTGATAATACATCAACTGTTTTTTTGAATGTTTTCTTTGCTAGGAGTAGTTGGTCATGAACCTGTTGTCGGCAAACCTGTGGGATGTTGGTCTTGTCGCCTGATGTTGGCTTGAGGAGGGGATGATTATGGAGCCGGAATCACGACTGTTTAAGCAGGGTGTGTTTGGAGAGAGAGAAAGAGCTACAACAATCTCTTAAAAAGACAAGAGATTCTAATTCTTGGATGTCTTCATTCAACTCATCAGTCATCACTTTCCTTTGAATTGGCTTATAGGATTTAATGACACATAATAACTCATAACTACTATCTTCCTAATGACTCATCATTTAATATCTAAAAGACAATATTCATAAAGACATGAAAACTAATTTAAAGATAACTTGGTCCATAACAGATAATTAGGCGTAAAACCCATAATAGATAACTAGACATAATACCTATAACAGATTGCTAGGCATAAATCCCTTATTAGAACCATGCTCTAAAATTTCTTGGGATAGTTCCTACTATTAACCATGCAATTGATTTTTTGTAAAGGTTCCTTTTACTATCACAAAGTTGAAGAGTGTCTCTCTCTCTCTATATATATATATACGAGTGCCCGACACGGGGCTCCGCCCCTATGGCCATGAGCGACAGTACCTGACCGGCGACGATAGGTTTTGCCCGCCCCATCAAGGGAGGTTTTGCACGCAACATATACATATGAGTACTCAAAATGACAGTAAAAAAATATACATAAATATTACAACTTTTATTTTGTAAAACAATATACGTTTTGACCTAAAAATATTAATTTTGACTTTAATAATGTTGATTGATTTAATGTCATCACCTCTAAAATATCACTGATATGCCTAATGACAACCTTCCTTGAATAGACCGCTGACATGCCTAATGACAACCTATCATAGTAGGTGTAAGAGCTCTACTAAAATTTTTTTTGAATTTAAATGGATTTTCATCATTACTTCTAATTTTTTGATAGTGTAATTACTTGAATGGACATTGTATTTTAATTTCTTTTAAATAGATTATAATATATGTCAAGTCATTAAAATATAAAAATAAGGGCATAATTGGTATTTTTGAATGTTTCACCAACGACAACTTTTTCCTTATAATAGTGAAAGATATGTATATATGTACAGATATTTGTGAAGTAGCATTTTCCCTCTGCTGTCTGAGTTTTATGATCTTGATAATTTCAAACAATTATTTTGTGATTTTTTATCACATGCATTCTGAGTGAATATATTGATATTTAAATGATTTATATTTCTTTTCCTGCAATGTCAAGCCATATTGTAATTTATTTGTACTTATTTTATATTCCAGACAATCTTTCTTCCAGTTGTTGGGCTGGTAGATCCCGATAAGTTAAAACCAGGAGATTTGGTTGGTGTTAACAAGGACAGCTACTTGATATTAGATACTCTGCCATCCGAATATGATTCGCGCGTAAAGGCAATGGAAGTTGATGAAAAACCTACAGAAGATTATAGTGACATTGGAGGCCTTGAGAAGCAGGTGACTCCATTATTTTCTTTGGGAAATTACTATTTTCTTACATTAACCAAATTTTTTTAATGGTGCTTATTGTTTCTAAATTAGGGTTTTCTGCTTCTTTTAGATGTTTCCGTTTATTTGAAATACATTCATTTTTACCATCATAATTATCCTTGTAGGATGTAATTTTTTTTTAGCAATTTTAATATCCACACCTGGAAGTAATGAGCTTCATGCATACATCAACAATTTTCAAATATTAATCTAGAAAATACCTGTTAATAATCAACCTGATGCATATGAGGTAAGGTTACTCGGGGGTGACCATAACACACAAAATAACTCAATGGACCAACTCCTTTCTGTGTTAGGGTTTATTAAAGCAATATATAAAAATGGGCAGTAGAGCCGCACACTAGAAGACTTTGACGCTTTATGTATGCTCAGAAGCCGGTACCCATTATTTTTCATTTTCAACATGGTATCAGAGTCGTGATCAGGAATCGTAACACCACTTATCTCCTTTTGACGTTACTGGTTGTGGTTCTGGACGGTAGCCTTTTATCCGATAGTCATGTGTTGGGTTCTCATCTTATCCTGCTCGTTGCCGCCAACTCTCCTATACCTTGTTGACGACTACTCTCTTATTCCCTGTCGATGACTGCCCTCGACGACATCTGTTTGTTCTAACAGGATTGGCGATGCTTGACAACAAGTCATCTACTTGGCTCGGGTGAGGTCTTTGTTCATCTGGTTGATGGGGATGACGTTGTTAGCTTGAGCGATGCTGGATGCTGATAACAATCTGCTTGGAATTGGACGGGCTTCACCTTTCCTACATCAATATGACTTACAACCTTCTTATTGATTTTTTTCCTGCTGGCTAAAATCTGGACTGTATTGGATTTCTTCTGATTGTTTTTAACTGATTTCTTCTTGTAAGCTGAGAAGTCTTCTTTTTGCTGCATTTTGTTTATTGGGGTTATTTCGTGATGTCGGGTGTGGCTAAACACATTATCACTTGATCAACCCCACGACAAAATGTTTATATTCATGTGATTCAACGGTTCTATTCACACAGTTTTCCCAAATTAAACTGAATGGACTGAATCATCTTCAATGGGCACAATTTTTATGCATTTTTTGTGTGAAGTCACAAAAACTGAAATTTATTACTAGGTCAAGACCTCCTAAAAATGAGGCCTCCTATGAGGAGTGGGAAAGAGAAAATTTGACTATTATGGATTGGCTTCTCAACTCTATGGGTTTGCATTTTTTGTACCATTTATTATTTTATTTGATTTTCAAAGAGATTTGGGACCTAATTGAAAAAAAATTATTCCAAGAAGGATCTAGACAGAGTTTACCAATTGCACTTAGAGTGGGTTAAGACATTATAGGTAGATCAACTCCACAACAAGTTTATGTTCATGTGATTCAACCATTTTATTCACAGTTTTTCCCAAATTAAACTGAATGGACGGAATTATCTTCAATGAGCACAATCTTTCTGCATTTTTGCTGGAAGTCGCAGGAGACCGAGATTTATCATTAGGTCAAGACCTTCTCCTCCTAAAACTTAGGCCTCCTATGATGAGCGAGAAACAAAAAATCTAATTGTTATGGATTGACTTCTCGACTTTATGAAATCGAATATTTCGTACCATTTATTATTTTATTAGATCGCCAAAGAGATGTGGGACCTAAGTACCTAACTGAAAAAATTAGTCTGCGAAGAAGAATCTGGTCAGAGTTTACTAATTGCACTCATAGTGGATTTTGATGGACACTATACAAGACTTTGAAAGCTACTATAGTAAGTCAACTCATAAATGTGCTAAGACAAGTACTCTGATTTTCAGTAGGTGGAAGATTATCAAAAGGTATGCAATTACATGTGTTTGAAATGTCTCAGGCTTCCTTCTGAACTTGAATTTTAGAGAGTTCAACCACTATGGACTAGGGAGAGATATTGTTCCTGGCTTGGACTCTGCTTCTCATTGTATTTGGGGTGTAAACAGTAAATCCAATTCTTCCAGTAGAGGTGTGGGAAATGAAAAAAGCGCTCTTGTTGTTGATCATTGGAAATGAAAAACTCATAACAATATCTACGAAATTAAAAATCAAAATTATAAGGGTAAATTGAAATGCCCTCATTGTGGGAAAAAGGGGGTATAACAAAGAAATGTGTTGGGAACTTCATCCTAACATTGTTCTTAAGGATTGGCTCAGAGGCACCGATGATAGATATATTCGACCTCAAACTATCTTGTATAGAACTCTTCATGATAAAGAGAGCATCATCGCTGAAAAGGAAAATCTTGTTAAAGAACTAGTTGCATTGAAAGATAGTATTGGTAGGTCTTCTTTTTCAGGAAGTCACATGTACAACTACCCAAGCTTCCTCCTTAAGAAGGCCTAATACTCTGTGGCTTATTGACTTTGGAGTTATGTTACCTCTCTTCTTCACTCTACTGGCAATATCACACTTGTTGATGGGTCATCTGCCTCAGTACCTGTTAAAGGAACTCATCACATTTCCCTAAGCTCTCTCATATTTTTTTCTTATTCTCTCTTTTCCTATCAATTTATATCTATGAGCTCCCTTACTGGACAAGTTAACTATTCCATCACTTTTTTCCTTCTCATTGCATCTTTCAGGATCTGTTGAGCATGAAGACGATTGGTGGTAAACATGAGTCTGGTGGGGTCTACAATATAGACACTGGGCATGCCTATGAAGTAGGTAAAGTATGTAAGGATGATCGGTTGGCTTTTTGACATTGTAGATTTGGGCATACTAGTTTGAAGACCTTGACACTTGTTTTTCCACTTTATCTTTTGATTGTAATTGGAATAGTCATTGTTAAGCCCGTGAGCTTGGAAAACGTCGCAATACTTATTCATCTAGTATTGGTTGGACAACTGAATGCTTTGATATGATACATTAAGATGTGTGGATGCGCCTATTAGTTCTGTTAATGGTTTTAGCCACTACGTGTCTTTTATTGATGAATTTTCTCGCTTTACATGGATTTATCTAATAAATCAAAAAAAAATCAAGTTTGTCAAATATTTAAATTATTTTGCATGCGAAAACCCAGTATCATTCTAAGATAAAGTGTTAAGGAGTGTTAATGGAGGAGAATTCATGTGTGATGAACTCAAGTATTTCTACAACAAAAAAGATTAGTTTTTAAACATCTTATCCCACAAATCGTTGACAAAATGAAGTTACGAAAAGAGAGAACAAACACATATTGGACACTACTAGGTGTCTTTTACGAGAAATGCATGCTCCTAATGTGATATTGGACACTGGGCATGCCTAAGAACTATCTTCATGATTAATCACATGCAATCACATTCCTTTGGAGGACAGTGCCCTCTTCAAATTATGGTACCTAACTCCCCTTTATTTAACCTTCCACCTAAATTTTTTGGGTGTGTTGCATTTGTTCATGCCGTAGAGCCAAACAAAGATGAGCTTGAGCTACAAGTAGAGCTATCACAGTTCCGACTCGGTTTTGGTTCTATTAAGAACGTGAATTGAACTGCTAAGGTAACCGTTCTTCAAATTAAAACCAAAATGCTAATTGGTTTGATCGGTTCCAGTTTCGGTTTCAGCATAATTTTTGAAACCATCGTGTCAACGATTCCGGTTCCGATTCTGGTTCCGGTTCAACAAGAACCAAAACCATACCGACCACTAATGGTTCCTTCCGGTATTATGCGATTCGGTTCGGTTCCAAACGGTCCTATGTGTCATAGTTTTAATCATTTTATAACTCTATAATTTAAGGCATTAGAAATATTCACAAAGATTATTAACTTTTTAAAAATGCATATTTGAAAAAAGAGATTGAAATTCAAATGGTTGGATCAATAATTTCATAGTTTTTTAAATCTGTATATGTTAAAATTAAACTAATACATATATGGATGCACGAATATCTGATTTGACACATTGAATAAAAACTGAATGTGTAATATTGTATGATTACAATAAATTTGATCAAAAAAATAATTAACATAAACATGATCATTAACATGATGAATAACATTTAATACTATAGCACCCAGTACTCAGAAAAAATAGTCACCTTACCAATGTACACACTGAAATATAAAAAAAATTAAAAAGTTGGCATTTTGATAATTATAACAAAAATTTGCATTGGCAAACTACAGTTTTAAATTCAAAACTTCAGCTAATCAGGTCCTTCATCACAACATAACACCATGGATGGAAATCCATTGGCAAACTTTCCTCCTAATGAGTTAGATCAAATAATAAGTTGTACTAGTATTGTAAAAGACATGATAGGTCAGGAGAAATAAGCTCACCAGGCAGCCATCAGATGCCCCAAAATTTGAAACCCTAACAGCGAGGGAGAGAATGAACACCGTCAGATTATCGTCTAGGAGAAGCCAGTCGAGAAAGTTACCGATTCCGTACGTAGATCTGAAGCCCTAACAAAAAGGCCAGAACGAACGCTGCCGGAATAAACACCGCCGAAATGGGGAGAAGAAAGCTTTTAACGATCGAGCAAGCGGAGCGAGAAGGAAGCCTTCAGTGCAGAGGAGCAGAAAAATGACCTACTGCCGTGTGGCCCACATATGAGTATTCGAGTCTCGCTGCAATCAAACGTTTGATATTGGTATAGTTGTATTGATAATACACATATTATTAATACAATACTCAAGCCTTTATGCCACTATAATGGGTCGACTATATGGATCCTTTGTCGCCATTCTGCTCTATCGTTAGTCATGTTCCTGTTTATTCCCAAGTACATAATGTCTATCCTTATAGTTTCATTCCAATTCTTTATTGGCCTACTCCTCCCCCGTTTAACATGCCTTGTGACTAAACTCTCACAACGCCTAACAGGTGCCTCTAATGGTCTCCTTTTTACGATTCTAAACCATCTTAGTCGAGCTTCCCGCATCTTCTCTGCAATTGGTGCCACTCTTGTCTTATCTCTAATACATTCATTCCTAATTTTATTCAGTGCGTGTTCACACATCCAACTAAGCATTCTCATCTCCACAACTCCCATTTTTGCTCATGTACACCATTCACTGCCCAACACTTAGAACCTTTGAGCATCACTGGTCTAATTGTAGTACGGTAAAAGTTGCCTTTAAGTTTTAATGGTACTTTATGATCACATAAGATCTCCGACACACATGTCCACTTCAACCAACCTGTTTGGATTCTATGTATCACATCTTTATTAACACCTACATCATTTTGAACTATCGATCTAAGATTTTTAAAACACTCACTACGAGAAATATCTGGATCACCAAACTTAATAATAAAGTCATCCTCTGTCTTTGCCCTACTCAATCAAAAATATTCTTTTCCAAAGTGTCTCGTCATAAATATATTATTAATAATATAAAAAATATGTAATAATATTAATAATAAATTTATATTGTATAAAGAATAATAAACAGATTATAGTTCGGTTCTGCTTTGGTTCGGTCTGGATCGGGTCTAAAAATTCTGAAACCACTCGAGACATTTATGTTACGGCTCTAATCTAGATAATAAAAGGAAGAAACATCACTCAGACCATTACTATTTACGTTTCCAAAATTCAAAAGGTCTATAAATTCACAAACGGTTTGGTCTATTTACGGAACCCGAATAATTCACAAACGGTTTGGTCCTGTTCTTTGCGATTCCGGTTCGGTTTACGATTTTTGGTTTTAAGTGGCAGCTCTAGACACAAGTGGTTATCTATATTTTCTTGTGTTATGCTGGGAATCAAAAGGTCTATAAATGTTTTCCCCTCAAACGTACAAGAGGTTTATATCCAAGAATATCTCTTTTTTCGAAGATATTTCTTATTACTCCTAGCAAGGAAGACAAATTATGTTTTGAGCACTCTCTCTTTAGAGGATGAGTAGTCAAGAGAGAATGTTTTTGAGGTGGAGGTTGAAATTCTAACCCCCAGAAACAAAATAAGTGGTAAGGCCTTAGAATTCGTACCAATCAGAGAAGGAAGAAGATTCAGATTTACGAGAGTAGGAAGCAAGCTCATGTCGAGGGCGAGAAGACTTACACTCATTGTCGATCACCTAACCTCCACCAGATCCAGAGCCTGAGTCTATTTCTATTGTTGCACCTGTCATTCCTATTCTCAAAAGTTGGTGGACAAAGTATCCTATTGACCATTATGTTGGGTAGCCATCTCTCCCTTTTTGCAATCCTATATTACTCCTATTTCTGTGATTTTCATTCCTAACAATTTTTCGGAAGTAATCACCAATTGTTATTGGAGGAATGCTATGGATGTTGAAATGCAAGTCTTACAAATGTAGACCATTTGGCCTGTACCAATGGTTTGACACATTGTTGGATGCAGACGAGTCTACACATATCAATAAGATGATACTCTTGATTAGTATGAGGCCATACTGGTTGCTAAGTTATTTACTCAGATGGATGGCATGGATTTTCATGCTATGTTTGCTCCAGTTGCTAAACTTATGTCGAAATTCTTTTATCTATTGTTGCTCACAAGTCCTGGACTCTTCATCAACTTTTGTGAAGAATGCTTTTCTTCACGAGCATCCTAATGAGTTAAATTATTTGACCCCCCCTGAATTAGATGCTCCCCGTGGACTTGCATGTCGTTTGAAGGCCATTTATGGTTAAAAATACTCTTCTGACATGGTTTGAAAAATTGAACTATAAATTTTTTGATATGCAATTTTCCAGGAGTGTTTTTTGATCACTCTATTTTTGTCCATCAAACTCTGATTATATCATTGTCCCTATTGTCCATGTTGATGACATTATCATCACAGGAATTGCCGAGCAACACTTTACATATGTTAATAGGGATATGACTTCCGCCTTTGAAATTAAAACCTTGGTTTATTGAAGTATTTTCTAAGAATTGAGTTTGCTAGATGTAAAAAAGGAACCTTCATCTCTCACAGAAAATATGTGTTGGACTTTGTCAAAGAAATTGCATATCTTGGGGTCGAACCTGTAGATAGCCCTATTGATTCAATTACAAAGTTGATAATGTTGATTCTCGTGTCTTGGATATGAAATTGAATTTTCAACTGTTGGTGGGAAAACTGATTTATCTAACCATCACTTTTCCTGATATCTCATTTGTTGTTAACCTTATGTATCAATTAATTTGCAATCCTAAATTGCACAATTATGGAGCTGTTCTAAGAATCCTTAAGTATCTTAAGAACGCTTCTGAAAACAAGATTCTCTATAAGAAACACCGACATGTGGATGTGCAGGGTTTGTGATTTTGTTTGGGCTGGATTCGCTACGGACATGTCTACTAATGGTTATACTATGTTTGTAGGGGATAATTTGGTGTTTTATAAGAGTAAAAAACAAAAAGTTGTTGCCTTGTCCTCCATCGAGGCTGAATGTACTGCTATGACCTTAGCTATTTGTGCGCTTATGTGGTTGAAATCTATTTTGGGAGAATTCAACTTCCCTATTCATTGATTTATGTATCTGCATTATGATAATTAGGCCACCATTCACATAGCATTAAATCCTATCTTCATATTGAAATTTATTGTTATTTTATTAGAGAAAGCTAAAATTATCTCTACTCAATATGTCACGGTACAATGTGCAATTGGCAGATATGTTTATTAAAGTTGTATCTGGACGGAGTTTTCATAGAAGCTCTTTATACTTGGGGATGCTAGATATTTATGATATTCACTTGAGGGAGGGTGTCGATTATAAAAATAAAGTACGGTTAATGGGAGGTGACCACAACACCTAGAATAACTCAATGGACTCTTCTTCTCGAGTTACGGTTTATTGAAGAAATATATAAAAGGGGCAGTAGAGCTGAATAGTAGAGTTCAAGACTTTCTGTGTGCTCGGAAACAAGTACAGATTCTTTCTCGTTTTGATCAATACCTTCCATTCTAGAATAAAACATCATTATGTCTCAATGCATTGTGATCTGAGATGATTTGATTATAGAGATCTTCGAGCTGCTAATCATAGCCATTTCTATCATTTTATTCATTTCCATTATCAGATGTTTTGAGTTCTTGGGCATGGCATGCTGAAGTATTTCTATCCTTCCCATTACCAGATGTTTGAATTTTTATGATACTTTGTTCAATGTCTTCTGTCTTCATATTATTTAATTTAGTTATTTATTATGCTCTTTATGTAAAAACCATTAGGGTCGTTCGTTTACACGGAATTGGAATTCAAAATTGGAATTTAATATTAGTGAATATTGTGGAATTGAATATTGGTGACTAATTTCAATTCTACCGTCCGTCTAATAAACAATATTGGTGAATATTGTGGAATTGATCAATTTTTTTGCCCGAACACGAATTTTTCGCCTTGACGGCATTTAATCGCCTGACCGCAATTTTTTTGCCCGGGAGCGATTTTCTAAGCCGGGGGTGATTTTTTCTGTCGAGCGCGATTTTTTCGGTCGGACGCGATTTTTTCGTCCTGACGCGATTTTTTTGCCCGGGCGCTTCTTTCGCCCTAACACAATTTTTTTTCGATCGGGCATGTTTTTTTCGCCCGAGCGCAATATTTTCGCCCTGACGCCAATTTCTCGCCTCGAAGCATTTTTTTGCCAATACGTGTATTTTTCTCCCGGACACGAATTTTTCGCATAGACGTCATTTTTATGTCCGGACGTGAAAAACGCGAGCCCGGGCAATAAACGTGTGTCCGGGCGAAAAACGCGCGCCCGAGCGAAAAACGCGCGCCCGGGAGAAAAAACGCGCGCCCGGGCGAAAAACGCGCGCCCGGGCGAAAAACGCGCGCCCGGGCGAAAAACGCGCGCGCCCGGGCGAAAAACGCGCGCGCCCGGGCGAAAAACGCGCGCGCCCGGGCGAAAAAACGCGCGCGCCCGGGCGAAAAACACGCGCACCGGGCAAAAAACGCGCTCGCCCGGGCGAAAAACGCGCGCGCCCGAGCGAAAATGCGCGTCCGGGTGTAAAAACGCGCCCCCGGGCGTAAAAACGCGCTCCCGGGCGAAGCTCCCTGTCGAAAAACGCGCGCCCGTGCGAGAAAATGTGCGTCCGTGCGACAAAATGTGATCTCGGGCGAAAAACACGCGCTCAGGTGAAAAACTCGTCTCTGCCGAAATTATCCAATTCTTATATATATTGGAAAGAATTGTGTTTAGTTCAAACTCAATTCCACGGAATTCATTAAAATTCAAATTCCAACGGCAAGCGTGCAAAAGAACGACGTAATTGGAATTAGACCTTTAATTACAATTCCAGGAGCTGCAAACGAACAGATCCTTCTTGTTTTCATTGATTTAGCTATTTTTGTAAAATAACTATTCAGAGTTACGAGCGACAGTTCACGGGGCCCCCCGTGTGGCCGCGACAGTATCCCAACCACGACAGAGCCTCGATATGAGAGTGCTCCCATCCCTTGCGGCCCCCGAAAAAACAAGCGACAGTCCGAGTACTACGCTCAGGGGGTCGTCAATGTCGGGAGTATCGTCGTGCCGGGGCACTGTCGTGGTCGGGGTACTATCGCGACAGCACGTGGGGCTCCCTCGCGCACTGTCACTTGTATATATACGCATGTTTATATATAAAATATATTTTAATATTATAAATATTATATATATAAACATTTATAATATTATTAATAATATATATATATATCTATATTGTATATACAAAGATATATTGGAACCGTTGTGATTGCACGGTGTAACACCCGAGGCCCTTCGAGGGAGGAGATGGACTGCCAATAGCCTCTTCAAGAAATTCCTAAACATCGAAACTCGTTGCTCCCCTGATTCCCCCCACTTCTCTCCTGATTCCACCTACATGTTTATTGTTTAGGGTTGCTGCCAGCGGCAGAGCCATTGGCGGCCTGCCCGGAGCCCACCGACGAACCTGCCGGACCCCGGCTAACACGTCGGGGGTTGTCCGGCGGCTTGCGGGCAAGGTCACCTCTGGACAACCCTCGATGGGTTCGCCAGAGTCCGGTGAGCCCGCCGGCGGCGGCCTTAACCGCGGCCCGTTCGTTTTTTTTTCTAATTTTCTCAAAAAAACTTTTAAAAAATATATAAATGTTTAATAATATATAATAATAATAAAAAATATATGTCTTTAAATTTTACATAATAAAAAAAATGACATGATTTTATAAAATAAATATTGCTAAACCCGCCGAGGGCGGCCTGAGTACTGTCGCGTGGGGCACGACTAGCCCCCGTGCACTGCCACTCGTACACACACACATATTTATAATATTATATATGTAGAATTGTTCGTCGACATTCTAAAGCAAGAATTGTGCGTCAAAATGCTGGGTGGGTTAGTCGTCTTGGGGTTGGCGCTGGTGCAGAGCTTCTGCTGTCCTGTGATCTGGTGTTGGGTGAGTTAGTCGACCTGTGCTTGGCACTGGTGCAGAGCTACTGCTATCCTGTGATCCTTGGAGTTGGATGTTGCGGCAAGTAGTACACCGCGGCATATTTTCTAAACCTAGGCATTCCGTAAAAAAATAAAATAAAACTAAGCCGGAAACATAGCAAGCACTCACCAGTTACTGTTCATCTGATAAATTGTTTATTCATAGTATAGATATAAAATAACTATTTGGAGTAATTCAGAGCATTATGATGAATATGAATTTTGAATTCATGCTGCTCCCTCCCAACTTTGTTGAGATTGTGAGATGCTTTCTCTCTTTTGAAAGCATCAAGCAACCTTCACAGTTCCTCATCAACAACAGTTCATCATGGTTGTTCAAACTTTTGTCCCTCTTAACTCAAAATGTTCTCCTGTCTCACTTTTTATGCTTTAAATGGAAGCTTTCCTCCAGGCATTCGTTCATCCAGATCTATTATGATAATTTAATAAAGCTCCACACCTGTGTTATTATAACCCTGACTGAGATTTGACTAATGTCGACACTCCACTACATGAGTAGGAACCTTAAGAATTGGATTCCCTAGCAATTGCCTCTTTGTTTGCAATCATTCTCTGAATATTTGATTAAGCATGTAAATGTGCTAAACATGTGCCGAAAGAGAATGATTTCAAGTTTCCTCATTCGCTGAATGCTATGTTATTAAAGACGCGCCTAAGACTCAAGGCTCATCAGGATCAGAGGTTTGCGCCCATATGTGCCTTTGGAATATAAATGACGTGTTTGAGTGAGATTTTTGTTGTAAAAGTTTTCTTCAAAAATATGTAAGAACTCAATATTTTTTTATTGAAATAGTGTTTGCGAAAGATAATTGTGCGATAAGACATAAATATGAAGCAAATGACCACATTGATTTTATTTTTTAAGAGATATAAATAATAGTAATGAATGATTAATTAGTAGACTAGATGAATTTGATTGAGAAGCTGAAATGATGTTCGATGCTGATTATATAAAATAGATGCGGTTGCGCCTAGGCTGCAAGATCTTTTTGCGCCTTGCGCCTTTAATAACTAAGGCTGAATGTCATGAGCCTATTTGGAGCGGTGACCGGAGTAGTGGTCAGAGGCGGAGATGATGGTGGTGGTCCTGGTGAATGATACAACGGAGTCTTAACCGTGGTTGCCTAAGCGGGGCTTGTTTGTTAGAGAAGTGCTACCAAGATCTCACATTCAAAGACAAGGAATTAGAACTCTTTCATTGCTTACTATATGAGACCCTTAAGGTCCTATAAATAGAGATACAAAGGGGCAAACATGTAACTTCCCTTGACACAATAACATAATAAAAATACTCAAAGAAAACATAACATAATAAATGGACCCGAAGCTTATAACATCATTGGGCACACAACCCATAACATCTCTCCCGGCCTTCAAATTGAGCTTGTCCTTAAGCTTGAATGAGGATTTTACTGCATGATCGTCTGGCTCTTCGATTTCATGCCCAAACAATTCTCGGTATTATGCTGCTGTAGCAGAGACAACGATAGCTTGGTCGGCGAGGGAGCAGTGTCAGGCAGAAATGGCGGCGCCGACATGGGACCGATCAGCTGATGGAAGGGATCCATGGGGCCCGGTAAAGCAGAGGTCGACATGAGCGGGGCTAGAGGAATGAACGGCAAAAGAGGCGGTGATGTGACCGGAGGCGGGAACTGGTTCGTCGGGGTCGACAGATGGATGACCGTAGGGATGGGTGGTTGCAGTGGAAGCGGCCATGACACATTCTGTGGCAGCAAGGCAACTTTCGGATTCCTAATTTGGTGGAGGGCGTCAGCGTGCTGCAGACGAGCGTTCATGGAGGCCATAGATTCTTGTAATATGGAACAAATCGAACCGATTGCGGCCCCCTCCGTGGCACTAAGCTTCACAACCACTATAATTAATTGGTGAAGTCATTAATTAACTCAATTAAGAATTAAATAGTTAAATAATTGAATCAATTAATTAATGGGCTAAATGGGAGGAGGTTTGTGTTGCTCAACGTAAGGTTTTAATACAACATAGTTGCTGCTATGGGGAGGGGATCGAGGCAAGGGAACCATGCGGCAAGTGGCTCAATAGACATGCACGTATATTCGTGCAAAGTGGCAGGCGGCTTGAAATTTGAAGGATATGATAGGTGACTGCTGCTGCTAGATTGAAGGGCTTGAGGTAGCAGTGAGACGCCCAATGGAAATGTTCGTGATGAACTCGCTTGCGTGAGGCCTTCGTTGTCGATAAAGCATAGCAGCGGTGAAGAGGGATTCATGTGGGTAGGGCGTCGATGATGATGAAACGATGGCCGAACGCATAAAGGGAGGCGTTGCGGGTCGTGCAGAACTATCATCGAAGCGGAAAAAAAGTCAGCTTGTGCGACATGTCGTGGCAGAACAATTACGAAAGTGCGTTAGATGGTTCCAGGAAGGGCACTGGTTCGTTCTAGGCAAGGCATGTTGCCACTGTTGGGGAAGATGTGCAGCGAGAGGGAGGAACCCGAGGACCGTGGAAGTTGGCCGTGGGTGAAAGGATCGATGCTCTGATACCAAAGTTGTTATCGGCCTATTCGGAGCGGTGGCTGGAGTAGTGGTCAGAGGTGGAGATGATGGTAGTGGAGGATACAATGAAGCCTTAACCACTATTGCCTAAGTGGGGCTTGCTCGTTAGATGAGAGAGCTACCAAGACCTCTCATGCAATGACAGGAAACTAGAACTTTTTCATTGCTTACCATATTAGACCCTTAAGGTCCTATAAATAGATACAAAGGGGCAAACATGTAACTTCTCCCGACACAATAACATAATAAAAATATTAAAAGAACACATAGCATAATAAGTGGGCCCGGAGCCCATAACATCATCATTGGGCACATAACCCATAACACTGAAATCCTTATTCGTGCTTGGCTCAATATTATACTCACTATTACCATCTATTGTTCAGTCAGAACATGACCTAAACATTGAGCCAAGTTGATGACTATTTAATGTATGTAAAACTTTTCAATTAATGACTCCAATTTCAGAAAACATTGTGATTTTTTTATAGAACTCGGATATCAAGAGGGACATTATTGATTTTTCTTTCATTCGTCATGTCTTTTAGTAAATGGATTTTGAAATATTATTCATGCTTGACCTATCTTCTTTTTGGTCGAGCTGAATTTAGACCAAGTCGAACGCAAGCATCTTTGATACCATATTTTGTATAACTGCAATGCTCTACAGGCCCCATGTTAAAAGAAGTTTCAAATACCAAACTAAATGGTGAGTTTTTTATGCTTCATTGTTCGTGCATTATGAGAATTGCTTACTTAAAACTATATCAAGTAAAGAACAATTGGTAAAGTAATACCGATGTAACTGGGGGCACAGTCTATTGTTATTTTGTAAGCTTTGTATCTTCTTTGATTTAAACTTTTGGATTATTGGATAACAAAGTTTGTAATTTTGAATTTCTTGTAGATTCAAGAACTGGTTGAAGCCATAGTATTACCAATGACTCACAAGGATAGGTTTCAGAAATTAGGTGTCCGGCCACCTAAAGGTGTCCTGCTCTATGGGCCTCCCGGAACAGGAAAAACATTGATGGCTCGTGCTTGCGCTGCACAAACAAATGCAACTTTTCTGAAGCTAGCAGGCCCACAACTTGTCCAGGTGATTTTTTTAAACCATTTTTATGCATTATTTATCAAAATCGAACATTTATCATGTATGACCAATCATAGCTGTTCATGATGAGTGCCCTAAGATGTTTGTTATAAATAAGAGAGGAAGGGGGACTGATTTGGGTTATTGGTAGATTTTGGAGGGTTATTCCTCGGAAATCGGAGATCTTTTGTGGTGCTGACTCCACATAACCCTAAGGTGACGATTCCTAGGATTTACCCTACTTGCCTTTTGTTTTCCACAGCGGCTGCCGCTCACCAACACCTCATCACCCCCTCCTTTACTGAAAAGCACGGCCGGCCATGGGGAACCCATCTCCAACAGCCACCCCTAGCTGTTCTTGGGTCGATCCTGTCCAGCCACCTTGGGTCTTCTTCCCCAGCCACCGGCCTGCTCACCCTTACTGCCAAACAGCATTTTCCTGCTGTCCCCCCCTGCCAAAACAACCACGATCCAGTCCAATTCCTCCCCCCAGCCGCCAGCCTGCATCCTCTGCCTCTATAGCAGCTCTGCCACCTTCTCACTGCCGATCCTTCATCTCCACACCCTCTCCGAACCCCTCCAGTCACCCCCATCTCACCGAACACTATTCGCCTGCCTCTAATCCTCCCATCTGCCACACAACAGCCCTCCAACAGTCCTAACATCCCTAGACCATCCTGATTCAGCTAGGGACAACCACCACTACTCTTTGAGAACACCAGCGCCGCTCATATGGCCACCAAATCTCATCCTCCTCATCGGCTACCTTCCCTTTGTGAGTACTTGTTGTTTTGTATTTTGATTTCTTCCCTTTGTGAGTACTTGTTTTGTATTTTGATTTCTCTTTATTGCACGGATTGATATCCTTATAAGATTTAGAATGCTAGCTTGTTAGTGTGCTTGTTTTGTAGTTTTTTACATCTTGCAGGGTGTATTCTCTTTAGCACTTGAAATCAAATTGTTCGCAGGGAAGAAAGGCGCACCCGCTTACCTTTTCAAGTTAATTTGTTCTTTGTCTTGTGATAATGCGTTGTTTAAATTTCTGATTGCTGCCTATTTCATTGCTTACATCATCCTCGGTTAGTAACGGTTAGGTTTCCCTAGTGCTGCACCTCGGATTGCATATTTAGAATTCACCTTCACAACCTACCCTGCGTCACAAATCTTGTTAAAGAGAAGAGAGCATTGTTGATGTTGAAGATTAAAAAAAGGCAGTTGTAAATATTTGATAAATTCTTATGCTATGTAAGCTTAAAACTTAGCTGTCTAAGCTGTTCTAAACATATATTTTGGTTACCTTCTTTAATATAAGTTCCTTTGCTGGGTTTTGGCACTTGGTATGCAACAAAACCTGAAGACTAACATAATTAAGAAAAAATTATACTCTTCAAAAGTATTCCTTTAAAGTGAAGTGTCTGATTAAATACCTTTTATTATCTCTTATTAAAGTGGAGATTGCAATATGCTAAGCATTGCTCCACTCTCTTTATGCCATCCTGGGTAGAGACATTGTAGTTTTATTGTATTGGCTTTTCTCAAATAGAACTGAATAACTAGGAACAATCTATCTGAAATTGATTCATTGTTGTTAAAAGTATTAGAAAAGCCTTGTAAATAGGCCCATTAATTTGACCCATATTATAGCCCATTATTCTCTTAGATTAATCCCACATCTTAGATTGAGATTCCTCTCGTCTCTCTCTTCCTATATATATGTATTCCCTCAAGTTGTAAAGACAATTTTTTGGCATTAATAAAATTTCCACAAATTTCTACATGGTATCCGAGCGCTCGACCCCCTTTTGGAGGCTAGACCTTTTTGAACCGCATCCTCTCTCTGGCGAGCCCTTATGCGGTCTCCCTGTTTCTACCCGCGACCCTCTACCTCCCGTGGTTTCCACATCCCTTCCCCCTCCTCTCATCCTTTTTTATAGCCTTTTCTTCTTTGCTTCGTGGGTCCTAGTGTGTCTCTTCTCGCTGCGATCTACTCGCTCTGCCCGCGGCCCTCTCCCGCTGATCTGCTCTGTTTGCGGTCTGTTCTAGCTGCTTTGCTGTCTTGTCGTCGCTATTCTGATCTGCTCGCACTCTGTTCGCGGGGGTCTCTGACCGCGGTCTGATTGCGTTCTCGCCGGTCCGACAGCCTCTTCTAACCGCACATGTTTACCGCTGCGGCCTCCTCAGTTCTATCCGCTGCTTGATCTGCTCTCACTGTTCGCTTACCACTGTTCGAGCATTGTTTGCTTGCTGCTGCGACACTTCCTTCCTGCCACTGTTCTTGCTGCCTGGACTTTTTTTTTGTTCTTGAGTGCTGGTGCCGCTATTTCCTCTTACCGCGACAAGAACTGTTCGCTTCCCGATCTGTCTCCAGGCTTTACCATTGTTGCCTTTGTTGTCTGTTGCGGTCTCTCCTTGCGGGTTCTTCTAACCGCCTTCTTCTAGTCGCAGCACTGTCCCACTACTCCTTACCTTTTCTCCTGCTTTTTAGCCGCACGACTAGTGGGTTGTTCCTTCTCTAGCCAACGATGTGTATTCGCCTGTCCGCCTGGCAAGCTTCTGGAGTTGTTTGATTTATGAATTCGACTGCGGGTTTCTCCCTTCCGGCTCGTGCGGCTACTGCTCCCGTTCCCGAAGTTCGTGATGAACTCCGGATTACCACCATCTCTCTCAGCGGGAAGCTTAACTTTGTGGAATGGGTGCACTCTGGTCGCAGTGTTTTGCAGACGAAAGGACTTTTTCATCATCTGACATGTGCTACTCACACAACGCCCACCGATGAGTGGCTCCGTGATGACGGTCGTGTCCAATCCTGGCTTCTCAAATCAATGGACACCGAGCCATGCAGGATGGCCATGTATCATGAAACGACCAAGGTAGTGTGGGAGGAGCTCGACTCCCTATATTCTGGCCAGTATAGTCTTCAGCACCTGTTCGACATATTACAGATCTTCAATCTCTTGACCCCGGGGCCACTGGTGATGTGAATTCCTTTGTTACTCGGGTCAAAACTCTTTTTGAGGTATTAATACAACATCAGCCTCCCACCACAGATTTGGTTGTGCAATGTGCGCAAGAAGAAGCCGTTGGGATTGCCATGTTGATGACCCGTATTCCACCCCATCTTCTTAGTGGCCTAGCTCAGATTCTATCTTCCACTGTTACTCTGTCCGTCTCGGACGTTTGCTCGATGTTCCTAAAGGTGACTCCCCCCCGAATGCTCCTACAAGTCTAACTCCGACTCTCCTCCAGCAGCCCCTCTCTACTCTTGCTCCTTGTGGTCCATCGGCTTGTGGAGGTCGCCATTCTCGGGGACGGGGCCGTGATGGTCGTACCCTCTTTAAATGTTCTCACTGCGGCCGAGATGGTCACCTTGAGGCCACCTGCTATCGCAAGCATGATTTGCCTCCTCATCTTGCTGCGTCTGTTACTACAGCTTCTTCCTCAGCCACCAGTGATGACATTGCTGCTCCGCCAGTGATGACATTGCTGCTCCGCGCGCTCAACTCCATCAGTTACAAGGGGTGGTTAGTCGCTTCTCTGGCTCCGTGGTGTCGATCTCCAATGAAGGCATATCTTGTCTCTCACAAAACTCTTACTGGATTGTGGATTCGGGTGCTATGCATCACATCTCTCCGTAGTGACCACCTCAATATTTGGACTCTACTTATCCCAACTCCCAAGTTTATCACAGTGGCCAATGGTGACACCACCCCGATTTCTGGCATTGCTCATAGGCCTTTTACTCCAACCCTCTCTCTATTCTCGGTTCTTCATGTTTCGGGATCCCCCTTTAACCCTCTCTCTGTTAGCCGTCTTACTCAGGACTTTGATTGTTCTGTAACCTTCTCACGCTCATCTTTTGTTGTGCAAGATCGACAAACACAGAATATACTTGATAAAGGGCGACTGTCTAATTGGTTGCATCTTCTTTATGTTCCATCTACTGCTCTCTCCACTGTCTCGCCTGTTGATTGGAATCGTCGTTTTGGGCATGCTCCTCTCCAGATTCTCAAGAAAGATCTTCCCGATGTAACTCTTCATGAGTTTACTTGTGAATCTTGTATCTTTGGCAAACAACACCGTGTATCTTTTCCTCCTTGTACTTGGCGCGATACTTCTTTTTCATTGGTACATTCTCATATTTGGGGACCATATAAGATTCCTAGTGTTTTTGATTATCGTTATTTTATGACATTTATTGTTGATTACTCACGCGTAACTTGGTTATATTTACTTCGTGATCGTGTCGAACTCTCATCTATCTTTCGTGCATTTATTGTGTAGACTCGTACTCAATTCTCTTCTTGCTTTAAAGTTATTCGGACTGATAATGCGCGCGAGTATACCAGACGAACCTTCTCCAATCTGTGCTCCGAGTTTGGTATTATCCATCAGACTTCGTGTGTCTATACTCCTCAACAGAATGATGTAGCCGAGTGGATAAATCGGCATCTTCTCAATGTTGCTAGATCTCTCATGTTTCAGATGCAGGTACCACCTCGGTACTGAAACTTTATCGTTTCTACTGCCTGTCATCTCATCAATTGCATGCCGTCGTCCATCCTCAACTTTGTAGCTCCATTCACTCTCCTTTTCCCCTCAACAACTCCGTTTTCTCTCTCTTGCCCCGTGTTTTTGGATGTACGTGTTATGCACATAACCTTGGTCCACCCAATGACAAGTTTGCTCCACGTGCTTTCAAATTTTTGTTTGTGGGCTACTCTCGCACTCAGAAGGGGTATGTTATTCTGCTACAGACGGTAAAATGGTTGTTTCTGCTGATGTCATCATTCACGAAGATCAACTGTTTCACAACATGCCCACAGATCCTCTTCTACCTCCTCTACCTCGGCCCGCGGTTCCAGTCTTGTCTCTCCTTCCACCTCTCCTTCCGACAACAATGCAATCTAAACCACCTCTTATTCGTGTTTACACTCGCCCCCCCCCCCCCCCAAAAAAAAAAAATCTAATGCCCTGCAGCAACCTCCTTTTACCGGTGTGATCTCGCGACCTGCCGATTCAACATCAATCTCTACGACGTATACTTTGGCGAATTACGTCTCCTTACATTGCCTCTCCCCACCTTATTCGTGTGCAAAAAGCCCGGGTCTGGGAAGCCTGCCCGGGCCCGGCCCGGAGAAAGCCGACGAGTCCCGGGCCAAGGCCGGGCTTGGGGGACATATCAGGCCCCATATTAGTTGGTTGCCCGGCCCGGGCCGAACCAGACAAACCCAGGCACCGGGCCTAGCCTATTGGCGGGATTTTAATCCCGCCTAATCATAGGCAGGATTTTAATCCCGCATGTTTGGTATTCAGGCCGGCCTGAAGGGCCTTATCGGGCCCCCTCTTTGAGAGGGAGCCCGAGCCCGGTCCGGCCCGACTTAAGCTGAGCCCGGGCCGAGCCCCGTTGACAAAATCCCGGGCCCGACCGGCTCCGCCCAAGCCCGACACGGTCCGGTTTTTCGGACACGACGACCCCACCTCTTCTTAAATTTGCGCTCTCTCTGTTAGTGTCCTGGTGATCTAGAACTAATCAACGAGTTAGTCTCGCTACCAATCTGAGTTATCAAAGGCACAAGGCGCACCGATGCGCAAAGGGCCCCTGGAGCCTAGGCGTAAGGCGCAAGTCGCAAGCGCGCGCCTGAGGCATGTGAGGCGCAAAAATGGGGGAAAAAGGAAATTGAGCGAATTAGGCGCCCAATTCGCTGAAAGGCCGCGCGCCTGGGAGCCTGTAAGACGCGCTCCTGGGCGCGTCTGGTGCACATTGCCCGCTTCAGTCGCGCTGAGGCTCTATGGGCTGCGCCCGACGCCTCAGGCGCCCGCCTTGACAACTAAGTTACCAACGTATTATGAGCTTATGGGGTCACACATAATAACGTGTGAGAAATTGGATCTTTGATCGAGGTGGCTACTCATAAAGGTTTTGAATGTGATGGCAAATTCATTTGATTGGAAACTGTGTGACAGTTTGTCAATTAGAAGGTTTGTTGATGAGAAATGTTTTTGATGCTAAGTAAAAAATTCGGCTTGATGGTCCTGTTCGACTAGATGGAATCAATGAAGTCGATGTATTGTATATTGGGATGCTGCAGGGACTAAGTTCATTTTTGACTAGATGAAGTCGATGCAGTCGAATCCATGCAGTCAAATTGATGCAATCGATGAATTGTATATTTGTCTGCTGCAAAGACTAATTCCATTTTAGACTAGATGAAGTCGATGCAGTCAAATTCATGCAATCAAATTGATGCAGTTGAATTTTAGTTAAGTTGTTTGACAACTTGTTCGCAGGATGCCTTCGATAACTCATGTTGTTGATGAAGTCGATGCAGCCGATGCAGTCGAATTCATGCAGTCGAATTTTAATGAAGTTGTTTGGCAACTTGTTCACTGGATGCCTTTGATAAATCAAGTTGTTGATGAAGGCGATGCAACCGATGCAGTCGAATTCATGCAGTCGAATTCATGTAGTCGAGCTGATATAGTCGAATTTCATGCTGTTTGACAACTTTGAAATTTGGATTTGCGACTAGGTATAAAATCGACTGCACCCGTCGTTTTGCCATATTTTGAATCTTGAACCCGGTTCAGGCTATTGAGGTGTAATTACTGTTTAGCCTCAACCCGTTTCACTTAATATTATATATAGATATAATTTCAGGGTTAGGGCACAATTTTATCCCGGTTTATTTCTTTCTCCCAAACCCTAGATGCGGAAGCGGAACTGTTCCATACGACGAAATCCCGATGGCGTCCTCGCGTGCGATTCGAGCCGTAGCGCCGACGATCTTCTCCATGAATCGAACCTAGCAGTTGACGAACGTTGCCTACCTAAATAACCATTCTATGGGTGATCAGTCAAAGCTGACTTGGTGTTGGTGAAATACGGATTTTGTCCAGTAGAGAGAAGCTCGCATAAACTCTCCGAATTGATATTGAGGGTATCAATTTGATTAAAATAGTGAGAGTTCTTTTAATTAAAGTACATGTTAAAATATAAAATGTATTTTGAAACATAATACTAATATCACTTTGCATAAATTTCTTGTAGAATTTCCATGGCAAGTGAATCACACTCCATCATGTTCCTGAGAGCTATCCTTGAGAATGATAAGCTGAATGAGACAAATTTCCTGGACTGGTACAGGAACCTAAGAATTATTCTCAGGCAAGAGTGCAAGCTCTATGTCTTGGAAGAGGATCCCCCTGCTGAGCCAGCTATTACTGCCCCTCGAGCAAATAAAGATGTTTACAAAAGTATTATGATGATTCCTGAATGTCGAATGTCTCATGCTTGCCACCATGAACTCTGAGCTTTAGAAGAAACATGAGAATATGACATGTTATGAGATGGTCAAGCTCCTAAAGAAAATGTTTCAAGGGCAGGCTCAACAAGAGAGGTTTGACATCTTCAGGGCATTGTTTCAGTGCAAGATAGGAGCTCGAGACTCAGTAGGAACTCACACACTCAGGATGATTGAGTATATAGAGAACCTTAAAAGACTTGGTTTTCCCTTGGGCCAAGAGTTGACCACTGATCTGATCCTGCAATCGTTGCCGGACAGTTATGAGCAGTTTGTTTTGAACTACAATATGAATGGAATTGACAAGACACTGCCCGAACTACTAGGCATGCTGAAAACTATTGAAATCAGTATGAAGAAGGTCAAGCCTGCTAGACCCACATTGATGGTGCATAAAGACAAGGGCAAGGCCAAAGGATCAAAGAAGACTATGGTGAGACCTAAGTCGTATCTTGATCCCAAGTCTTCAACACTAAATAAGGGCTTGACGAAGGAAGGAAAGCGTCATCGTTGTGGCAAAGCTGGACACTGGAGGAGGAATTGTCCTCTTTATATTTAAGATCTGCAGAAGAAGAAAGGAATTGCGACTTTCACTTCAGGTATATTCGTTATAGAGATAAACCTTTCTGCTCCTTCGTCTTGGGTATTAAATAATAAATGCGGTTCTCATATTTGTATAAATGTGCAAGAACTGGGAAGAAGAAGACTGCTGGGTAAAGAGATGGATCTGCGCGTTGGAAATGGAGCAAGAGTTGATGTCATTGCCGTAAGTGTCTATCGTCTTTCTTTGCCCACTGAGCTTGTAATAAAATTAGATAATTGTTATTTTGTTTTTTTCATAACTAGAAACATTATATACGTTTCATGTCTTGATATGAAAGAATTTTCATTTATAATTAAAAATAACTATTGTTTAATTTTTATGAATGATGTTTGTTCTGGTGTAACCCAACTGTTTAATGGTTTATATGTTTTGAACTTAGAGCATCCGATATATAACGTAAAGAATACTAAAAGACTAAAAACAAATGACTCAAATCCTATATTCTTTTGACATTGTCGTTTGAGCCACATAAATGAGAAATGCATATTCAAGCTCCATAAAGATGAATTATTCGACTCATTTGATTATGAATCATTTGAGCGATGCGAGTCTTGTTTGTTGGGCAAAATGACTAAAGACCCTTTCACTGGTCATACTGAGAGGGTTGCTGATCTTTTGGTTGTTATTCATAGTGATGTATGCAAACCCATAGTTTTTGTGGCTAGAGGTGAGTTTCACTACTTTGTTACTGTTGAAGCCAAAATTTGACTCCGACAAATGTTCGCAAAATAGGGGCGTAGCCGACACCTACTTGGCCCAAGCTCCGACCTCTGACTAGTCGTGAAGGACTAGAAAACTGGCCCAAATCCGCAGCAGGGAGGTCCCACCGCTTACCCGGAAGGTCACTGAGAGCTTCCCCTCCAAAGCCAAAAGCTGGGCTTGGAGTTCCTCAGAAGACAATGCCTATGATTCCCTGGGAGTGAAAAAGTCCCTTCTGAAGAACTCCTATGGGCTTATTTATAGATTTCGGAATCTGAACTGCCAATAACAAAACTGCACTGGTCTGAAATTACCGGGGTACCCTTGGCTGGGTCTGCCAACAGCCAAACTCCGCTGTTCTGAGGAGCTATGCGCAGGCCACCACGGGTAAGAGGGTAAAAATACCCGGGGTAGAAGAGTAAAAACCCCCGTTGCCACGGAAATATGAAAATGGTCTCTTCTCGCCCTGGCGAGTGGAGGAGCACCTGTCGGCGAGATGGACCCCACTGCTTATCTTGCCTGCGCCCTTTGCTACGAGGTCTTCTCGCCGCTGGAGGTCCTCTCGCCTCTGGCGGCCCTCTCGCCTCTGGCGGCCCTCTCGCCTCTGGGTGGGGTATCTTGCCCACTGGAGAGCCAATCATCTCGCCTCTTGCGAGTGAGCCCCCTGGTCCCATTCGCCTGCCTCGACCTATTTGCTCCTTGAGAGCTTCTTGCGAGCCCGAGGTTGTACACAATCCCCGCTCTTTTCGAGATTATTCTAAGCTCGAAAAGAATGTCCAACCGAGGCTCGTTATTCAAGGCGCATTAAAAAACGTATTTATGAGGAATCTTTTGAGGCCCCCACCGGGGCCTATAAATATATGATTCCTGCCCCGCACACCGGGCGTCCTGCTTTGCATATTCTTCTTCCCTAGCTTGAATCTTTCGGTATGACGCACAGCCAGAGCTTCCGTGAACGTCTCGCACTGGTGCGAGAGCAGCACAAGGCCAACGTGGCCTCTTTTACCTCTTCATTAGTTCGCCCTCTCCGTCCGTCGTCTCGCCTAAAAAAGATGAAGGCTGGTGGTCCGTCGCCTGCCGCAGGAGATCTGTCTCGCGCCGCCTTGGAAACCGTCCCCACTCCTCATGCGTCTTCCAAGGAGAAAGAGGTGGGTACTCACTTCTGCCGCTGTTATCTCTGCAATCGTGTGCTCTCTTTTGTTGACTAGTGTCTTTTCAGGGAGCTCTTGTGACTTCACAGCGCCCGGAGAGCCCGCGAGATGGTTCTGCCGTTCACTGTGAGGAGTACGATTCGCAGCCCTCTTCTACTCCTCCAACTACTCCCAGCGAGAGGAGGGACGACCCTTCCCCGGCCGCCGAGACCTCTCGCTCTCCTGGTAAGAGACCTTCCCTCGCCCTTTTGAATCCCCTTCGCTATTCTCACACCCTTCTGCGAGTGCCTCTTCCACCCTGCCTCTGCACCCCTTGCGCAGATTCTCGGGCCAACTCGCCTGTTGAGGAGCAACCAAAGCGACTCTCCGTCTCGCCTCCTCCTGTAGATGGGATTGAAGACTATCTGGGTGACCCTTCGAATCCAGCGGAGATGAAGCGCAAGACAACTGAGCTTTTTAGGAAGCACGCGCGCATCATCCACTCCTTGGCGCAGGATAAGCAGGCCGCGGAGAAGCGCATCGAATCGCTGGAGAATGAATGCGCTCGTCTATCCTCCGGAGCTAATGCCGAGCTAGATGTCGATGGTACCAACCCCGAAGCCATCATAAATGAGACTGATATGCAGCTCCGTCTCGCACGCCGTGGTCTTGAATCCATTCGCGCCTTCCACTCGCGGAGTAGACCTCCCCGCACGGGAGCTCGCGGTGGCCGCTGGGAATGGCGCCCATATTGAAGGACGTCCGTCTCGCCGCTTCTTTGAATGTTGTAATAATAGTTGTCTCGTCGTCTCGCCTAATTGTGAAGAAACTGGCTGCCCGCTGTACGCGGGATGATCTCTGAATACATATCTTAATTGCTGGTTTTTTATTCCTTTTATAATTTATTTATTTTTTGATTATATTATTCATATATTCTTTTTGATTGCGATGGGTCGCGCCGATTGAGATTGAGGAGAGAGAAACGGACGCCGACTCTTCCCCTCCCCTTATATTTTTTCCCGCCCATCAATCATTGCTCTGTATTGGTTATAAATATGCCTGGCCCGGGGTCCGATAGATACCGCACTTTTTCTCTCATGCTGCTACCCAAGCTCTTGGCTCTCTGATTCTTTCGTCTTGCCGGCCCCTCTCGCCCTTCTCTCTTGGTTCTCTCGCCAACTTCTTCTTTTCCTTTGTCTCGCCGAAGACCGTCTCGCCGAAGAAGATGGGTAAAAATAAGGTTGAGGAAGGTGAGGGGCGCAGCCGCTGCGGGAAGAGGTTCACAGACCACGACTTCCCGCTTGGCCGGCTCCCTCAAGAAGATTATCATAGGTTTGCCCGCGAGTACCTGAGGGAAGGTGTCAAGTCGCGTCCCCCCAAAGTCGGCGAGTGCATCAATACCTACTACCCGGGAGAACTCGTCTTCCCCGTCTCGCATTTTGAGGCGGGGTTGCGCTGCCCCTTTGGCCTGAGGTAAAATAGGTCTTCAAATATTTTGGTGTCGTCCCGGCGCAGTTCAACCCTAACGCCATCTCGGTGTTGATTGCTTTCGCCTGCTATATGCGCCGGGAGCGCATCAAATTCAGCTTGACGGCCTTTCGCAAGCTCTTTATCTACCATGCCAACGCCGATGGCATCTCGTACTTTACTGGGCAGGGGCTTAAGGTGTGCGAGACGCCCAATAAGAACCACCACTGGCTCATTCGATTTGTCTTCGTCCGGGGAGACCGCGCCGATTTCGGCGGCATCCCTCTCGCGCCGGTGTCTCCGCCAGAGAGCTTCTACGCCACCCCCAAGTCAGTGGCCCAGAGAAGCTGCTGTGCGAATACTTAGTCGGCAAGAACTTCGAGGTCAACTTCTTACGGCGAGGTCTCGACTCGCTTCTCCCAGTGCTCCCTGGCGAAGGTATTCTCATTCTTTCGTTCTCGCATCTCGCTATTTGTCGTCTCGCCGCTTAATAACCCTTGCTTGCTTTTTAGGTGAGCGAATCGTTCCAGCCCTCCCTCCTTACAAGAGCAAAATCCACCCCGCGAAGGGTCTTGATCTCGCCAACGCAGCGGCAGAGGCGGCGAGAGAGTCCTTGGCGCCCATCCCGCCGAAGAGGCCCGCAGACGACACGGTCCCCTCTCGCTTCAGCCCTCCCAAGAAAAAGATGAAAAAGGCCGTAGTTATCTCTAAGGAAAAGAAGAAAGCTCCCCAAGGGAGCCCCATTTCTCTAGGGGAAACTCCACCGCCCCTCTCGCCTAACCACCAGGCCGTCTCGCCTACTCGCGGGACGGTACTCCCTGATCAACCTGTCGCCGCCTCCAACCTGCCTGCTACGGCGTCCAACCCGCAAGCTGCTGTTCCTGAACAGATGGCTGCCACTTCCTCTCGCGAAGGCGATTCCTCTAGCCGTCCCGCCCCCTCCTCCCATATGAATTACAACCTGGGTCCCGTGGTTTATGATGCCGTCGGCGACCCAGTTCTGTTGTGGGGGCGGGACGCCAACCGTGTGTCCATCTCTACTCTCCTTCCTCCTTGGAAGGAGCAAGAGGTCCCCACCAGCCATGCCTTCGCCGTGGGGTACGGCCTCTGCGGCGGCCTTGACGCCGTTTCGCCTGAAAGCGAGTCCACCAAGGATCTTGTGTTGAAAACTTCCCGTCATCAAATGCGGGCCTTGGAGTTCTCGCACCGCTCCTCTCGCCGCCTCATTTATATCAATTCAAAGTGGAAAGCCAGCGAGGAGAATCTGGAGGCGGAGCGGGAGAAGTCCACCGGGCTAGCGAGAAGGCTATCTGATGTCGAGTCCCTCCTCGCGAAGGCCCAAGGCGGCGTGGTAAGCCATAAGACTTTTTCCTTTGGTTTCATTTTCCTTTTTCATCATTCTTGGCTAACTGCTGGGTCGTCCCGCAGGATGCCGAGACGGCGGAACAATTGCGCTCGTGCGTGGCGGCTTTGGAGGAGGAGGTCCGGGTATTGACAGCTGAGAATGCGCGTCTTCAGGTTGATGTCGCGTCATCGTCTCGCCGCGAGCCCTTCCGGACGCCTCCGCCGCATTACTCTCATGAGGAAGTCGAGGAGCAATGCCGAGATGCTGGTGTCCGTGCGGCAGAGCTGGTGCTGCAAATGATGAAGGATCTGGGGGTTGTAAAGGACGATTCCGAGACCGTGACTGCTCGCGACTTGGTCCCTGAACTCTATAACGAGGAGAGCGATGATTCTTCATTTGGCGAGGAGGACTGATGTGTCGTTCCAAGATTTAGAATCACTCTCTCCCCCTTTTATTGTTGTAAAACTTTTAATCATACATATTTTTTGTGATATGTCAAGTGACGAGCGAATGCTCATTTTTGTCCTGTCTTCATTTTTATTCTTTATTTTGTGAAGTTAATTCTTGGCTTGCCCCGGCCTGCGGGACGGTGCTATCCCTTCGTCTCGCCGCCTAGCCTTTTCTGTTTCGCCTTTTTCTCTGACTTACGCGAGACGCCTCCTTGATCCTCTTCTACCCGCGAGACGGTGCGATACCTTGTCTCGCGAGTGTCCCCTCGCGAAAGGCGAGACGATCCTCGAGATCGCCTGCGGCGAGTGCCCCCACTCGCCTTACTCTCCCCCCTTTTTCCTTAGTTCATTTTGTGTTTCCTAGGACCAAGCTGAGATGCTAAGGTGTAATGTCGCTTTCAAGGAGACTTTCCATTAGTCTGCCAAAGTGAATTTATTGCCCTCTCAGCTTGATGTCGATGAAGATACCCCAATCCAAACCTATCCCCCACAGGCGAGCCTTCGGACCTGCCAGCTAGATGGGAGCCTGCGCAGCGGGTCTACCTGGGGCCGAACCGAGCTCGGGGTGCTGATGAAGATACCTCAAACAAAACCTATCCCCCACAGGCGAGCCTTCGGACCTGCCAGCTAGATGAGAGCCTGCGCAACGGGTCTACCTGGGGCCGAGCCGAGCTCGGGGTGCTGATGAAGATACCTCAAACAAAACCTATCCCCCACAGGCGAGCCTTCGGACCTGCCAGCTAGACGAGAGCCTGCGCAGCGAGTCTACCTGGGGCCGAGCCGAGCTCGGGGTGCTGATGAAGATACCTCAAACAAAACCTATCCCCCACAGGCGAGCCTTCGGACCTGCCAGCTAGATGAGAGCCTGCGCAGCGGGTCTACCTGGGGCCGAGCCGAGCTCGGGGTGCTGATGAAGATACCTCAAACAAAACCTATCCCCCACAGGCGAGCCTTCGGACCTGCCAGCTAGATGAGAGCCTGCGCAGCGGGTCTACCTGGGGCCGAGCCGAGCTCGGGGTGCTGATGAAGATACCTCAAACAAAACCTATCCCCCACAGGCGAGCCTTCGGACCTGCCAGCTAGATGAGAGCCTGCGCAGCGGGTCTACCTGGGGCCGAGCCGAGCTCGGGGTGCTGATGTAGATACCTCAAACAAAACCTATCCCCCGCAGGCGAGCCTTCGGACCTGCCAGCTAGATGAGAGCCTGCGCAGCGGGTCTACCTAGGGCCGAGCCGAGCTCAGGGTGCTGATGAAGATACCTCAAACAAAACCTATCCCCCACAGGCGAGCCTTCGGACCTGCCAGCTAGATGAGAGCCTGCGCAGCGGGTCTACCTGGGGCCGAGCCGAGCTCGGGGTGCTGATGAAGATACCTCTTTCTGTCATTAGGACTTCACAATAAACAATGAACAAGAAATAATTTGAGAAATATATTATATTGATCATGCTTTGAGCATATCTTCTGCTCTCCCTTTTCATGGGTAAAAGCGTTTTAAGTCATCCCCACTACAGGAGTGGCTCAAGGTCCTACCCTCCACATCCTGGAGGTAGTAGCCTCCTGCTTTTAACACTCTCTCTATAATATAAGGTCCCTCCCAGTTTGGATTGAGTTTTCCCACTGGAGCAGACTTTCCTGCCGCATCAACCTTCTTTAGTATCAGATCTCACTCCGCGAATTGCTTTATTCTGATATGCCTGTTGAAGTGCTTTGCCATTCGACGCTTGATCTCTTCTTGTCTGATGGCTGCCACATCTCGCAGCTCCTCTGCCAGGTATAGCGAGAGGCGTAGGCCTTCTTCATTTTTCATCCTCCATGCCTCCTCCCCATCCCCTGCAGCCGCGACTCGTGGGGATCGGACCTCGAACTCCACGGGTAGTACTGCCTCACAACCATGGGAAAGCTTGAAAGAAGTCTCGTCGGTGGCCGTGTTCGGGGTTGTTCTCAAAGCCCACAGGACCGAGGGGAGCTGCTCTACCCAATTCCCTCTCAAATTCTCCATCTTTTTTAGCAGGTTTACAATAATCTTATTTGCCGCCTCCACCTAACCGTTGCTCCGGGGGTGGTGGACGGAGGCAAACCTGAGGTCGATGCCCAGCTGAGTGCAGAAGCTGATGAACTCTTCACTAGCAAACTGAGGACCGTTATCCGTGACGATGGCCTGAGGCAACCCGTGCCTGCAGATGATCTCCCCCCAGACAAAGTTTCTGATGACTTGGGATGTCACATTTGCTAGCGCCTTAACCTCCAGCCACTTAGAGAAGTAATCTATCATAACCAGGAGGAATCTTCTTTGTCCACTAGCTGGAGGGAAAGGCCCAACTAAATCCATCCCCCAAATGGCGAAAGGCCATGGTGCTGTGATACTTCGGAGCCTTTGAGCCGGCAGGAGCTGGAGGGGGGCGTAGAGCTGGCATTTTCTGCACTTCCTTGCAAACTCTGCCGCGTCCTTCCTCAGGGTGGGCCAGAAGTACCCATGTCTGACCACCCTCGCTTCCAACGTCCTCCCTCCGGAATGATTACCACATTCCCCGGAGTGCACCTCCTCCAAAACGTGCATGGTCTCCTCCTCTGTCACGCATCGAGCTAGGAGACCCGAAAGCATCCTCCGGTGCAATCCTCCTTCATGCATGAGATAATGAGCTGTCTTATGCCGGAAGTTTCTTGCCTCCTTGATCCCCTCAGGGAGGGTCCCTGTCAAGAAGAAGGTAACGAAGGGATCCACCCACGAGGGTCGCCGATACACCTCCATTAGCTCCCCCTCTTCGATCGCTGGATGGAATAAATCAGTCAGGGTACCCCCTCCCCGAGGTCCGAACTTAGCCAATCGATCGGCAGCAGCACTCTCTTCTCTGGGGACGTACTGAATGGAGAACGTCCGGAACCCCCCGATGATTGTCCTCACCTTGGACAAATATTTCACAAGGGTGGGCTCCCGAGCCTCGAACTCTCCACGTATCTGAGATGCCACCACCAATGAATCTGTGAAAACCTCAACGTCCTTAATCTCGAGCTCTTTTGCCAAGCGAAGGCCGGCTATCACTGCCTCGTACTCTGCTTGGTTGTTGGTTGTGGGGAAATGCAAAGCGACCGCTTGTTCTATGGTCACCCCTTGAGGACTTGTCAGTACCACCCCCGCTCCGAGGGAGTGCTTTCCCGAGGCCCCGTCAACCGTCATCTTTCATGCTTCTTGTGGCCGCGGCTCCTCGGCCCCGACTTCCGCGACGTAGTCTGCCAAGAAGTCGGTCACTACCTGTGCCTTAATGGAGAGCCTTGGTACGAACGAAATGTTGAATTCACTCAACTCTATAGACCATTTGGCCAGCCTACCCTAGTGCTCCACTCCTTCAAAAATCTTACGGAGAGGATGGTCCGTCACCACCCTAATCGAATGTGCTTGGAAATATGGCCGGAGTTTCCTGTCCGAAACAATCAAGGCGTATGCCAGCTTTTCTAGGATAGGGTAACGAAGCTCTGCCTTCTTTAGGATCCTGCTAACATAATAAATGGGCAGCTGCTTTTTCCCCTCTTCTCTGACTAGGACGGAGCTCACCGCCTCTGCTCCTACTCCTAGGTACAAGGTCAGATCCTCCCCCTCCTTTGGGCTTTGAAGCAGAGGAGCCAGGGAGAGCTGCTCCTTCAGTTTTTGAAAAGCTTCTTCACACTCCGCGGTCCATTCAAACCTCTGATTCCCTCATAGCACTTTAAAGAAAGGTGAGCACTTCTCCCCTGACCTGGAGAGGAATCTGCTAAGGCCGGCCAGCTTTCCTGTCAAGCGCTGCACCTCCTTAGCGTTTCGCGGTGATTCTAGCTCTAGCATGGCTTTTACTTTATCTGGATTAGGTTCTACCTCTGCCGGGGTCAGAAGGTGCCCAAGGAATTTTCCACGACTTGCCCCGAAAACACATTTTAAGGGTTCAACCTCATTTTGAACTTCCTCAAGGTGGCGAACGTCTCTTCCAGATCCTGGAGATGCGAGTTCACTCCCTTGCTCTTCATCATGAGATCATCAACGTAGACCTCTAGGTTCCGGCCCCTCTGGCCCTGGAAAACTCGATCCATCATCCGTTGGTATGTAGCTCCCGCGTTTTTTAACCCAAAGGGCATCATGTTATAGCTAAAGCACCCTTCCCTTGTGATGAAGGAGACGTCCTTGACGTCTGGAGGGTGCATCCGGATCTGATGGTAACCTGAAAAAGCATCCAGAAAACTCATAATAGAAAAACCGACGGCTGAATCAACCAGCGCGTCGATTCGAGGCAGGGGGTAGCAATCTTTAGGGCATGATTTATTTAATAAATAAAAGTCGATACACATTCTCCATTTTCCTCCTCCCTTCTTCACCATTACCACATTGGAGATCCAGCCTGGATACTGGATCTCTGAGATGAAGCCCGCCTTCAGGAGCTTCTTGACCTCCTCGCGTATTGGCTCCTCTAGCTTTGTTGCGATGGTCCTCATCTTCTGGCTTATGTGGCGCGTCCGGGGGTCCAGATTCAGGCGGTGGCAGGCCACGTCCGCATCGATGTCCGGCATGTCTGCCGCGCTCCAAGCGAAGACGTCGATGTTGCTCTGAATGCAGGTCCGCACCCTTTCCTGGTCCTCGGGGCTCAAGCCCCCGCTAATCCGCACCCTTTGTACCTGCCCTTGGCTGGTGTAGACCTCCATCTCCGCCACTTCTTCGGCCGCCTCCAGCCGCGACTGTTCCCAGCCGTCCCTTGCCTCTTCCTCCAACTCTGGTTCTTCCTCCCCTCCTGCTCCCTCAACTTCCATTGCTTCACCCTGGTGCGGCTCAATTCCCACGCCTCTCCGGGCTTCCTTCTCAGCCCTTTCTTCTTCCACTTCCTCCTGCCTTCCCTCCTGTGGCTCCAACTCCCCGCTCCTCCGGACCTCCTGCACATCTCCTCCCCGCTGCTCCTTCTCAATCTCCATTGCCCCCTCCGGGCTCCCCTGCTGCTGCTCGACCTCTACACCCCCCTGGGCCTCCTGCGCACCTCCTCCTTGTTGCCTCTCAGTCTCCTCTCCCCCGAATTCCTCTTCGGCTCCTTCTCTCGCTTCCTCTGGGCTCACCTCCTTTTCCCCGACAGCTTCTTCACGCGCTGCTATCTCTTTCTCCAACTTCTCTGCTTCTGCCATCCAAGATACGGTGTTGACCGCTGTGACGTAGCACTGACTTGCCACTTTTGGATCCCCCCTGACCCTGACCTGCACCCCTCCATTGTTGAACTTGAGACATTGATGAAAAGAGGAGGGGACGCAGCGAAAGGCACTGATGAGGGGACGCCCAAAGATGGCGTTGTAGCTGCTCGGGGCGTCCACAATCACGAACCTGCAGTTCCGTGACACGCCCTCAACCTCACGTGCAGCCCTACTCCCCCTTCCACTTCTTTTCTCTCTCCGGAGAACCCGAACAACGGTCCATCCGAGGCCAAGATCCTTTTGGCTTCCACCTGCATCTCATCAAAGGCCCTCTTGAAGATCACATTTACAGAGCTCCCATTATCCACCAGGATCTTGGAGACTGTAAAGTTTTCCACCGCTGTCTGGATTACCAAGGCATCGCAGAACGGGTCCTCATACTCCGGCATATCCTCTGAAGAGAAGGTAATTTTTTCTAGCGGGGCGGGGTTTGGGAGGTTGAGGCTACCCCCTTTCGGAACATGGTCTGGAGGCTCCCCTTTCTGGTGGCCTCGATCCCAATCCCTCTATGGATGGCCCTGATTCCTCCCCGGGTTCCCACATTCACCCGGTCCTCGCACCTGTCCTCCGCCTCCCCTTGCTGCACTTCCACGATCCTTACCGGCGGATCCTGCCTCCTCAATCCTCTGGCCTCTCTCATCTCCAAGAACTCTGGGCAGGTGGTCGTTGCGTGACCTTCCTCCTGATGGAAGTCACAGAAAGGCAGCGCCACCCCACCCCTTCTTCCTTCTCCTCTTCCTCTTCTTCCTCCTCCTCGAGCTCCTCTTCCTCGACCGATCCCCATTGCCTCCTGCTGATGATGAAAACGATCCCTCACCCCCTGTCTCCATGCCGGTTGATCGAACCTCCTTGGCTCACGGAAGTTATCCCTTCCCTGGAAGCCTCCTCCTAACTCCTGGGGGCGACCCTCCTGAGGCCTCCAACCTATCCGGTTGCTCGGCTCTCGGGCCCCCCGATGATGCTGTCCTTGCTGCCTCTGGCCTCGGGGTTCCTCTCTCCTTCTCTCTTCTCTCTGCTCCCTCTGCTCCTTTTGCTTTTTCGCTCCTGGTTCCTTTACATCGTCTTCTACCAACCTGGCTAACTTCCTCGCAAACGCCGGATTGGCCTTCTCAAAATCCGTCTCCTTTGCCGCCCTCTCCATGAGCTCCTCAAAAGAGAGGGGGCACCCTTTTCAACTCCATACTAAAGAAGTCTGGCCTCAGTCCCAGGGTGAACGCAAGCATCAGCGTATATCCAGGGACCTCCTGGACCAGGAGGATCTCCTCCTGAAACCGATCTACGTAGTGCCCCAATGTCTCATCCTGCCTCTGCCTTACCGAGAACAAGCACTCCGCCTCCTTACGCTTCTTCGATGTTGAAAACCTCAATAAGAAACCCCTCCGCAGATCCTCGAAACAATAGATCGACCTTGCCGGTAACTGGTGGAACCAGTCTCGCGCCTTCTCCTTCAAAGTGATGGCAAACAGTCGACACTTAAACGCATCCGTCATCTGTCTTATCGAAACCACATCTTCAAACCACTGCACATGCTGTACAGGATCATCTTTCCCCGAGTAGTAGGACATGTCGGGCTCCCGGAACCCCTCCGGCACCGGAGCCGAGATAACGAGTTCACTGAACGGGCTCTCGCCGGCTGCTTGCCGAGAGGGCACGTCTCCCGGCCTCGGCTGGCTTGCCTGATCCGCGAGACCGTGCCCAGGGAAGAGCTCTCGCACAGCTGCCTCCTTCTCGCCGTCTTCTGCAGGGATCTCCTTCCCGGGACGCTGGCCTGGGAAGAGTTCTCGCGCCGCTACGTCCCTCTCACCTGCCTCCGCCGGGACCTCCTTCCCCGGGCGCTGCCCAGGGGCGTTCTCGCCTAAGAGCGGGACCACCTCGATCGGGACCTGAGGCGTCGCCCACTCGCTCCTTGCCGAGAAGGCCAAGTTTATGGTCTGCATGACCTCTCGCCTGAAGTCCTCCAGCATCTTCCTTGTCGCCTCTTCTACCTGGGAGGGGGAACCTCCGGAACCAGATCCTTCACCTTCACCTCCTGCCATAAGACCAAACCTCAAACTTTTCTTGTACCGACTACGTCCACGCTCACCGCACAAGAACTGTTGAAGCCAAAATTTGACTCCGACAAATGTTCGCAAAATAGGGGCGTAGCCGACACCTACTTGGCCCAAGCTCCGACCTCCGACTGGTCGTGAAGGACTAGAAAACTGGCCCAAAGCCGCAGCAGGGAGGTCCCACCGCTTACCCGGAAGGTCACTGATAGCTTCCCCTCCAAAGCCAAAAGCTGGGCTTGGAGTTCCTCAAAAGACAATGTCTATGATTCCCTGGGAGTGAAAAAGTCCCTTCTGAAGAACCTCTATGGGCTTATTTATAGATTTCGGAATCTGAACTGCCAATAACAAAACTCCACTGGTCTGAAATTACCGGGGTACCCTTGGCTGGGTCTGCCAACAGCCAAACTCCGCTGTTCTGAGGAGCTATGCGCAGGCCACCAAGGGTAAGAGGGTAAAAATACCCGGGGTAGAAGAGTAAAAACCCCTGTTGCCACGAAAATATGAAAATGGTCTCTTCTCGCCCTGGCGAGTGGAGGAGCACCTGTCGGCGAGATGGACCCCACTGCCTATCTCGCCTGCGCCCTTTGCTACGAGGTCTTCTCGCCGCTGGCGGCCCTCTCGCCTCTGGCGGCCCTCTCGCCTCTGGGTGGGGTATCTTGCCCACTGGAGAGCCAATCATCTCGCCTCTTGCGAGTGGGCCCCCTGGTCCCATTCGCCTGCCTCAACCTATTTTCTCCTTGAGAGCTTCTTGCGAGCCCGAGGTTGTACAGTTACATTCATCGATGAATTCAGTCGATACAGATACGTGTTTCTTATGGAGAACAAATACAAAACCTTTGAAAAGTTCAATGAGATTAAGTGCGAAGTAGAGAACTAACTAGGAAGGAAGATAAAAATACTCTGATCTGATCGAGGTGGTGAATATTTAAGTCATGAGTTTCGTGATCATCTGAAAGAGTGCGATATTGTATCACAACTCACTCCACCTGAAACACCACAACATAAAAGTGTATCTGAGAGGAGGAATCGTATTTTGTTAGACATGGTATGATCGATGATGAGTTATGCATATTTTCTTGTTTTCTTTTGGGGATTCGCTTTATAGACTGCTGCTTTCACACTAAATCGTGCTCCCAATAAAACGGTTCTAAAGACACCATATGAGATATGGACTGGGAAGTGTCCTAGTATGTCATTTATTAAGATTTGGGACTGTGAGGCATACGTACGGCGTCAATTACCTGATAAACTAGAACCCAAATCAGATAAGTGTTATCTTGTGGGGTAACCTAAGGAAACTAAAGAATACTACTTTTATCTACCGTTCGAGGACAGAGTGTTTGTCGCAAGGACAAATTTCTTCTTGGAGAAAGAGTTCTTATCAAAAAAGACATCTAAGGTAGAACTTGAAGAAGTTCAAGAACCACAAACTATGAATGAACCTGTATTGGAGTCTGAGCAAGAACTACACGTTGTTATAGCTAGAGAGACTACTCAAGAAACACAAGTCCACGTAGATCTGGTAGACCAAGATTTGAACCTGAGAGATATGAATTTCTCGTGTCTCAAATAGGTAATGTGTTGCTTATGAATCATGATGATGAGCCTGCAATCTAACAAAAGGCTATGAGAGGGCCAGACTCCAAGAAGTGGTTTGAGGTCATGAAATTTGAAATGGACTCCATATATGCAAACTAAGTTTGGAACTTGGTGGAACCACCCGAAGGGGTACGACCCATAAGGTGCAAGTGAGTCTTCAAGAAAAAGACCGACATGGATGAGAATGTATATAAATTCAAATGACGATTGATGGCTAAGGATTTCAAGCAAATTCATGATGTTGACTATGATGAGACTTTTTCCCCTGTTGTCATGGTTAAACCCATCAGAATTTTGCTTGCTATTGCTGCGTATTATGAATACATGATATGAAAAATGGATGTCAAAACAGCTTTCCTTAATGAAAACCTCCTTGAGGAAGTGTACATGACACAACCTGATGGTTTTGTATCTCCAAATAAAGTCACTAAAATATGTAAGCTACAGAGATCAATTTATGTATTGAAACAGACTTATCGAAGTTGGAATCTATATTTTAATGAGAAATTCAAAGAGTTTGGTTTTATTAAGAATGAAGATGAGCCTTGTGTTTACATGAGAATTAATGGCAGCATTGTTGTCTTCTTGATGTTGTATATAGATGACATACTACTGATCAGGAATGATATTCCGACTCTGCAAGCTGTTAAGAACAGCCTAGGGGACTGTTTTTCTATGAAAGACTTGGGCGAAACGACTTATATACTTGGTATTAAGATCTATAAAGATAAATCGAAGAAGTTGCTAAGTTTGACCCAAAATATATACATTGAGAAGTTGTTGAAACAGTTCAACATGCTTGAGTCCAAAAAAGGATTCTTACCCATGTCTCATGGCGTGAGTCTCTTTAAGGACCAATGTCCGAAATCTTTGGAAGATAAGGACCGCATGAAGTTGATTCAATATGCTTCGACAATTGGATCAATCATGTATGCAATGTTATGTACTCGACCCAATGTCTCTTATGCTTTGAGCATGACTAGCAAGTATCAGTCTGATCCCGTTGATAGTCACTAGACTGCCGTCAAGAATATCCTAAAGTACTAGAGAAGAACTAAGTATGAGTTCTTGGTATTTGGTGGAGAGGAAGAACTCATTGTAAAGAGTTACACGGATGCTAGCTTTCAGACTGATATGAATGACTCAAAGTCTCAGTTATGGTTTGTGTTTTGCTTAAATGAAGGAGCTATAAGCTGGAAGAGTTCCAAGCAAGAGACAATTTCTGATTCTACAACTGAGGCTGAGTATATCGCCACTGCAAATGCGGCGAAGGAGGCTATGTGGATTAGGAAATACATCAGCGAGCTTGATGTAGTTCCTAGCAATTTTGATCCCGTAGTTCTTTACTGTGACAAAAACGGTGCTATTGCACAAGCTAAGGAATTTAGATTCCACCAGCACTCCAAGCACATACTTCGACGGTTCCATCTTATTCGAGAGATTGTCGATTGAGCAGATGTGAGCATATGCTCGGTGTCGACTGAGGAAAATATAGCGGATCCGCTAACAAAGCTTCTCGCGCAAAGAAGACATGTTAGTCATACTAGATCAATGAGTATTAAATACCTGAATGATCAACTCTAGTGAGAGTCTTGTGGATTGTATGTTTGTCGGTTATAATTCATTTGATGAATGTTGTACTATATATTTCATTTGACATTTATAGCAAGTTCTTTTATTAAGTCGAATTTATTTCTGTATGATATATTATTTAACGTAATAACTGCCCTTAGAGTGTTTGTTTTCATAGAAATTCAAGTGCGTGACTTGAATGCGAGGTCCTATGTTTTCTAGAAGCTTCATTCTTAAATGATCCCTGGTCGGCGTATCATCTTAGAAGCTAAGGGTGATGATGATACATTAATACTAGTATGTGCGTTGACTGATGACCGGTTCTTACATGTCATGATATTGTGATATCAAGTTATCACATAAGTACTTGTTAGTAAACAAGTTGTACTTTATGGATTGTTATACTAATGTGTCATAAGGTCTCTAGTGACAATGGTATTTGTTCTGACCTAACGATCATCAAGTGAGAAGAGCGTACTTTGATGCTATCTCAAGTCTTTCTTGAGAAAGGTTGATGATAAGGGTGGTGGTTGGGTGCGTTACGAATCATTTGAGTGCTTGTGTGTGGGTAAAAATGAAATTTGTCCTCCTGTATGACAGAAATTGCATCTATATGCCCCTTGATGGAATGAGACTGAGAAATACATTACCATGCTTGGTTGAGCAATACATGATATTGGGCTCACCATTCTCTATTAGTCCATTCTAGATCAATAAATTGGGATTGAATAATTATGTGGGTGACACAATTCATGCCTCTAATTTTATCCGGATCTGAGAGACAAAATGACATGACAGCACTGTCACACAAAGTTCATTAAGTTACGAACTTTTATATTACTTGGTAGGAATGATGCATTGTTAGATGCTGCTCATTGTTTGTGGGACTATAGTTGATATTGTCTAGCTCAAGTGGGAGACTATTGGTGTCCTGGTGATCTGGAAGTAGTCAACGAGTTAGTCTCGCTGCCAACGTAATATGAGCTTATGGGGTCATATATAATAACATGTGAGAAATTGGATCTTTGATCGAGGTGGCTATTCATAAAGGTTATGTGTGTGATGACAAATTCAGTTGACTGGAAATTTTATGATAGTTTGTCAATTGGGAGGTTTGCTGATGAGAAAGGTTTTTGATGCTAAGTAAAAATTCGGCTTGATGGTCCAGTTTGACTGGATGTAGTCAATGATGTCGATGTATTGTATATTGGGCTGCTGCAGGGACCAAGTCCATTTTCGACTAGATGAAGTCGATGCAGTCGAATTCATGCAGTCAAATTCATGCAGTCAAATTTATTCAGTCGAATTGATGCAGTCGAATTGATGCATTCGATGTATTGTATATTGGGCTGTTGTAGAGACTAAGTCCATTTTCTACTAGATGAAGCTGATACAGTCGAATTCATGCAGTCGAATTGATGCAGTCGAATTTCAGTGAAGTTGTTCGACAACTTGTTCACTGGATGCCTTCGATAAATCAAGTTGTTGATGAAGCCGATGCAGTCGAATTCATGTAGTTGAGCCGATGCAGTCGGCTTTCGTGCTGTTTGACAGCTTGGAAAATTGGATTTGCAACTAAGTATAAAATCGACCGCAGCCGCCGTTTTGCCAGATTTTGAATCTTTAACCCGGTTCAGACTATTAAGGTGTAATTATTGTTTAGCCCAATCCCGGTTCACTGAATCTTATATACAGATATAATTTCAGGGTTAGGGCACAATTTTATCTCGGTTCATTTCTTTCTCCCAAACCGTAGCCACAAAAGCGGAACTGTTCCATGCGGCGAAATCCCGACGGCGCCCTCGCGTGCGATTCGAGCCCTAGCGCCGATGATCTTCTCCAGGAATCGAACCTAGCAGTTTGTGGAGATGAAGATCTCGATCCTCTCTCTTCCAGCCTGCCCTCGTGCGACGGCGGCGAGACGTTTCTCGTGTTAGTGTGGATACCCATAAAGGTGTGGACATCTCTTTGCACTTTCGTACTCAACAGACCAAAACTCGTTGGAATAGGATTGCAGAACAAAGTTTGAAGATCTTCAGGAGTTATTGGCTGGAGCACCTTGGTCGATTTTTAATTGCTCCCGTATAGGTACTTAGCCTATCTACAACGGTTTGTCTCTTTCTTGATTCATGGATTTTGCAAGTTCCTACTCTATTTGGGTTGTTCTAGAGATTTATTCCGCTGCGCACATGGTGATGTGTCATTCTCACCCCTGTAGAAAACTCAACACTCTCTTCTCCATTTCTATCTCTAACTCTTTACAGGATGCTCTTCCGCATCCGGGGTGGCGTGCGGTCATGGATGAGGAAATGACCGATCTTTAGGCCAATCGGACTTGGGATCTTCTACCTCTCCCTTCTGGACAGAGTTGTATTGGTTGTAAGTGGGTCTTTGCTATCAAACATGCTGCAGATGAGACAGTTGAGACAGTTGAACGTTTGAAAGCTCGGTTTGTGGCTTGGGGGTTCACTCAACAACTCATGCAACCCGCGTCGCTTCGTTTTTATTAATTTTTATTGCACGTGACTTTTATTATTGCAGCGCATGTTTTTGCGCATTTTTTGGATTATAATGTAGCGTCGAGTTGTATCGCGCGTATTATAAGCGCTTTTGTGTAATTTTGTATCGCGCGCGCTTTCGCGCAAATTTTATTTGGCTCGTTGGTGTGACCGACCAACGAGACCTTAAATGCATAGGTCTGGTAATTTAGGGATAGGTTAATTTAGGGCAAGCAAATAATAATTAACTAATTTTGTATATTTTTTCCTGCGTCGCCCTTGCACCGCTGCCGAATTTCTCCTCCACTTCTTCTTCCATTGCCCCTTTTAAATGATATCTCTATGAATGTCTTAAAGAGCTGCCAATAGCCTAACCCTAACCCCCCCCCCCCTCAAACCGTAACCCCCCACCTATTATAAAAACAAATCCCCCCCGGTGAGAGGCGGCTGGAATAAGAAAACCGAACAGGAATTTTTCCTTGTCCGGGTTTTCTTCCAGCGCCACTGTTTTGCGTCGTTTCCTCCCGACGAAGTCCGACGCCGCTGTTTGAAGCCGCCTCCTCCAGCATTCCCCTCCTCCGACGACAACCCCCGACGAAGTCCGACGCCGTTGTTTGAAGCCGCCTCCTCCAGCGCATGTTTTTGCGCATTTTTTGGATTATAATGTAGCGTCGAGTTGTATCGCGCGTATTATAAGCGCTTTTGTGTAATTTTGTATCGCGCGCGCTTTCGCGCAAATTTTATTTGGCTCGTTGGTGTGACCGACCAACGAGACCTTAAATGCATAGGTCTTCCCCGACGAAAATCGTCCAGAGAAGGTCTACCAGCCACCTCCTCTACTGCCAAGCCACCTCCAGTGCTCTTCTTCTCCGACGCCAACGAGCTCGCCTGAGTTTCTCTAGGCTCCAGCGACCTCACCAACTCCCTCCTCTGGCGGATTCAGGAACCGTCGGCTCTTCTTCGTCTTCCACAGTGGTCTTGGCGCTCCGGCAGCCCTGCTACCACCCTCCGATTGATTCCACACCTTTCCGGCAACCTCCAGGCAGCCTGACATTACAACTCCATCCTTGGAGTCCAGAGCATAGTCTCGGGCCATGACCTCCTTCCTCCATCGTCCCGGAGCCTTGCCAACCAATGCCTCCGCCTAGGGTATACCTCGCTTCTCCTAGCTCAATCCCCACTAAATTTTTATGCTTAAATCTTTAAGTGATTAGTTGGTTATTATGAGCTTGCCCCCATTAATCATATCTCTTAATTACCATTAATTTCATTCCTGTGTTGCCACCCACTTGATTGCTACGCTTGTGGAATTAGTTTCATAACGTTGTATGTTCGTGTGGTAGCGTTTACGTTCGTGCGCGATGCTTTGGGTCGTTTATTTCGTTAGAAAATAGCCCGCAAAGTCCTCTCGCACCGCTTTGTTTTAAAAGATTGCGTGTTATATTTTGAAAAACCTACAACCCTAGGTTTAGGATCACACCAATTTGGTGTGGCTGCTGGGATATCTCACTCCTATCGTGGGATAGCCGAGTGTCGGTCGTTTTACAATTCTAGGTTTAGAATTTTTTTTAAAAAATGATGATGAGTGATTTATATGCGTGCATTAAAGCTTTGATGAAAGATGTTGAGTGCGTCACTGCTGACGTCCAACAAAATTTTCGTGGGTTGTGCACCTCTATTCACAACCTCGAGGTAACAACGCGCACGTATTATGCTGCTCCTGCATTTCTTCCCACTTCTCACGTAGTGGAACCCGAGGTTAGGTGTTTCGTTAGTCCTCCACATCTCCTCAGTTTCACGACGGGCACTTTAGCTCCACGCACCCCCACTGTGACGCTCACTTTAGTTGAGGACGTTCTTCCCGAGCCCCTGCTCCCGGAAGAAAAATTTCCTCCTATCTTTATCACCCCGACTGATGTCGTGTCTCCACCAGTCTCCGTTTTAGCACCCCTTTCGATCGAGGATGTTCTTCCCGAGCCCCTGCTCCTGGAAGATGAGTTCTTTTCCTCTCCTTCCTTCCTCCCGATTGATATGGTGTGCCCACTTTTCCCCACTGACTCAAATCCTTCAGTTGTCGAGTTGTTCCCTGAGGCCCCACTCCAGGGAAGACTTACTCGTGATGTGTCACTCACCTCGGATGACACTTCTTCGCTTTCTCTTCTCCCAGAGGAGTTGGTTAGTGATGAGGCCCTCATCTTGGGTGACACAGACTCGTGCGTCTTATGTCCTGACTTTCTTAGCACACTACCGCCACAAACCCTTGAGCCTACAAACACTGTGTTTGGTGATCCCTCACCTGTGGCCCTCGAGTCACCACCATATATTGATTTTGTTTTTGGCGAGCACGCGTTTTGTTCGCATCACTTCTTTATGGATATAGGACAGCATGTCACACCACCGCACCACTACCGTCTGCGTCCTGACACTTCTAGGTTTTGCAGTCTTGAGGGAGTTGAGACAATACTTAGATTTTTTACTCCCCATCGGGACACCCGTTTCAAAGGATTTTTATGGAAAGTTTTACACGCCAAATTTGGGATCTGTTTCAAATTTTGTGACTCGAGCGGAAGTTCATCGGGTGAAATCATGACTATAGACGATCCTGGTCTAGCTGATGTTCGTAGGTGTCTATCGGACGAGAGTATGTTGCATCATGAGTTACTGATTCCACGGGCTGATTCCACTTGCTTCCTATTCTCCCTACTGCCACATGTTCTCCCCACACAGAGCCTCTGTCATCCTCTGAAATCTCTAATAATTACTGTTTATTTAAATATTTGGCATGAAATTTTGACTAATTGATTGCGAGCTTTGGGTATGAGAGGTTACTTGCAGGTTTTGGGTCGCAGCCACGACATCAGCAAGACAGCATGCAACATCTCTTCGATCGACGCGTGGACTTTCTACTTGCAGGTTACATCGAGTCTCGTCGGGGTCGAGCTCTTTCAACCCCGGGAGAATTGATGCAACCCGCGTCGCTTCGTTTTTATTAATTTTTATTGCACTTGACTTTTATTATTGCAGCGCATGTTTTTGCGCATTTTTTGGATTATAATGTAGCGTCGAGTTGTAACGCGCGTATTATAAGCGCTTTTGTGTAATTTTGTATCGCGCGCGCTTTCGCGCCAATTTTGTTTGGCTCGTTGGTGTGACCGGCCAACGAGACCTTAAATGCATAGGTCTGGTAATTTAGGGATAGGTTAATTTAGGGCAAGCAAATAATAATTAAATAATTTTGTATATTTTTTCCTACGTCGCCCCTGCACCGATGTCGAATTTCTCCTCCACTTCTTCTTCCATTGCCCATTTTAAATGATATCTCTATGAATGTCTTAAAGAGCTGCCAATAGCCTAACCCTAACCTCCCCTCAAACCCTAACCCCCCCCCCCCCACCTATTATAAAAACAAATCCCCCCCCCCCGGGAGAGGCGACTGGAATAAGAAAACCGAACAAGAATTTTTCCTTGTCCGGGTTTTCTTCCAGCGCCACTGTTCTGCGTCGTTTCCTCCCGACGAAGTCCGACGCCGCTGTTTGAAGCCGCCGCCTCCAGCATTCCCCTCCTCCGACGGCAACCCCCGACCGAGCCGAGCCTCCTCGACCTGTAGCTGAGGCGGTCTGCGGTTGTCTTCCCCGACGAAAATCGTCCAGAGAAGGTCTACCAGGCACGTCCTCTACTGCCAAGCCACCTCCAGTGCTCTTCTTCTCCGACGCCGACGAGCTCGCCTGAGTTTCTCTAGGCTCCAGCGACCTCACCAACTCCCTCCTCTGGCGGATTCAGGAACCACCGGCTCTTCTTCATCTTCCACAGTGGTCCTGGCGCTCCGACAGCCCTGCTACCACCCTCCGACTGATTCCACACCTTTCCGGCAACCTCCAGGCAGCCCGACATTACAACTCCATCCTTGGAGTCCAAAGCATAGTCGCGGGCCATGACCTCTTTCCTCCACCGTCCCGGAACCTTGCCAACCAATGCCTCCGCATAGGGTATACCTCGCTTCTCCTAGCTCAATCCCCAGTAAATTTTTATGCTTAAATCTTTAAGTGATTAGTTGGTTATTATGAGCTTGCCCCCATTAATCATATCTCTTAATTACCATTAATTTCATTCATGTGTTGTCACCCACTTGATTGCTAAGCTTGTGGAATTAGTTTCATAACGTTGTATGTTTGTGCGGTAGCGTTTACGTTCATGTGCGACGCTTTGGGTCGTTTATTTCGTTAGAAAATAGCCTGCAAAGTCCTCTCGCACCGCTTTGTTTTAAAAGATCGCGTGTTATATTTTGAAAATCTACAACCCTAGGTTTAGGATCACATCAACAACAAAGACTTGATTATGATGAGACTTTCTCCCCAGTTGTTAAGTTAAACTCTATTCGGGTTCTGATCTCCATATCCGATCATCGCCAGTGGCCCATGCATCACCTGAATATCAAAAATGCTTTTCTAAATGACGACCTTCTTGAAACTGTATACATGCATCAACCACCCGGGTTTGAGACCACATGGGAGTCTCATGTATGTCTGCTCAGGAAATCCATCTATGGTCTCAAACATTTTTCTCGGGCGTAGTTTGAAAAATTTAGTAAGGCCGTTCGTGAGGTTGTCTTCAAGAGAAGCTCGACAGATTTCTCACTTTTCACTCGTCATTAATCAACCGGGGCTGTCATTCTTCTGATCTGTGTGGATGATATTTTGATTATTGGTGATGACTCTACAGAGATATAACAAATTAAGCAACACTTAAGTTCTGTTTTTCATACTAAGGATATGGAAAATCTTCGCTACTTCTTTGGAATTGAGGTAGCAAGGCGACCTGATGGCCTTGTCCTATACTAACAGAAGTATTGCCTTGACCTTCTTCAAGATGCTGGGCTCTCAGGATGCAAACCTGCGGAAACCCCGATGGATGCCAAATTGCCAACCACAAGTTGTGTTCTCATGGATCTGACTCTGATTCACTGCTTTTGAATACAGAGTACTATCAACATCTTGTGGGAAAACTGATATATCTAACAATTACGAGACCTGATATCTCCTTCTCTGTTGGAGTAGTCAGTCGTTTTATGCATGCTCCACGAGTCTCTCATCTCCAAGCAGTCAAATGCATCCTTAGGTTTTGAAGACTGCTCCTAGACAAGGTCTTGTATATAAGACATCCACATCTCTATCTCTTATTGCGTATTCTGATGCTGACTATGCGAGCTCTCTGGATGATCGACGCTCCACTACTGGTTTCTGTACCTATTTTGGGGGAAATCTTATCACCCTGCATAGCAAGAAGCAGTCTGTTGTTGCTCACTCTTCTGCTGAAGCCGAGTATCGTGCTATGACGGCTGTTGTGTCAGAACTTACCTAGCTTGAGAGTCTTCTTGGTGATTTGGGTGTTAAACTATCCTCACTGGTAACTCTGTTCTGTGACAGTCAGGCTGCCATACATATTGTCAAGAATCCACTGTTGCATGAGCGAACAAAACACATTAAAGCTGACTGTTACTTCGTTCGAGAAAAGGTTCAGTTGAAGAAATTGGAATTGGAACATGTACCTGCTTCTGGGCAAGTGACTGACATTCTTACCAAAGCATTATCACGACCATTATATCATCAGATTTTATTCAAGCTTGATGCCTACGACCTGTATGCTCCAGCTTGCGGGAGAGTGTTAGAAGTATTAGAAAAACATTGTAAATAGGCCCATTACTTTGACCCATATTATAGCCCATTATTCTCTTAGATTAATCCCACATCTTAGATTGAGATTCCTCTCCTCTCTCTCTTCCTATATATATGTATTCCCTCAAGTTGTAAAGACAATTTTTGGCATTAAAAAAATTTCCACATATTTCTACAATTGTCTTCAATTACTCTCTTGAGTTTTTTTGTTCATGATTCTTATGTGTTGGTTATTCATGATGAGGGCTATCCTAGTACCTGTGATCCAAGTCATTAATACTTGTAATTAGCAGCTATGCTGGTTAATTTAATCAACGAGCTTGCATAAATCACTACCCATGATAGTTCGGTCAGATTGCATTAAACTTGTTCTTATTCCCAACTTGATAATTCCTGCTCTATTATGTCATCTACGTAAGTTGGTTTTCCATATTTCACACTTTATCCCAATCTCAGTATAAGCTGCGTTAGAAATTTAGAATACCTTTCCTTTCAAAGATAAATTTCTAATTTCTTTCATAGAAATCTTCCTGCACTTCCAAATGTTTTAGCATCCACCTTATCGCCATTTTCATATATGTTTACTATGCTTATATGGATTGTTTATAAATATGCCATCTATGTAAGTTTGTTTTCCATATTTCATACTGTGTCCAATCTTGATATATGCTGTATCACAACACCTTTACTTCAAAAAATCAGTTTCTTATGTTCTGCCAAAAACAATCATGTCCCACTCAGATGTTTAGTACCCTTCTTACCATTATTAGATGTTTTGTATTATTTTATACTATGCTTATATTGATTGCTTATTTATTACGTGCAGTGAAAGTTGATTTGATGTCTTGGGATCTAAAGTTTCCTAATACAAATCTTTGATAAAACGTGTAAAATTCATGAACATATACAAGTTCACAGTTTGCAAACTCTTAATTTTGACAATTTTTTATTACTTGATAGAAACACGAAGAAAAAAGTCTTCATAGCCTTGTAATTAGAAATATTGTCCTGGATGTCAGAAGCATGAAATTCTACTTTTCATGTATGCAAACCATTAACAATTTTTGTGAATAAAAATATGACAAATTAGGTATCACCAGTTTGGTAGAGATAACTTAAAACATACTAGTAAGGAATTAGACATCTAATCAAAATTTTATTAGAAAATATAAATCTTAAATTCACGTCACTTCACATGTCTCTGGTCCCTATTTTATAAAAAAATAGGCACCTCTCATTTTACAATAAAATATATTTAAAAAACTAGGGTTTATATTGAAGTATTCAAAATAAAGTTTGGTTTAATAATTCATATAAAGGTTTGGATCAATGTGCTAAATGTCAGATGTCAGATATATGGCAGATTGAGTTTTAAAATGTCAGATGTTGGAGACATGTGAGGGACATTTGTAAATGTCGGATTTCAAAAATACAATATATTTTTATATCTTTATTTATATTACTATTATGGATGTAAATATGTGTCTATCATGTTTTTATATATCCTTAAAATATTCACTAGACATGTAATAATTTTAAAGATTTATATGCTCTTTTTTACTATTTATATTGACAAAACAATGACAAATAACACATATTTAGCAATGATTTTAATTGCAGGTTTGCTTGGGACATCTCAAACTACGACAATATAAATACACAAGAAATAAAATGTAAACATATATAATTTGTAAAAGTGCAAAATAAGAAACAAGTATTGGCTATGAACATATTTTTTTACAACTTACAGATTGTCCAACAATCGAAGACGTTTCAGAATCAGACCTGACATCAAATGAGCAAAACAATAGTTACTTGATGTTCCAGCTACCTGTCAGCTCAAGCATAAGCACTTCATGCCTACTGAATAGAAGGGGCAATTTGACTTGCAATATGAAAAATCATCAACAAGAAGTTTTATATTTACCTGCATAAGTTAATAAATGATAGATATTCATGCCTAGTGAATAAAAGGAGCAATTTGAATTTACTTGCAATAAGAAAAATCATCAACAAGAAGCTTTATAGAAACATGACATTAAATGTAATACCTACCTCATATATCCATCTTGTGATATATGTGTTTGTGTTCTCCCTTATTTATTTTTTCCACTTATCCCCTCCCAATGATATCTTCCCACCTTTATTTTTCCGTGCAACACTCTACTGGTAGTTGGAAATGCATATCTAATGGTACCTTCATCTTCATTTTATAAAATATACTCCTATGTGATTGGGACTTGTCCTCTATAACAATTTCACCTCCAACTAATATTTCATCACGGACTGCTTCTAATCTAGCAATTTTACGCTTTTATTACTTGTGTTGACTTTAACACATTATTAGCGTGGACTTTTACCTCTTCTGGTACTTCCGAGCATTGTTTAACATTGCCTCTAAGCCTAGATAGATGTGCTTTCAATTGACTTACCCCTCCACTTAAAACTTGCCTGCAATAATGACATCAAATCCTATTTGTATCATTCTCATCTACTTTTTCACCACGAGACCAAAAAACATCCTTGCCTAGCTTTTGTAGTTGACTCTTTCATTGAACCTTCAGACTCCATCTTATGGTGTAAGACAACAGTGGCGAAGCTTAATATTTCATGAGATTGAAATATGGAATTTAAGCTGAACTACTAATGAAACATAATAAGTGAAACTTATCGTCGTAATAACATGTATCAACAATATTACATTTTGTATTTCATGAAACATAACCAAAAAAATGTCCCAATTTTTTTAAAAAATGCAAAACATGTGCAAAAATGTTAAGAATGAGAAGGGGTTTGGGAGGGAAAAGAGAAAGCTAGGGTTTTGAGAAAGGGGGAAGAAATGCCTTATATGGTCAGCGGTTTAGAAATTCATGGTCGGTTGTTTAGTTATTCATGGCTAAAAATTAAATAAATCGCGGCTAGTGATTTTAGTAATTCATTCCAAGTAATTCAAGAATTCATGGTCGGCGGTTAAATAAGTTATAGCCGGAGGGCAGTTTAATAATTTATGGTCGGTGGTTCAGTCATTCGTGCTTGGAGATTCAGTAATTCATGGTCGGTGGTTCAGTAATTCATGAGGGAAGTTCAGTAATTCATGGTCGGGGGTTCAGTAATTCATGGTCGGCGGTTTAGAAATTGATGGCTGGCAGTTTAGTAATTCATGGTCGGTGGTTCAGTAATTCATAGTTGGCTGTTCGGTAATTCGTAGCCGGTGGTTTAGTAATTCATGGTCGGTGATTCAGTAATTCATGGTGTCATGAATTACTGAATAACCGACCATGAATTACTGGATCGTCGTCCTTGAATTATTAGACCACCGGCCAAGAAATACTGAACTACCGACCATGAATTACTAAACCATCAACCATGAATTGCTGAACCATTGGGCATGAATTACAGATCCGCTAGCCAAGAATTACTAAACAGTTGTCATGAATTACTGAACTTTAGATAATAAATTACTAAACCGCTTGACAATATTTACTGAACCACCACACATGAATTACTAAATCGAAAAATGCACGCCCGGTCGCAAAACGAGTGGTATCACGAAAAATGCATCCTCGAGCAAAAAATGCCTGCTCAGGCGCAAAATTCGCACAAATATTTGCTTGTCCACCGCCAGGAAACCCTTGGGGTATTTATACCCCTCGGGTTAAGGAGGGGCCGACAGGACCTTCCATAGGGGCTGAACCCGTCCGGTTCAGTTCCCAACCGCCTTCTTGTTTTAATTAGGGAGGGTTGAACCGTATGATTCAACCTCGCTTGATGCCAGATCCTTTCGCCGTCTCTGACATGTTTGTCCCACGAATCACCTGTTATGAGGATTCATAACTTTCTCTTCCCCTTCACGAACCAGCTTGTCCCCAAGGTGAAATTCTGGAATTCCTGGAACTCGAGCAGGTCGACCCTGGTGTTGTGTGCTGTAGATAAATTCTTTCATTTGACAATAATCTCCTGACGGTATTCCATGTTGCGTTTCTTCCACTTAGTGAGTGTTAGAAACCACAGTGGGGCCCTCGTCGGGCACATGAACCCAGATCCTATGGCCGACTGCAGTTGAATGGCGAGAACATCCCCAACCAAATCTCCTGGGCGCGTGTGGGACCCTCGTCGGGTACATGAATCCATATCACACAAAATAAATTCCCAAGTAGATTGTTGAGGCCCGGGATAGAACCCGAGACCTCCTTTATCAACCTCCTAAGCGGAGACTTGATGCATCTCAGTTGGGTATCAAGTCTCCACTTAGGAGCTTGATAAAGGAGGTCCCAGGTTCTATCCCGGGGCTCAACACCCTACCTGGGAATTTATTCCGCGTGATCTGGTTTCATGTACCCGACGAGGGTCCCACACGAGCCCTGGAGATTTGGTTGGGGATGTTCTCGCCATTTGACTGCAGTCGGCCACAGAATCTGGGTTCATGTGCCCGACGAGGGACCCACCGTGGTTTTTAACCAAAGATGGCCATAGGCCGGCCAGAAGTTCTCGTTCATCACTGCCTGAAATATCGAAGGTGTGTTGGAGAGTCCGAACGACATCACGACAAACTCGGAGTGACCATCATGTGTCTGAAACACTGTTTTGAAGATATCCTCATCCTTCATCCTAATTTGGTGGTACCCCGACTGCAAATCCAGCTTGATGAACATGTGTGCTCGTGTAGTTCGTCCAGAAGTTCCTCGATCACGGGGATAGGGAACTTGTCTTTAATAGTAAAAAATTTCAGAGCGCGAAAGTTGACATAAAATCTCCACGACCTTTCCTTCTTCACCAGGATAATGGGCGAGGAAAATGAACTGGTGATGGGTCGAATGATCCCTACGGCTAGCATTTCCTTCACGCTCCGTTCTATCTCGGCCTTCTGTATGTACGGGTAATGGTAGGTTCGAATGTTGGAGGGCTCAGTCTCTTCCTTCAGGCTGATCTGGTGATCTCAGAATCGCAGAGGTACCGATCGGGGTTCCTGGAAGACATCTAGATACTGGTGAAGTAATGACTTCATCTGCTCTGGGACTTCTTACGTCGGCGTAGCTGGAGGCCCGATCTCCATAATCACTACCATGTCGTTCCCTTGTTCCCATAGTCTCTCTAAGCAGTGAAGAGAGATCTCTTTCACCTGTGATGTTCTGATCCCGTGCTGGTAGTAATTTCTCCCATCCCAAGCAAACTCCATGGTTAAACTATCACAATCCAGGGTTACTTTACCCAGCTGTCACAACCATTGGGCCCCCAGAACCATATCAGATCTCCAGATGGGCAACAAGAGACATCCATCCTGCAGGTGTATCCTTGCACAATGAACCCCACTCCCTTCAACACTCCTTCGCACTGTAGTTTATTTATGTCTACTACCATGACTTGGAAAAAGGCATCCTTGGTGATCTCTTGCCACAACTTCTGTGCCACATCGGGCTTGATGAAGTTATGAGTTATCCCACTGTCAACCAAAATTATCACCTTCTTTTGGCAGATCCTCCCTGCAATCACATCGTGTGCGGTGTAGTTCCTCCCTCCATGGCCTAGATAGATACCCTGATCTTGGGTATGTTCGGGATGCTCCTGTTCCCCTTCTTCATCCGGCATTGCGTCTTCCTCCCGCAACATGTAAACCTTGGATCATCTGACAATTGTGGCGTAAGTTGAATTTCTCATCATAGTTGAGGCACAGTCCCTTCTTTCTTGTCTGTAGCTCTGAACATGTCAATTTCTTCACAGTCGCCCTTCCAGTAGCTCCTTGATCTTTCTTGGTGTCTGGAGGATTTGTAGTGTTCTTCGTATTCCCCCATTGGGACTTTTGTCAGTTGAATCGCTCCTCTTGAATCCGGGTCAGGCTGATAGCATGGGTCAAATTGCGCGACATGTAGGCATGCACCTCATCCTTGATGTGCTCCTTCAATCCCGAAATGAAGCAACTCATTAATGTCTTCTCTTTCCACTACACCCTGTTGGCTAATCTTTCAAGCTCTGCTCGGTATTCCATCACCGCCCTTTCTGCCTCAGTTTCTGAAGAAGAGCCTCAAAATCTTCTTTTTTTGAGGGGTCGAATCTGGTTGTGAAGCCGTCAAAATCGGCCCAAGGGGCATAGTCACGCTTTCGGAGGAACCACTGAATCCACTATAATGCATCATCGCCAAGGTAAAAGCACGCCAGTGCACCTACTGATCTTCTGGTAGTTGTAAAATAACTCAGCCTTTTGAACCCATTCCAACACGTCGCCTCATTTGAATTTTGTGTAATTCATGCGGGTCCTTTTTGGTGGCATGTATGCTCTCGTGTTCTGCTGGTCGTGTGCTTCATACTCCTGTCCGAGGCCAAGAGGTCATCCACGCTCTGTTTGCCAATTTGGGTATTCTCCTTCCTCTCCATGTTGATATCTGGGCCTTGTAGTCGCTAAAGAGGGTTTGTACTCCTAGTCACCACCTGCTCTGCTGCTGAGATGTCCCGACCCCTTAGGATTATGAAGAAGCCCATCCCGAGAAGGGTAAATTGTATCCTTAGGCCGTTATTCAATCAGGTCCTCTCGTCCCTTGCCTAGGCCCCCTTACGCCTGGATCGAACCCTGGTGAGTGCTCGCTTCCTCGTTCACAGTTGCTTTTCCCTTGATACTTTGAGACAACAAGCTCTTGATCTCCTCCATGTGAGCATCCATTCGCTCTTCTTTCTCCGTCACCCTTAATTTTTCTTCGATGGTCATCACCGTATCTGACAGCCCGATGTAGTTCTCCTCTAGAGTTGCTAACCTCGTGGACTCTTCCTTTGAACAAGTCACCATGGTGGAACCTAGGTTTTAGCCACCAAAATCACTCCTAAATTCCAGATTTTCCATGTGACGGCAACCCTAATAATTATTCGAGTTTCATTTGTATTGAAGTTTGATTTCAACATCTTTATATGGAATTTTTTATTTATGCTTGGTTGGATATCTGGATTCGTGGTGTTCTTGATGTTCTCTGATTTTAGCTATTTATTGCGCGCTCTTGCTTTGGCCCTCCACACGGAGGATAGTCCAAGTTGTTCGCTTAATGAATTAATTTTGCATTGTTTCAGTTATCTAAGCACGATTTAATTATTTATTGCTTAATTTGATTTCGTCATTGATTTGTGCAAGTGCGTTCATATAAAGTCCATGTGTGTAATAAAATTCTCCCGCACTTCTCCGAAGATTGCATGTTAGTCGCGCACTCACAGTGTCTACCCTACATTAATTGGTATCAGAGCTCATGGTTTGAGCCACATTTATAAACATAGTGGTAGGTCATAGAGAGTCTTTAAGTTCATCTATGACTAGTTATCACTGTCGTTCCTCTCCCATATTTGGGGATCCCAATTCTATCTATATTCGATCCCATAGAGCCCCTTTAGAGAGATCCTCATGTTATTATGATGATTATTATCGTTCACAGCGCACCGCTTCCAGAGATCGTGTTGACCCCTCGACGCGACTCCACAATGCTAGAGATGATTACTATGATGATTATCGTCATCCCCATCCCCGTGCACGAGCAAATCATGTTGACCCTTCGACACGACTTGATTATTTCGAGAACCATCATTTTGAGAGAGATCTAGAGTGTAGGTTTCGTGATATTGCCCCATTTTTGTATGGTTCATCAACTCCCGAGTATTTCATTTATTGGCTCGCGAACATGAAATATTATCTTTATTATTTTGAATTATTCGGTGAGCATCGCATAAAATTTGCGAAACTTAGATTTCTAGATGATGCAAAAATATATTGGTCTAGCATTGAGAGGTTACGGGAGCGAGATCGTCTTCACCGCATCATTAGTTGGGTGGAGATGGACATATTAGGTTGAGCCTGACTGAGAGTGAGCTCGAGCGACCTAGTGATCCTATAGTGAGGTGTCCCACACCAATTCACCTCCTTCTGCCCTGCCTAGAATTAGTTATCGCCCCAACCATAGACCCATTTATTGACACTCTACCTATATACCTATTTTTGAGAGGTCCTTTTCACTCTTCCCTTGTCATTGTCCCGAGCTACATCAGGACTAAGTGCCAAGAGCCTGGTGTGGATCTCGTAGTGACTACCTCGCACATTTATACAGACACTACCTCTTACATTGGTACTTATCTGGAGGATCATGACTGTCGTGAGTGAGCGAGAGGAGGTGCGTACCTTAGGGTTTTTTCCTCCTTGCCGGTCACATACTGACCGAACACAATATAAGCCCCTTCAACCACACTTTGAGTTACTGTCACCATCCGATGAGTGTAGGTTTGCTTGCATCTTAACGCCCCCCCCCCCCCCCCCCGGGGGGGGGGGGGGGGGGGGGGGGGTTCCCCTTTTATTGAGAACAGCTACAAACCAGAGAAAAGACAAAAAAATAACTTCACATCTTGCCCCGTCGGCCATGGCTGAAGCAGGTGCTGAGGGAGATGGAGATCGTGTTAAAACCGTCGGGGTTGTGGCTCGTGGGGTGTGGATGTGGCCCTCAGGGCGGTGGAGGTGTCGAGGAGCTAAAACCGGCGAGCGGTAGGGCGTGAAATCCGCTTGGCTTGAGGCTGGAAATGGCGTAGCAGGAGCGGTCTGCGGGATCGGGAGAGATGAACAGGATTTTTTTCCTTTTGCGTGGCTGCTTCTCTGAACCGGGTGAGGTTTACACTTAACATTATATGATAATATATATTTATAAATATATAACCGTATATATATATATATTTATAAAATTTAAACTTATATATATATATATATAAATTTTTATATATATATATACATATATTTTCACAAAATACGAAACTTTTACAAAAATTTCAAAATAATACAATGCGACATTCAGGGCCGATAGCAGTGCAAACGGGTGCGGCTTCTGGAACTTTTGCGTCGACCCGATGTGGGCTGATCTCCACCACCTTCTCCAAGGTATGCTTGTTGCCTTTTTTTGTCGAATTTCACTGCTCAAGTTCACAAAATCAAAAGTTATTTTCTCCTTTTAATTTCTATTATACTTCCCGAAAGAACCATTTTTTGATGACTTGGCCAAGAACACGACCATGTTCTCGGTAGGGGTGCAAGTTGAGTTGAGCCGGCTCGAAAGCTCGATGAGCCCGCTCGAAAAAAGCTCAACTCGAGCTCGAGCTCGAACTCAAATATTATTGTTCATGAGCTCTCGAGCCGGCTCGCGAGCTTTTTATTCCTATATTTTTTAAAAAAAAATAAAAAATATAAAGAAAATCAGGCTCATGAGCTAAAAAGCTCGTGAGCAGCTCGAGCTCGATAAGCAAGCATTGAGCTCGAGCACGAGCCAGGATAAAATGAGCTTGAGCTCAAGCTCGAAATGATTAGCTCGAGCTCGAGCTTGGAAATTTTGCCAAGCTCGATTCGAGCTCGACTCGTTTGCACCCCGAGTTCTAGGTTGTCTAATTCCTACAATTGTGTTTGTGTATGTTAGAAGGAAATCATGTAAAAGCCAATTGCAAGGCCCATCTCGGGCCCTCCTCTTCCTTGTGTTTTAGTCCCACATCGTAGATTGAGTGTTTTCCTTCTTTATCTTCCTATATAAATGTACAAATACATTTATTGATATATATTTGGAGAAATTAATAAAATTTATCATTTATTTCTTTTTTCTGGTGTAATTTCTACATTGTATCAGAGCCATCCGATCATTAATTTTTTTTAGGTTCCACGCTCTGTGCGGTTAGTTTTTTTTTAACCGTTGGTCTCCTTTTTGCTTCTGCAGCCTCTGTTGTGTCTAACCGCACCCCCTCTCCTTGTGTGCTGCAGTCTCAGCTTATCTGGCCGCAGTCTCCCTCTTCTCTCCTGTGGCCCCCCTCCTCCATCTCCAAGCTTTTATAGTTTTTTCTCTCCTAATGAGTGGGCCCTCCCCTCCAATCTTCTCTCCGCAGACAAATTTTCCTAGCCGCGAGTCGTCTTCTTGCCTCTGTTGCTTGTCGTTGTTGTTGGCCGCGGTTGTTTCTTTCCGCCGCTTCTTCTGTCCGCAACTTCTACTGGCCGCAACTTCCTCTGTCCAGTCCACAACTTCTTCTACAGGCCGCAACTTCCTCTGTCCAGGTCGCCGCTTCTACAATCCGCATCTTCTCCAGGACACAGCTTCTCCAGTCCGCAACGATTGCAACCATTCTCCTGCCATCTTCTCCAGACCGCCGTTTTTACAGGCCGCCACTTCTACATGCTGCAACTTCCTCTGTTCAGGTGGCCGCGCAGCTTCTCCAGGCCACCAATTCTAGTTGCAACACCTAGCCGCAGGTTTGTGTGATTATAACGCTCCTCTTGCCCGCTCGATCTCCTGCTCGCCAACGTCCTGATCAAGCTATGTTTGGCTCCTCACCAATGGCTGCACAGTCTACTCCAAACAGCATTCAAACTGACCTTGATGCCTTGCACACCCGACTCCAGCAATTTCAACGGATGATCGGCCGTTCCCCGGGCTCTGTTGTGTCTATTTCATATAGTGGTACCTCCTGTATTGCCCATAGTTCATCCTGGATTCTGGATTCAGGGGCCTTACACCACATTACCCCACAGAAACCTTCCCACTACTTGGCTTCTATGCATCCCAAGTTCATTATTATTGCTAATGGGGACACCACTCTGGTCTCTGGATCTGCTGACGTCCACCTTACTCCTTCAATCACTCTTTGCTCCGTGCTTCATGTTCAAGGCTCTCCTTTTAATCTCCTGTCTATTAGCCGTCTCATTCAAGACTTTGATTGCTGTGTAACATTCTCCTCCACCTCTCGTGTTGTGCAAGATCACAAGACAAAAAATATAATTGGTAGAGGGCACCTGTCGAATGGGCTTTACATCCTAGACCCCTCCCCTCCCACACCTCTCTCCTCTATTAGCTCTATTGAGTGGCATCGGCATCTTAGGCATGCTCCTTTACGCATCCTCCAAAAATCCATCCCGGATTTATCCCTCAATGACTTCACACGCGAGTCGTGTATCTATGACAAATAATATCGTTCTACTTTTCACCTCATTGTACTCGGAGCAATGCTCCATTTGTTCTAGTTCATTCCGACATTTGGGGACCCTACAAAACAACTAGTGTTTTTGGTTATCGTCACTTTATTACCTTTATCGATGATTACTCTCGTATGACATGGTTGTATTTCCTCTGTGATCGCTCCGATTACTCTCGTATGATTACTTTCGTGTCTTTATTCTTGAAACTTGCAACCAGTTCACTACTATCATTAAAACTCTTCGAACCGACAATGCCTATGAATACAAAAGTCACGCGTTTATAGACTTATATACTGAGTTTGGGATCATCCATCAAACCTCCTGTGTTTATACCCCCCAACAAAATGACATTGCAGAACAAAAAAATCGTCACCTTCTTGAGGTCACCCGTTCTCTCATGTTTCAAATGAATGTTCCCACACTTTATTGGAATTTTGCGGTTTCTACAACCTGCCATCTGATTAACCGCATGCCTTTTTTCCATTCTCAACTTTGCGGCTCCCTTCTACCTTCATTTTCCCTCCACACCTCCCTTTTCAGTCACCTCCCGGGTTTTCGGCTGCGTCTGTTATGTTCATAATCTTGGCCCTTCCACTGACAAGCTTGCTCCACGTGCCACAAAATATATGTTCGTTGGTTACTCACTCAGAAGGGTTATGTCTGCTTCTCTCCCAAGGATCGCAAAGTTGTTACTTCCGCTGATGTCACAATCCTCGAAGACCAACCCTACCATTCTCAACTAACTGATTCTCCCTTTCTGTCGCTGCTTCTGAGGCCTGCTGTCCCTGTCACTTCTAATCTTCCACCTCTCATTTCCACTCCAATCCCACCAAGTCCACATCTCCTTCCCACGTCAATCTCATCAAGTCCACCTCTCCTTCCCACACCAATCCCACCAAAAGCACCCCTGATTCATGTGTACACTCGTCATACTCCCTCGTTTGGTGCTCTCCGGGAGATGTCTTATACTGATAATATTTTGTGACCTGCAGATCCGACAACCGTCTCTACTGCTCACCCTATGACGCATCATGTCTCCTTACACCGTCTCTCTCCGGAACTCCAGAAATTTGCAACCTCTTTATCCTCTATTTCCCTCCCTAATTTAGTGCGAGAGGCTCTCCAACATCCAGGGTAGCGGATGACCATGGACGAGAAAATGGTTGCTCTTTGGGCAAACCAAACTTGGGATCTTATGCTTCTTTATCCCAGACAGACCTGTGTGGGTTGTAAGTGGGTATTTGCCATCAAATATGGTCTGGATGAGACAATTCAACGTCTGAAGGCTCGCTTTGTGGGTCATGGTTTTACTCAACAACAAGATCTGGATTATGACGAGACCTCTCCGGTTGCCAAATTAAATTTTGTTCGCGTTTTGATCTCTCTCGTTGTTCATTGTCATTGGTCGTTACATCAATTGGATATTAAAAATTCCTTTCTCAACGACGTTTTACAAGAAACGGTCTACATGCATCAACCTCCCGGGTTGAGACCACGGGAGAGTTTTTGATCTGTCATCTCAAAAATATATTTATGGTCTCAAACAGTCTCCTCGCGCTTGGTTTGATAAGTTCAGTAATGTTTTTCGTGATGTTGGAGTCACCAGGAGCTCGACTGACTTCTTTCTCTCTACTCATCATCAACCGACCAGCACAATGATCCTATTCGTTTATGTCGATGATATTCTGATTACTGGTGATGATTCCAAAGGAATACAAATGATTAAACAGCATTTGAACTATATTTTTCAAACTAAAGATCTGAGAAATTTTCGGTACTTCCTTGGCCTAGAGGTTGCAAGATGTCCTAATGACCTTGTCTTATCTCAACAAAAGTATTGCCTTGATCTTTTTCCTGACGCTGACTGTTTTGGATGCAAACAGGTTGATACCCCTATGGATGTAAATCACAAGCTCTGTGGGCACGCCTCCGACACTCATCTACTTCTTCCAAATCCAGAGTATTATCAATATCTCGTAGGAAAGTTAATTTATCTTACAATTACAAGACCAGATATCTCTTTTGTTGTTGGAATTGTTAGCAGATTCATGCATTCTCCTCAGATGTCTCATCTTCAGGCCGTCGAGCGCATTCTAAGATATCTGAAGTCTGTCCCTGGACAATGGCTAGTGTACAAACCCTCTTCCTCTTCTACTCTGCCATTGATTGCTTATTCTGATGCTGGCTCCATGGATGATCGACGTTCAACAAGTGGATTTTGTATTTATTTCGGAGGACACCTTATTGCTTGACACAACAAAAAACAATCTGTGGTTTCTCGCTCTTCGGCCGAAGCTATGTCTCGTTCGATGACATCTATTGTATCCGAGCTTACGTGGTTAGAAAGTCTCCTAGATGATTTGGGAGTCAAACTGTCCTCACCAGCTACCTTATTTTGCGATAGTCAAGCGGCTATTCACATCGCTAAGAATTCTGTTTTTCATGAGTGGACCAAACACATTGAAGTAGACTGCCACTTCATTCGGGAGAAAGTTCAAATGAAGAAGATAGAGTTAAAACACATTCCCGCTACTGATCAAGTTGCTGATATTCTCACAAAGGACTTACCACATGTATTATATTATCAGTCCTTGTCCAAGCTGGGTGCATACGATTTGTATGCTCCAGCTTGCGGGGGAGTGTTAGAAGAAAATCTTGTAAAGGCCCATTGCAAGGCCCATCTAGGACCCTCCTCTTCCTCGTATTTTAGTCCCACATCTTAGATTGTGAGTGTTTTCTTTCTTTCTCTTCCTATATAAATGTACAAATACATGTATTGATATATATTTGGAGAAATCAATAAAATTTATCATTTATTTCTCTCTTTTTTGGTGTAATTTCTACAATGTAGAACAACATTGACACGAGCTGTGTCAAATGGCTGTGCAAACATTACACGGTCATGCTGATTATTGGCAACACCACAGATGAATTAACAACGTAAACAACCTTAGACACGGCCAAGCACTTCACCGTGATCTACAATTGTTTTCCATTCCTTCTCCAAATTGCTTTAGGCTCTGTTTTTTGGAGGTGAATCTCTGTTGACAATTGGAAAGAGAGGGGGTTCCCTATGATGAGAAAGGGAGTATCACAACTATTTTTGGCCTTCCCCACTGCTTTCCTAAAACTCTGTTTGGGACGGCTGTGGTGATAGGAAAAATAGTGGTGGGATTAGAGCTGTCAGAAAAATCAATGATAAGAAATGTAGTAGGAGAATGTAGATGTAAAGCCATGAGAAGTGAAACATGAAATCACAAAAAGCTCTTTTTATCTATTCTGAAGTGGGAGTGTTCACTGTTGTTCAAAAAGACCTGAAAAGAACTTTTTGACATAATCACTTTTCTCACCACCACCGGGAAAACAAACACCTACAAAACATCGGTGACACTGAGAATAGAACTCTTTCCATTGCCACCATTGATCCAAGCACAACCTACATCTGTTTTGGGGGTGCCTCCCTTTCTCACCGCTCCGTTGGGAATGAGGGCCTCATCACTCAAAGAAACAGACCCTTAAACTATTCCATCTTTCATATAATCTCCAAATTGTCCCCAATAATCTACAAATCAACAATAAACTAAATAAGTATCAAAGATCTCAAGGGCCTGTTCGGTTGGGTGGAATTGACTAGGAGGAATTAGAAATTGAGAGTAAAGAATTTAATTGTTGTGTTTGCCTAAATAGAATTGGAATTGAGTTTCATTGTTTTCTAATTTGTATCTTTATTTTTTATTGGAAGTAGCTAAATTGAATTAAATTTTTTACACACACACACAAACATTTATTTTAAATTAAATGGTTAAAAGGAGGGGTAAAATTAATGTAATGAACGTTAACATGAAAGGGTTCTTTTTCCTTGTAGTAGATTATTGAACATAAATCGTTATCCATATATATATATATATATATATATATATATATATATTTATAAATCAATATATTTAATTTATGTATACTTTCATCGGTGTAAATGTATCATACATTGATATTAACAAAGATAAGCATACAAATTCAGTGACGAGGGTCAGAATATCTGAAGGATTAGCACTAGAGTTCTCTATCACTGTTTACTTACATCAAGGTTCAGCTTTAAGCCTTTTAATGTTTTAAATATCGGATGTCATCGACATATTGGATTCAGTTTTTAAATGTCGGAAGTCGGAGACATGTCAAAGATATTTTAAAATATCGGATTTTCATGTCTTATAATAAAATTTCTATTTTTAGGTATACCAACTATAATTATATGTTATAAAAATAAAAAATATTATAATAACTAGATTAAAAATGAGCAATTTATGTTACAAAATAAAATCGAATACTATCTAAGATAAAATATTATTAACAAATAAAAAAAATACATTATATAGTATATTTAATAGTATTCAATAATTTTAGTTAGAAAATAATAAATTTATTGCAAATAAAGAAGATTTAAAAGTTAAAAAATTTTTGATTGATTATAAGTTTTTTCAAACTTATAAATTTATATTTAAAAAATGCAAATAATAAACTAATAAATTTATTAAATGTTTTCATATTTTTTTGTAATATGAAATTAAAAAATGTGAAATAATTATAAAAAATTGGTTGTAATAATAAAATGTTAAAAAAATCGAAACAATAAGTTTAATCGATTTTGTTAGAGGACAGTAAAAAAGATATGTAAAAGCTCATTGTAATTGTGACCCATTTATAAGCCCATGTGTGTCTTATGTTTTGTCCCACATTGTATTTTTTGGGACTTCTCTCTTCCTCTCTTCCTATATATATGTACTAATACTTGAAGGTTAATATAAGAAATACAGCCCACAAGTTTCAATACTCAGTTTCTCTACATGGTATCAGAGCGAATCTGATCCAGTGCGGCTACCCTTTTTTTTTCTCACCGCTGCTATCCGCGCGGCCTCGTCCCTCCTTCCCGCTGCTGTTCGGCGGCCTTCTTTTCTCAAACCGCCCCTCCTCTCTTTGTGGCTTCCACCTCTCCTCTCCTCCCTCCCTTTGCTTTTATAGCTCTCTTCTCTCTGCCCGGTGGGACCCACTTTCTTCCCGCTGATCGCTCTTCTAACCGCTACTGGTTTCGTTGTCGTTGTGCTTTCCTAACCACTGCGGACATCTCCTTGCTGCTCCTTCTAGTCGCTGCTCCTTGCCGTTGCTTCTAGTCGCTGCTTCTCCTTGCCGCTGTTTTTTGCCGCTGTTTCTAGTCGCTGCTCCTTGCCGCTGCTTCCAGTTACTGTCTCTGTCTGCTGTTTCTGGCTACTTCAGTTGGTCGTTCGACCTCTCCTTCTCGTCGGGGTCTCGCCTAACCGCCGGCCCTTTGTTAGGTCTTCCAGTCGCTGTGGTCTTGCCCTATCCGCTGCCTCTATCTGCTGCTTTTGTCCGCAGCGTCCTGGTGCTCTGCTTGTCGCGCACTGCTTTAGCCGCGACCTCTCTTCCCTTCTATCCGCTGCGGATTGGTTCTTACCGCTCACCTGCTGGTCTCTTTGGCGACTTATTCTTGCTTGTAGTGCAAGATTCTTGCCGCGGTATCTCTCCCGCATGCCCTGTCTAGCCGCAGCGGCTAGACCTTGTTGTTCCGCTATTGATCTTCGGGATGAACTCAGGATTACCACCATATCTCTCAATGGCAAACAAAACTTTGTGAAATCGGGACATTCTATTTGTCAAGTGCCCTTCCCACTGATGAGTGGCTTCGTGATGACGACCGTGTACAATCCTGGCTTCTCAACTCTATGGATACCGAGCTTTACAGGATGACCATGTATCATGACACAGCTAAGTCCATGTGGGAGGAACTCCATTCCTTCTATTATGGGCAAAATAGCCTCCAACATTTGTTTGATATCATCACTGGTCTTCAATCCTTCGATCCCGGGATGCCAGATGATATGACTTCCTTCGTTGTCATGGCCAAGACCCTTTTTGAGGCTTGGATACAACACCAGCCTCCTACTACATATCTGGTTGCCCAACGAGCACAAAAAGAGGCCGTCGGGATTGTCATGATAATGGTGAGGGTCCCTTCTCATCTGCATAGTGTTCGAGCTCAGATCCTCTCCTCCGCCACTACTCCCTCTCTCTCAGATGTCTGCTCAATGCTTTTGAAGGTACCCTGCCGCCTGAGGCTCCTATGCCTGTCTCCAGCTCTTCTACAGCTACCTTCACCGCATCACTCCAATCGTGGTCCTTCAGCCCGTGGGGGTCGCCATCCATCTCGGGGACGAGGACGTGCTGGCAAATCCTCCCTTAAATGCACTTTCTGCGGTCGGGATAATCATCTGGAGGTCACCGGTTATCGTAAGCATGGTCTGCCGCCCCACCTTACTGCCTCTACTAAGGCCGAGTCTCCGCACTCTGCTTCTACTTCAGATTCTTCAACCGCTCAGTCTGACATTGATGCTCTCTGCACCTAACTTTAGCAACTCCAAGGGGTGATTGCTCGCTCCTCGGGCTCCATGGCTTCCATCGCCAATGAAGGTATATCCTGTCTATCTCGGAGTTCCCACTGAATCGTGGACTCTGGTGCCACCCACCACATTACTTCCCAGAAGCCGACACAATACATGGCATCTCCTCATCCCAAGTTCATCACTGTGGCCAATGGTGAATCCACCCGTCTCAGGAGCTGTCGATATCCATCTCACCCCCACCCTCTCCTTAATCTCAGTTCTGCATGTTTCGGGCTCCCCGTTTAACTTACTTTCTGTTAGCCGACTTACGCAGGATCTTGATTGTCATGTTACAATCTCACCATCATCCTTTGTTGTGCAGGATCGCAAACGCGGAATATTATTGGTAGCGGACGGTTGTTGCATGGGCTCTATCTTCTTGATGTTCTTCCATCTGCTCTTTCTATCGTCTCCTCGGTTGAGTGGCATCGTCGTCTCGGACATGCTCCCCTCCAGATTCTCAAGCAAGCTCTTCCAGATGTCTCTTTGAATGAGTTTACTTGTGAATCCTGTATCTTTGGTAAACGACATCGAGTTTCCTTTAGTCCTGTTTGTCATCGGAGTATTACTTCTTTATCTATTGTCCATTCTGATATTTGCGGCCCTTATAAAGTCCCTAGTGTATTTGGGTACTGCTACTTTGTAACATTTATTGATGATTACTCTCGTGTAACATGATTATATTTACTGCGGGATCGTATCGAACTCTCTTCTATATTTCGTACGTTCGTTACTGAACTTCGTACTCAGTTCTCTTCTTTGCTTAAAATCATTCAAACTGATAATACGCGGGAATATACGAGCCAAACGTTCGCTACAATTTGTGCTGAGTTTGACATTATACATCAAACATCTTGTGTTTATACTCCTCAGCAAAATGGTGTTGCTGAACGCAAAAATCATCATCTTCTTGATGTTGTTCGGTCCTTAATGCTTCAGATGCAAGTACCCATCGAATACTGGAATTTTGTAATGTCGGCTGCCTGTCATCTCATCAACCGTCTGCCTTCCTTCGTTCTCAACTTCGCCACTCTGTTTAGCCTCCTCTTTCTCTCTCAATCTATGTTTTCTCTCGCTCATCGGGTCTTTGGTTGTGCCTGCTATGTCCATAATCTTGGTCCGCCTACGGATAAATTTGCACCTCGTGCAACCAAATGTATGTTCGTGGGGTACTCTCGCACTCAGAAAAGTTAGGTATGTTATTCTCTAGTCAACCGGAAAGTGGTTGTTTCTGCTGATGTTACTTTCCTGGAAGACCAACCCTTTAACTCATCAACTTCAGCCCCTCCACTTGTGCAACCCGAGCCTCGTCCTACTATCCCAATCACGACTTCTTTACCTCCTCTTCTTCCAACATCCCACGCGGAACCACCACCACCCAAACCACCTCTCCTTCGCACTACGCACGTCGTAATATGAACTCCGGAGCCCAACCACTGCTACCATCTACCAGTAGTATCTCGCGGCCAGCTGATTCTGCCTCCACTTCTACGGCTCATCCACTCGCAAGCTACATTTCGTTACATCGACTCTCTCTTCCTCTGCTCAAATTTGCTCTTGCGTTAGCTGTAAATGGATCTTTGCCATGAAACATGCTCCGGATGAGACAATCGACCGCCTCAAAAGCCCGTCTTGTGGCTCGTGGGTTCACTCAGCAACAGAGCTTGGACTATGAGGAGACATTCTTCCCTGTCGCCAAACTAAACTCTGTTCGGGCCCTTATTTCACTTGTTGTTCACCGTCACTGGCCCATACATCAGCTGGACATTAAAAATGTCTTTCTTAATTGTGATCTTCATGAGACTGTTTTCATGCACCAACCTCCCAGGTTTGAGACCACGGGGGAGTCTCAGGTGTGCCGTCTGCGTAAAACTATTTATGGTCTCAAACAGTCCCCTCGAGCTTGGTTTGAAAAATTTAGCAAGGTTGTTCATGATATTGGCTTTCAGCAGAGCTCGGCTGACTTCTCACTTTTTACTCGTCATTAATCAACAGGGACTGTTATTCTCTTAGTGTATGTGGATGATATTTTTATAACTGGTGATGACTCCACCGTGATACACCAGATCAAACAACACTTAAACTTTGTCTTCCAAGCAAAAGATCTGAGAAACCTTCGATACTTCCTTGGACTTGAGGTTGCTCGTCGTCCTGATGGCCTGGTCCTATCTCAACGGAAATATTGTCTTGACCTTCTTCAGGATGCTGGTTATTTCGGATGTAAACCCGTGGAAACACCTTTGGATGTCAACCACAAGCTAAGTGCTCATGGAACAGAATCAGATTCTCTGCTTACAAATCCTGAATATTATCGGCGCCTTGTAGGAAAACTGATATGCTTAAACTGTTACAAGATTTGATATCTCCTTTGTTGTTGGAGTGGTTAGTCGCTTTATGCATTCACCAAGGATCTTTCATCTACAGACTGTCGAACGCATCCTCAGGTACTTGAAAGCTGTCCCGGGACGAGGGTTGGTATACAAGCCATCCTCATTCCTATCTCTTGTCGCGTACACTGATGCTGATTATGCGGGCTCGCTTGATGATCGACGATCCACCACTAGTTTCTGTACCTACTTTGGAGGAAATCTCATCACATGGCGTAGCAAGAAGCAGTCGGTTGTTGCTCGCTCTTCTGCTGAAGCCGAGTGTCGTGCAATGGCTGCTGTCGTTTCTGAACTTAACTGGTTGGAGAGCTTTCTTTGTGATTTGGGTGTCAAACTCTCCTCACCAGCAACTTTGTTCTGCGATAGTCAGGATGCTATACATATTGCAAAGAACCCCGTGTTCCATGAGCGAACAAAACACATTGAGGTTGATTGTCATTTTGTCCGGGAGAAGGTCCAACTGAAGAAACTTGAATTGGAACATGTTCCAGCCTCTGAGCAAGTTGCTGACATCTTTACTAAGGCTCTACCTCGGCCATTGTATCTACAGTTCCTATCCAAGCTTGGTGCTTACGATTTGTATGCTCTAGCTTGCGGGGGAGTGTTAGAAGATAGTAAAAAAGATATGTAAAAGCCCATTGTAATTGTGGCCCATTTATAAGCCCATGTGTGTCTTATGTTTTATCCCACATTGTATTTTTTGGGACTTCTCTCTTCCTCTCTTCCTATATATATGGACTCATACATGAAGGTTAATACAAGAAATACAGTCAACGAGTTTCAATACTCAGTTTCTCCACAGATTTAAACATATATAATATAGTATATTTAGATGATTTAAACATATGTTGTTAGTCTACTAATATAACATAAAATAAAATAGCGGGTGATATATTTAAAAGTCGTGTCGGCTGATATATTGGAAAAAATCAGACATTTCGGCTTATATTTTACAAAAGGATGTAATCTATTTATTTTAGAAAATATATCGTTTTGCCCTAAAAAATGACATGTCGGGAGACAAGTCGAACATGTCAGAGGATATTTAAAACAATGAATGAGCTCACCAGACATATCCAAAAAGCAATACCTTGGTATTTATTGTTTGCGAATAATATCATTTTGGTTGATGAGACGCGCAATGTTGTAAACGTGAAATTTGAATTTTAGCGACACTTTAGAAAAGAAGGGTCTTAGGTTGTGTAGGGAAATGACAGATGTGATACTCGTTAAATTCAACAGTGCAAGGACGGATGACTTCGTTATTAAGTTGTGTGATCAAAATATTTTTCGTAGTGAGTGGTTTAAATATCTTGGATCGCTAGTTCAAAAAGGTGGAGGTGTGGATAGAGATGTAATACTCTTTGGTTCTGATTGTTGGGTAGTGAATTGTGCACATGAGTAAAAAATGGGAGTTGCAGGGATGAGAATGCTTAGGTGGATGTGTGGACACACAAAACTGGATAAAATTAGAAATGAATGTATCATGGATAAGATAGGAGTCACACCAATTACAGAGTAGATGCGAGAAGCTCGACTAAGATGGTTTGGACATGTACAAAGGAGATTACTAGAGGCATCTCTTAGGTGTTGTGAGGGTTTAGTCACTAGGCAGGCTAAACAGGGGAGGGGTAGACCAATAACGACTTGGAATGAAATTATAAGGAAAGACATGATGTACTTACGCATTAGTGAGATTATGACTAAAGATAGGGCACAATGGAGACAAAGGATCCATATAGCCGATCCCACTATAGCGGAATAAAGGATTGAGTGTTGTTGTTATGTATACTTTCATCGTTCTAATTTTAATTTTTGTATACATTTTTCCTGCAATCGCACAATGGAATTGATTAATTCCAATTCACATGACTGAATTTTGTTCTCCGGACAAACAATAGAATTAAAATTTAGAACAATTCCAATTCACATTGGAATTGGAATTCAGCAAAATTGAAACTAATCTCAATTCCAATTCATCATGGAATTTGCATTTGATTAGATTCCCATTCTCCGTTTTCAATTCCTGTCATGGGAACAGACCCTAATTGAAATGAGTAGATTGCTTTGAAATTCCACACTGGAAAAATATATATTTCGTTTTTATCACTTTACTACATAAAGTAGTGATCGACCTTTCCATTTTTAAGACTACTCCATCTGTACAGTATACGACCTTGAAATTTAGTTCTCCGATCTGTGACACAAAGTACATAATAAACTTTCTACTAATTGTGACATGCAGCAATTGCAAATAGAATTAATTTTTTTTTGTTATTTTTGATGCGGGATGTTGGGGTGAGGGGGCTTTTATGACGGGCAATTTGATTAAATTGGATGCTATGCAGATGTTCATTGGTGATGGTGCAAAGCTTGTGCGTGATGCTTTTCAGTTGGCAAAAGAAAAGTCTCCTTGTATCATTTTCATAGATGAAATTGATGCCATTGGAACAAAACGATTTGATAGGTATGATATATTTTTTGTTAATTTCATCATACGCCTGTTGCAATACTGTACGTCCTTTGTTTAAAGTAGTAGTAAAACAGAAATCTGAATTAAAGTATTAGTAAAACAGAAACCTGAATAGTTTTGACATAGATAATAAAAATGAAATTTTTCAGTGCTTGGTCGCCTTAAGATCATGCCCGTTAATTGAAAGATAAGTCCAACATCTTTAGATGTAGAAAATCAACTCTTTCATTCAATGTTTTGATTGAAAGAACAGTGCGTAGCTCCCTGCTCTTAACAGTGGATGATAGAGAATCCAACTAAACAAAGTACTTGAACAATCAATATACTGATAGGAAGAGGACTATAAGTGCCTTCCACTATGTTATTTTACAATTCATTCCATGCATTTTCCGCTATCCAGCAGTAGGAAGACTATTTAGATGTTTAAGATGAGCTCCATCCTTGAACCTGGCTAATTTCTGGGAGAGTTGAATAGCAGATTTTTGGACTGAAGGAAAAAGTGATTTGTGTGACTATCTATAGTACATTTTTGAGAAACTGGCTCATCATTCTAAAGCATGTTCGGGTATCTGATGATTAATTTTACAACCTCTAATACCTCAGTAAGGGATCCGCTCTTTAAGTTTTGTATGCTTGTACTGATGCAATGCATCAGGGAACCCTTCAGTAACATATTATAGTAGTAGCCAGTTTTACTCGAGTAAAAAGCATTTTCTTATGAAATTATCAGTAGTGTTATCAAAAAAATTTCTGTTCACCTCAAGGAATGCTTCTACATTCACTCTAATTTAGAGAATCAAATGGGATTTTTTTAAATTTATTCTGATACCTTAAAACTATTTTTGGACCACTTTTAAATTTTGCTAGTTCTGGGAGTCCCCAAGAAGCAACATTACCACGATCTAATCTGATCGTGGTGAAAAGCTAACTTGTCACCTAGTCCAATATTAGGATTAGACTTCCTAATTGGAATTTTGAGGTTTCATGTTGAAATACCAAATAATTGGTGAAAAATTGACTTGTCCTAAATTATCCAATCTTTGTTGTTTACAATTTTTTAAAAATGTTTTTGTGGACGCAAAAGATCCATATAGCCGACCCCACTATAGTGGGATAAAGGCTTGAATGTTGTTTTTGTGGACGCATTGATTGATATAAGAATGTACTTGGGATACTAGTGGATCATAAGTTGAAATAAAAAATATTGATACCGATACTCCTCGTGAATGGTGTTGATACTAAAATATTTAGTGGTGATGATATTATTAATATGATTGTTTATTTTACTCCTTAAGCTAGATTAGATTTTAAATTAAACACAAATTATTTTATAGGTCCTTCTATTTTACCTTTTAATCGAAATAATTCTCATTTTTATTTGAATTTGGTCCCAAAATGGAAATAGGTCCCTCTCTAATGTTCCGTCTCTAATACTAATCTACATGATACTGACTGAATGTATGTCACGATTAAAATAATAAGAAATTAAATATAAGAATATAAAAAATGTTTTACACTTGGGAAGAAGGCTTTTTACGGTATGAAAGGACAGTTGCACATGCATTTGATAGAGGAGAGAATATCCGTCAAGTAAGCAAAAAACTATTTTTTAATTTTTTATATATTTAATTATTTTATAGCCGACCCCACTCTGGTGGGATAAATGCTTGAGTGTTGTTGTTATATATTTAATTGTTTTAACCTTGTCACACCTTCAATCCACACCACATAGACATGCTCCATTAGTATTCATAAAATGTTAGTGACTTATTTCTAGTCAGTTAAATACTTTTGGGAGCAATTACAATAAAAAATGTTTGAAACTTATTTCAATAGAGGATAGAGTTGAGCCAAAATAACAATTTTTCCTTGATTAAAAGATTGATTTTGGGAAGATATAAATGAGTATAACATATACTCAAAGAAAGGATAGTTATTGTTTGGTGCTTAAATGAGGATACAAGTTCTAGTAGGATGTGCAATGAGATGATTAATGGTGGTTATAAAATATTTGATTTCAATTGTGCCTATAGTTTTGCAATATCGAAACACGTATTTTAAGAAAAGAGTTAACATTTAGTTATGAAGTGGAGCCACTAAATTACAAATATTTTTTTTTTACATAAAGTGGAAGGGAAAGTGATGGAAGTTACAATCTACAATGTAGTGATGTGAGACTCGACTAATACTAATTCACCTAAAGAAGATGTTTGACAGAAGATTGCAACAAAATAAATTAAAAAGTAGTAGCCTAGAAAATATTTGCAAGTAATTAGTTTATGCGTAAAGAGAGCACTATAATTAAATGTGCGGCGCCCTGCAAGGCACAAGATTTTGAAGAAACAAAGACCTCCAAATAAGTATCACTAGAATATAAGTTCATATCATACAATGAAAATTATTACAACACTCCAAACATAAACTCACATGTGCATAAAGAAACATGAAGATGAAGGCATGGTACTGGTGCCACGGTGGTAGTGTACATTGAGAATTATTAATCCCAACGTGAAGGAATGCACGGGGAGAGGTGGAAACGGGGGAGGATTGAGTATGGGTAGGAAATTGGAGAGGCTAGAAATGGGCGGTGGTGGTAGGGAAGCTCGGGTAAGGGTGGAGATAGTTGGAATTCAATTTGCGGAGGGAGAAGAAGGATATTATCGAGTTGTTGAGGCTGGTGGAGGGGGAGACTAGCTATTGGGAGGCGTTCTATAGTGACTGGAGGCGGTGGCTAGTTACCCTGTAGCCAACATGAGTTAGCATGGAGGGTATGTGTTGTGGGGTGGGGTTTCAATGCACTATTGGTGGATGTTGTGGATCTAGGTAGGCTGGGAGTAGGAGGCAAGAGTTCTGTTAATATAGGAGGTGGTGGGGTTCTCGAGGCTGTGGGGAGAAAAAACTGATTATTAGAGAGAGGTGGTCAAAACTGGGAAGGCGTGCTTGGTTTTAATTGTTGTGGGGGGATCATGGGTTAATTGGATGTGGTCAGTGGTTATAGTGGTTAAGTGGAAGTTGTCAATTGGGTGGGGTGGTTACTTGGATATTTGGGGGGTGGGGGTGGGAAGCGTTTGGTTGAGATAATTTTTGTGTGAGGTTGTTATAGAGAGGGGTGGTTATGGGAAGGAAGCGCGATGGTTATGCATTTTCTTGAGTTTGAGTGGAGATGGTTATGCTTTTGTTTTGCTTTGTTGGGGGGGGGGGGGGGGGGGGGGGTTGCCAACTTGGGGAAGGGCTTGAGCTACGACACCTAGGTTCCATGACTTAGCTATCTAGATTCCACCACTCTGTCACATAAGGAGAGTGAGTAATCTCGGAAATTGTCCACAATCTTCTATTCCTTCAAATGGGCTTTTATGCGCATATATATACGAATAATGGTGAGAACTACCTTTATGGACATGTCTAATCGCCCAATCATAATGGTAGTCACACGCACATTGGCGACCTGGTCTCCCTCAAATAAACAGGCCTCCACGATGATTACTTAAGAGCAGTTTCAGGTCCTTTCCCATGCTCCTTCCCAACCCCCAGCCAATGATGCAACCTGAATTTCATCTTTATTTTTTTTTTACTTAAATATTTTGTAGCGCATGCCGTCACGCAAGTTTTTCTTCTATTTCTCGAGTATTTAAGAGTTTTATGTCGCGCTTGCGCAATCATTCTTGCGATTTATTGGTGTGACCGACCAATAAGATCTTAAATAAATTGATCTGTCAAATTTGGGCTAGGGTTATCTTAGGCAAGCTAGAAATGAAGTTATTTAAAAATTAAATAAACCTGAAATTAATATTAAGATAATATTTTGATTTAATTTCATATTTATATCATAACTAATGGCATACTTCACCCCCCCCCATTTAATTCCTCCTAGGCCTTTCATAAACCAAAACTAACAGGCGGTTTTATTTTTCTCCCATTTAATACTATTAAATCAGTCAAGTCCATTTATGGCCTTTGTATAGAACCCCCTGCCCCTGTCCTTTATATTTCTCCTTCACGTGAAGAATGCCAGACGGGATAGAATCGGGAACAGAGAAAAACCTTTGATCCCCGGTAACACCTACAACAACTTCACCATTTCCGTCTCCCCGTCACCTAACGAGTCCAACCCTCTGCTCGCTGCCGCCGCTGTAGAGCCCCACCGGCCCCGGCGACTCCTCCGCCTGCCATTAGTCACTTCAACGAGGATAGGGCCTCCCCTTCCCGTCCCAATCGCAAGATGCGAACGAAGACTGTCCTGCCAGCGACTGAATTCCATAACTCCTTTCCCCTATTTTTCGGCCAGAGCACCCCTCGGTCGCCGGTAACCACCCTTCCCCGTCCAGATCCAGCCAGAGAAGTCTCTTTCACAAGCACTGTTGTGGCCCTTCCGGACCGGTTTCTCCCTATCATTGTCGTCCAAAGCCAGTCCATATGCTCTCTGCCTTTCACTCCACTCCTACACAGTAGGGATTCGTCATCTTCACATGATGTTGGTATAATTCTCACCTCATCTCGCACCTCCATTACTTTTAGTCCACTTTCACGAATGCCTGCGAAAGATTAATAACTTCAAAGATTGTTTGCCCAACAGTAACCTGTGTTCTATTTGTCGTTAATTTGTTAAACTTTTGCCACTCTCTCTCTCGCTCATTGTGACGCCTGTGGATGAATTGAACTTATTGTTGAAAATGGGCAAGTGTTAACAGCCTTATACGGGTTTGCGAATCTGTTGGTTAAATTATCACATGACGAAACTCGAGATGTCCTAGGTATGCCGCAACATTTTAAAGCCGAGCACAAAATTATCGTTTTAAAATTAGTTACAGATCTTAGTCTGCATCAGGTTCCCATTTTTACAGCAGGGTCTCCATAAGCGCATGCGTCTGGACGTGGAGTTTCAGACACCTGCCGACCTTACCACCGCTACGAGTATTGTTCACCTTTGTGAGAAGCGTTTCTTGATGGATCGATCTTACAACAGACGAAGGGGAGGGGAGGACCCCTCCCGTGGCTTAGGTCCGCCTGCACATCATGTCCAACCGCCTAAGGGGAAGGAGAGTACCCCCCACCATTCGTCGTGTCTCCTCCTATGAGATGGATGACCTCCGTGCTAAAGTGTTGTGTTTACACTGCGATTAGACCTACACGCGCGGCTCCATGTGCAATCATCTGTTCTTTTTGAGGTGCACAACCCATCCAAGGAAGAGGAAGAGAAGATGTTCACGCTCCTCAGATTTCCCTTCACGCCATTGATGGTACCCATTTCGAAGAGATTCTTCAGATTTCAGTTCTCGTTGTTGACCATCTCTTGGTCACCCTGTTGGGCATCGGAAGCACGCACAATTTCATTAGCGCGGGAACTGCCAGGCGGCTAGGGAAGACCATTGGGAGCATGCACAGCTTCATGTCATTGATGAACGAGGTATTTCACGAGTTGCTTTGTTGTTATGTCCTCATCTTCTTTGACGATATTTTGGTATATATCAAGACTAGGGAAGACCACCTGCGACATCTACAGATCATTTTTGACCCCGACCTACATCAGCTCTTTTTGTAGCGGGTGAAGTGCTCCTTCGGGATAGACCGAGTGGCTTACCTGGGCCATGTGATTCAACGTACGGGCATTTCGGTGGACCCCAAGAAGATTCGTAAGGTGAAAGCCTGGCTACTACCCCAATCCCTACGAGAGTTATGGGGTTTCCTCGGAGTGAATGGCAACTACTATCATTTCATTCATAGCTATGACACAATTGCGTCCCCCTAGTGACTATTCAGAAGAAGCACACATTCCTCTGGAGCAATCATGCCACCCAGGTCTTCCTCCTCCTCCAACAAACCCTGGTCACCGCCATCGTCCTTCTCCTGCCCGGCTTCTCCTAGGAGTTCCTCAATGAGTGCAACACATCAACACAGAGCCGTGGTATGGTATTACAGCAAGCGGACCACCCGCTCTCCTTTTTCATCCGCAAGACAGCGGCTCACCATCAACGTCAACTGGCTTATGAGCTCGAATTGATCGGCTTAGCCAAGACGGTGCAGCACTGGCGGACATACTTATGGGGTTGACCTTTTATGATTCACACGGACCATTTCATCCTCAAGTACTTACTCGAGCAGTGCCTCAACATCGCTCTCTAACAGTATTGGGTGAGCAAACTTTTTGGCTTCGACTTCCATGTGAAGTACAAGGTCAGCTCCTTGGACCGTGTAGCCGACACTCTTCCTAGTCAAGACTAGGAGGACAGTCTACTTTGTGTCATCTGCCTTCCCACCCCCACGATCCTCCGATTGCGGGAAGAGTCCCAAGAATCTTCGGTTCTCATGGAGCTCAATCGGCGGATTGTTGAAGGGCGTCTTCCTCTTCACTGGACAGTGCGTGAGGACCTTGTGCGTTACAAGGGATGCTTTTACATGCCCCTTATTGGCGACATCATGGAGACAACCCACACCTTGGGTCACAAGGGGTCCGCAAAACCCTTCAACTGGTTTGAGCCGATTTCTTTTTGAAAGGCCAACAGCGTAGTGTCCGGGATTTTGTTGCCGCTAGCACAGTCTGTCAGTGCCACAAGGCGGAGAATCTCCTTCCGGCCAGCCTTCTTCGGCCCTTGCTGATCCCCATGCAGATTTGGGTCGACGTCTCGTTGGACTTCATCAAGGGGCAGCCTACTTCGCGATTGAAATCTATTCCCATGGTCGTGGTTGACCGTTTCTCTAAAGGAACACACTTCATTCTTATGTGCAAACCACTAGTAGTGGAGGGCGTTGCACATGCCTTTTTCATGGAGATTTTTCGTCTCCACAACCTTCTTGAGAGTATTGTCTCGATTCAGGACAAGGTGTTCACCTGGAAGGAATTTTTTACTCTTTGTGGCACCCAACATTCCTTCTCATCAGTCTACCACCCGTAGTGTGATGGCCAGATAGAGGTCGTTAATCGCACAGTAGAGATGTACTTGCATTGCAACACCAGAGATCGCCTCAAGGATTGGTCCCACTATCTTCGGTGAGTGGAGTATTGTTACAATACTTCCTACCACACCTCATTGTAGACAATGCCCTTCTGATTGATTTACGGACGGAATCCCACACGCCCATTGTCCTACAAAAGCAGCACAACCCGCATGGACGCAGTCAACCACGAATTTCAGGATCTGAATCAGTTTTTCTTCCTAGAACGTGAATGCCTTCTTCAAGCTCAGGGGCGTATGAAGACTACTTACAATCGAGGTCATCGCAAGCTAGCCATTTTTCCAAGAGAGTGGATGTAGCTATGGCGCTACCCTCACTGCCAGTCCTCGGCTGCCTGGATCCCATTTCACAAGTTGGGGCGAAACTTCTACGGCCCAATTGAGACCCTCCAACGCATTGGCGAGGTTGCATACCACCTCCAACTTCCATCGGAAGCCCGCATTCATGACGCCTCCCAGTTGAAACAATTTCACGGTCCTACCACTACGCTCCCCTTGGTGCACCTCCCACTGCAGCTAGATGACAAGCTTGAGGGCAAGCTTGGTCTCAATGGGGAGGAGATGTTACTGATATGCATGCTACAGACCCATGCTGGGGTGCGTCACCTACCACCGTCGTCGTCTGACAACAAGCGTGAACTAAGGCGTCATCTCGTTACCGTTGCGGGCTACCTATTATTGCTATTTTATATTTGGTCCCATCTATTTGTATGTCACATTTTATTTCAATGTTGCACTTTCAATTAATGTCGCACTTAGTAATTTGTCCTTACTACTTAGGAAGGAATGGGGGTGAATGAGAAATCAAGCAATTATCAAAAAAATTTTCTCTCTCAAATTTCTTCTCTCTCACTCGTCTCCTAAGGTTCTCCTATAACCTAAGCTCTCGACCCACGCTTCATCGCACGTTGCAATCCGGCCTCCCCGTCACGCCTCCTTCGCCGGATTCCTCCACCTCCGAGCTTCTACCAAAGGTTCTTGTGGATCTAAGAAGAGGAACTCCAATCAGCTCCTCGATTTCCACCTCTCACGACCACAAACGAAGTCTCAATCTGTGGCTCCTTTCACAAACACTTGCAAAAACACCTTGCAATCTTTATAGGAAACTTTCTAAAGGGGATCACATACGAGAGCTAATCATCACCTCCTAAGGCACGTACAGGTCTACACATGCGAGAGATGGAGCTAGGATAACTATTTTGACAATCTAAACTGGCAGTCACGTTTAAATCGACTATGGGATAATTTTATGTATTTTTTTACGTGTTAACACTTCCCAGGTTAGAACGGGTTTTTCTTGTTGCAACTGAGAATACCAGAGCCGAGTGGAGGCCATCAAGGATGGAGGTTACATTAAGCCCGTCATCCATCAATGTGCACTGGTTCATAAAAACTGTTCACGATTAGTAAGTTAAGTGTTCTTTGTGGCCATCAAAAACCAGAAAGTCCATCTTGACGTAAAGGGGATCGCCGCTACCTTCCCGACGATGCACAAGGTAGGTTTGTTAATGGTTGTACGGTGCCTCAACATGAGAGTACTCAGAGGGTACTCAGGGCAGTTTTGGTGAGGAGCTATTGCGGCCGACACGGGTTATGAGGGCCACGAGAGCATTGCAATGTTTCGTCATCAATTTGTCGAGCATCTCCATCATTTGACTTGCAGAGATGAGGTGATCTTCCATGGTCGAAGGCGGTGGTGGTTGGAATGCGCTGAGTGGTGTAAGAAGAAGGTCAGTGCTATTCCGAAGAAGGGGAGTCTTTGAAAATGGCCCCCAAGAGGATGGCTGGCGAATTTGAGTGCATGGGAGGATGAACGAGCTCAATTGCGTCGAGCGGGTCCCAGCAGTGGTCGAACGGTTCATGGAAATCACGCTCGGGTGCTACTGAGCGGGCGACGAGGGACCCAGAGGATCGCTGAGGGGAGGTAGAGGCCGCAGTGGCGGCGTGTGGCTCTGTTACTAAGATGATTGGAGCTCCGTATTAAGACCCCATTCGTGGTTGTGAGAGGTGGAAATCGAGGAGGTGATTGGAGTTCCCCTTCTTAGATCCGCGAGAACCTTTGGTGGAAGCTCAGAGGTGGAGGAATCCAACAAGGGAGGAGGCGTGACAGGCAGGCCGATGTGTGGCGTGCGACGTGTGATGGAGCGTGGTCGTGTGGCTTAGGTTACGAGAGAACTTTAGGAGGAGGAGAGAGAGAGGAGAAATTAGAGCGAGAAGAGTTTAGATATTAATTACTTGATTTCTCATTTACCCCATTCCTTCCTAAGTAAAAAGGAAAAATTACAAAGTGATATTAATTGAATGAGAGTCAATGAAATCATACGCGACACACAAATAAATGAAACCAAATATAAAATAGCAACAATAGGTAGCCCACAATGGTAACGAGATGACGCCTTAGTCCGCGCTTTTCGTCCCGCGGTGATGGTGGTAGGTGACACCCTAGCATGGTTTCGTAGCTTGTGGGTCCATAACAGTTTGATAACAAAACGTGAAGTTAGTTGTGAAATTGTTATAAGCATTGCAGTTTTGGCTATTGACATCATTTTGTTAAAGACACCACACAATGCTAAAGACACAAAAAAATGTTATTTGCATAGCAAAAATATTAAAGGCACCGCAAAAAATTTAAAGGCACTGCAAATGAAAATAGATTAAAAAAGAGATTTATAGAATTCAAGCAACATTATTTGTCTCTCTCAGATTTTTTGAAATCAGTCTCTTTATCGATGGCAAAACCCATTGTAACTTCATTTTTTATAAGATAAAGGCAAGCATAGCGAACAATATCAACACATGCAACATCCACTTCAATCTTGTAGGGAAAACTTGATCTGTTGCGAAGTGAGGACCAACATCCACTTCAATTTTTTCAGTACGAATAATGTCAACAAATAAATCCATATTATTACCATCCAAACTGCAAATAAATAACATTCCTTCACTCGCACATGCAACATAAAGGATGACTAAAGACTAATGTAAATCAACCACCACGCATTTCAAAAGACAAAATCGATGAATATACCTTCCTCGCGATTTTGACTTCCCTTTTCATCTTCCATTTCAATTTCCAAGTTCAGATAAATCAAAGAAACACAAAATATTAGGTGAAATAAAGACAATTCCATACATTAACATCAAACATGTAAGGGGGAATTGACCCAGCTGCCTCCCCACTTATAGCCCGACTCAGCTAACCTAGTCAAGATCTCCCTCCTCCGACAGCATTCTGTCAGGCCGACCACCACAACTCCACCTCCCTCTACCCGATGGTTCGAGCTGACAGGGATGGGCTTATCTAAGAGGATTTAGAGTTTGAGTCAGGTGAAACTGAGTGGTATAACAGGGCAAATGCAAACACTTCAGCCATGAACTCTTATCTTCCTGCTGATTTAACACTTCAGCCTACTTTCTCCTCCAACAAACTCTACCCTACAACCTGCACCTACCCTACAACCTTCCCCACTAGCACACCTGAGCAGTCCAAGCTCTGTGTGACTTCTCCACCTCTACAGCAAAAGGTTGACACTTCCCCTTACAACTCGACAAGCAAACTCAACGACAAACCGGATCTGGTGTTGTAAGTGAAATTAAAACAAAAATCTAACCGAAAGGAAAAAAACCTACGGGATTGAGCAGACAAGAACAAAGTATGGCTGTGTCGAGGAGTGGCGAGCTTGAAGGCAGGCAGGGGAGGAGCGGCTCCTGGAGCGGCAGGCTTGAAGGGTAGGGGTAGTGGTCGGTAGGCTGGAGCTGAGATCTTGAAGGCTGGGGTGGAGTGGCGGCTGGAGCAGCGAGCTGGAGGGACGATGACGGGAGGGAGCCGCGCGTAGGGTTTGGAACGTGTGGACGTGAACGGCAGGGAGAGGTGCGATTAATGTGGTGCCATTAGGTTTTTTGAGGAATTAATTTAGCCCTCAATTTTAACTATATGCGGTGTGAATAGCTAAAACTGTGGTGCTTATAACAATTCCTTAAATTTATTGGTGTAAGAATAAAACATAGTTTCCCTAAGATTACGTTGTGGAAAGTGAAATGTGAGTATTTGTTAATCTTTAAAGATAGACTATTAAGTTATGCAAATTGGAGTTCTTTAATGAGGTCAAATATGATGTTGGATATGATAATTCCCTAAGAAGATTTTTGTAAATGTTTGGGAAGAACAAAAAACTAATAGTGAGCAAAGAAAAAGTAACATCTTTTGTTGATTTATGTAAAAAATTAGTAATAAGGTGGAAAAGAGATATGGGAAATAGGAACATCTAAGGCTAGGGACAAGAGATCTAGTAACTTCGATTAAGTTAAAGCATTAAAAGTGAGGATAAAAGTCTTTAATTTAAGATAAAGATATTCAGAAGAGATGAAAATGTTATTAAATGAAAATTTCAAGCAAGAAACTACTCTGAAAGGACACAGAACTGTTAAAGAATATATGTAAAAGCTCAAAGATAGGCCCATCTTGAGGCCCATCTTGTTAGCTTTATTATCTCACATCTTAGGATAGGATTTCTCCTCTTTCTCCTCTTATATATAAATGTACAATTATTCATATTTTATTTAAGAGATTTAATAAAATAATTTTTATTTCTCTTATTTCTTGTACATTTCTACATAGTATCGGAGGAAAAATTCGGTCCTTGTGTGTTGCCTTGTTCTGCTCGTTGCCTTGGGCGGCTAGACTAACTCTACCCGCATCTCTGCCTTTTTTTCCTGTTGCTCCGCTGAAAACCCCCTCCCTCCTCTGTTTTATACTATTTTTGTCGGGGCCCATTGGCTCCTGCTTCTGCCATCTAGCTTCCTTCGCTTGCCGCAGCCCGCCGCTACCTCTCTTTGCCCGCAACTGTTTGTCGCAACTCTAGTTCGCAAATTCTTGGTCGCAGCTCTTGCCCGTGAATCGGAGCTCTAGGTCGCAAACTCCATGCCACAACCTCTCTTCTCCAAGCCACAGTTATCCAGTTTGCAGCCTCTTCAGCCCATAGACGCAGCTCTTCTCCAAGCCACAACTCTCCTCCAGCCACAGTTCTCCATGTCGCCGCTTCTCCTCTTGTTGTCTAGCTCTCCTGGCTCATGGACCTCCCGCAACCTCCTTGTCGCTAGCCGCAGCTTCTTCTATTCTTCGTTTGTCGCCTGCTTCTAGTCGCTGCAAATCTTAATCGCAGCACCTTGTTGCCGATCTTGCCACCGCTAGCCGCATCCTTCCCGGAGATCGCCGTTGCTCGTCCCTAACTTGCCGCATCTTCCTGTTGTTCAGCCCGCATCTTTCATTAGCTGCGCGAGATCGCTGTTGCTCGTGCACCTCTAATCGCGCTGCTTGCTCGCAGCCTTTTTTCTTGCCGCCAGCGTTTGGTCGCCAGACCTTTTCTCCACCTTCAGCTTGTCGTTTGACCTCTTCTATTACCACTGTTTTTTACCAAGCCGTTGTTAAAGAAGCAGTCTTGCCGTTGGCTCAGCCCGTGCTGGTTCGCTACCTGCTGCTTAGCTTCTCACATCTTGTCGCTTGCCTAGCCGCGCCTTTAGTCGCTGCTTGGTCCTCCCGCAACTGTTTCCCTTGCCGCATCGGCGTTCTTCTGCTTGTCGCTGTTTGTTTTGACCGCTAGGTCGCCTCCAATGGCCGATCATGTTTCCTCATCTCTCTTGTTTTCACGTTCACCTCCATCTCATTTTTCTCTTCGACCCTCTTGTAGCGGTAACATCTCTTCTCCGGGTAGCGGTTAACCCAGTTACACTCTGAACAACATTCAAGCTGACATTGATGCCTAGTGCACCCAATTTCAGCAACTTCAAGGGATGATCGCCCGTTTTCCTTTCTCTATTGTGTCTATTTCAGATAGTGATTTCTCCTGTCTTGCCCATAGTTCATCCTGGGTTATGGATTCTGGGACTTCACATTACTCCACAAAACCTTCCAAATACTTGGACTCAGTGTATCCTAAGTTCATTATTATTTTTAATGGGGCCACCACACCAGTCTCTGGATCAGCAGACGTCAACCTTACTCCCACCATCACTTTTCATTCAGTTTTTCATGTTTCATGCTCTCCTTTCAACCTCATCTCTATTAGCCATCTCACAAAAGACCTTGATTGCTATGTAACATTCTCTTCCACCTCTTGTGTTGTGCATGATCGCAAGACGCAAACTATCATTAGTCGAGGGCAGCTGTTGAATGAGCTCTACATCATGGATCCCTCTGCGGCTCTGCCCCAAGATTCTCTCCTCTATTAGCTCTATCGAGTGGCATCGACATCTTGGGAATGCTCCTCTCCACATACTCCAGAAAGCTCTTCCTGATCTGTCCCTCCATGACTTCACATGCGTGTCTTGTGTCTACGACAAACAACATCGTGCTACTTTCTCACCGTCTTATGCCCGGAGTAATGCTCATTTTGCTCTTGTTTATTCAGATATTTGGGGACCCTATAAAACCGTAAGTAGCACAATGTTGTTTGTTGTAGACACAAGACTCGCATGTGAAGTACTTTTAGTTATCGTTACTTTATCACCTTTATTGATGATTACTCTCAAATGACATGACTATATTTATTCATGATTGCTCTGACCTAACTCGGGTTCTTCGTGCCTTTTATTATTGAGACTTGCCATTAGTTTTCTATTACAATTAAAACTTTCCAGCCCGACAATACCCGTGAGTACACCAGTCATGAGGCTACTGACCTGTGTGTTGAGTTTGGGATCATCCATCAAACCTCTTGTTCTTAGACCCCCAACAAAATGGTGTTGTTGAACGCAAGAATCATCACCTTCTTGACATCACACCCTCCATTATGTTTCAAATGAATGGCCCCAAACTCTATTGGAATTTCACGGTTTCTACAGCCTGCTACCTTATTAACCGCATGTCCTCCTCTGTTCTCATCTTTGCGTCTCCATTTAATCTTTTTTCTCTCCACAAACCCATTTTTTGTCCCACCTCGCATATTTGGCTACGTTTGCTAGGTTCATAATCTTAGTTCAACCACCGACAAGCTTGATCCACGTAACACAAAATATATGTTTGTTGGTTACTCTCGTATTCAAAAGGGTTATGTCTGTTTCCCTCCCAAGAATCACAAGGTTGTTACTTTTGCTGACGTCACCTTTCTCGAAGACAAGCCCTATCATTCTCAACCAACTGATTCTCCAATTCCGCCTCTCCTACTGCGACCTGCTGTCTCTGCTACTTCTCTCCTTCCACCTCTCCTTCCCACGCCAATCCCACGAAAACCACCTCTGATTCGGGTTATACTCGTCGTCCTCCTTCGTCTACTACACTACGAGAGATGTCCTCCACTGATGATATTTTGCGGTCTGCAGATCCGACAACTTTCTTTGTTGCTCACCCGATGGCGAGTTGTCTCTTTACACCGCCTCTCTCCAAAACTCCAAAGATCTGCCCTTTCTTTATCCTCTCTTACTACCCCTATCTCTATACAGGAGACTCCAACATCCAGGGTGGCGGGCGGGCATGGAAGAGGAAATGTCTGTTCTTTGGACAAACCGCACTTGGGATCTTGTCCCTCTTCCTCCTCGACAGACTTCCGTGTGTTGTAAGTGAGTTTTTGCCATCAAACCTTGACTTGATGGGACGATTCAACGTCTGAAGACTTGCCTTGTGGCTCGTGGTTTTACTCAACAACAAGGACTAGATTATGATGAGACATTTTTTCCAGTCGCCAAATCCAATACTGTTCGCGTTTTGATCTCCCTCGCTGTACATCGACATTGGACGTTCAATCAATTGAATATCAAAAATGCTTTTGTCAATGACGATTTGCAGGAGCTCGTCTATATGCAACCTCCTCCCGGGTTTGAGACCACGGGGAAGTCTCTTGTATGTCGTCTGAATAAATCACTCTATGGTCTCAAACAGTCTACTCGAACATGGTTTGACAAGTTCAGTAGGACTGTTAGTGTTGTTGACTAGGAAACACAGATACGTCAAAAATAGGGTCATACCCGTACCAGGTACATTTCCAGTACGGATACGCGTACCGCACGTCCCGGTTCGGTATAATCACGATTTTAGGTTATTAGGCTTCATTTGCTCCCGCTCCCGATCTCGTGCAGCTCCCGATCCCGTGCAGCTCCCGTTCCGCTCCCGATCCCTGCTGTCGGCGATCCCTGCCGATCCCTGCTGATCCCTGCTGCCGACGATCCCCGCTGTCGACGATCACTGTAAGTCCGTTCTTCTTCTGTTTGCATAGGTATTTCTTTCGTTTGCATAGGTAGCTACTTAGACAAATGTTATTCATTTCATAGTGTTACTTAGGCAAATTTCTGGACATAGGTAGCTACTTAGAATTTCTGTCCAGATTTCACTAAGACCTGGACTCTGGGCAAACCAGACCTGGACTCTCGCACCACTTCCACCGGGTCAGCAACCGGTTGGGTGTAAGTGGGTCTTCATTGTCAAACATGCCGCTGATGGGACGATTGACCGACTGAAAGCTCGACTGGTTGCCCGGGGCTTCACCCAACAACACGGGATGGACTATGAGGAAACCTTCTCTCCGTTTGCCAAACTCAACACCGTTCGGGTTCTTATCTCGGTGGCTGTCCATCGTCGGTGGCCCTTAATGCAACTGGATATTAAGAATGCCTTTTTTGAATGTCGACTTACAGGAAACTGTCTATATCCAACAACCTCCCGGGTTTGAAACCACGGGAGAGTCTCAGGTTTGTCGCCTTAAGAAAGCTCTGTATGGCCTCAAACAATCACCACAGGCATGGTTCGACAGGTTCAGCAAAGCTCTCCGGGAGGTTGGTTTTTCTCGATGCATGGCAAATTTCTCGATGTTCACTCGCCACCGTACAGCGGGGACGGTCCTTTTGTTAGTTTATGTTGACGACATCATAATTACAGGGGATGACTCACAGGGAATACAGGAGGTCAAACGACATCTCGGTACTGTTTTTCAAACAAAGGATCTGGGACCCCTCCGGTATTTTTTGGGCCTTGAGGTTGCTAGACGACCAGATGGTCTCATCCTTTCCCAGCGAAAGTATTGTCTCGACCTTCTCCATGATGCAGGTTACTCGGGTTGTAAGCCGATCAATACCCCAATGGATGTGAATCACAAGTTATGTGCTCAGGCTTCTGACTCAGATCTCTTACTTGAGAATCCTGAATACTATCGTCGTCTAGTTGGAAAATTGATGTACCTCACAGTAACTAGACCTGATATGTCTTTCGCAGTTGGTATTGTCAGCCGTTATATGCATTCCCCGCGGAAATCTCATCTTCAAGCCGTTGAACGCATTCTCAGATACCTCAAAACAGCCCCTGGTCAAGGATTGGTCTACAAGACCTCATCTTCAGCTCCTACATTGATAGCTTACTCTGATGCTGACTACGCTGGTTCTCTTGATGATCGACGTTCAACCAGTGACTTTTGCACCTATTTTGGCGGCACTTGATTACGTGGCGGAGCAAGAAACAAGCTGTTGTAGCTCGATCATCTGTTGAGGCTGAATACCGGGCAATGATATCTGTTGTTTCTGAACTAACATGGCTGGAGAGTCTTCTTACCGATCTGGGTATAAAACTTCATTCTCCAGCTCTTCTCCTTTGTGATAGCCAAGCGGCGATACATATTGCCTGGAACCCAGTATTCCACGAGAGAACTAAACATATTGAAGTCGATTGCCACTTCATCAGAGAAAAAGTTCAAATGAAGAAGATTGACCTGAAGCATGTTCCCGGGACAGAACAAGTGGTGGATGTTCTCACTAAAGCTCTTCCTAGTACACTCTTCTATCAGTGCTTGTCCAAGCTTGGTGCATATGATTTGTACGCTTCAGCTTGCGGGGGAGTGTTAGAAAAGCCCATGTAATTAGCCCAGTATTGAGCTCATTTATTTTCTACTTTCTTCTCCTCCTATTAGTCTCACATCATTGTATATGATTTCTTCTATTCTTCTCTCTTCTATATATTTGTATTCTCTCCTTGTATTTACATACACAAACAATACATACATGTTTTGAGCTCACTCAACAATATACATCAATTTTTATTAGCATCGTGCCCCGGGAGTATCTGTATCCTTATTTTTTTATTTTTGACATACCACCGTACTGAATACGTATTGTACCTGGTACTAGTACCTGTACCCAATGTTGTTACGATCGCATGCAAGATCGTAAGATCGCACGATCTTACGATCTTGCACAAGGTAACGATCCACGGTAATTAAAATCGTCGTCCTGTTAGGATCGTTAGGATCGTAGTGCAAGATCGTAAGATCGTTAGGATCGCACGATCTTCCACGGGCACGATTTAAACCTAATTAAAACCCTTTCACCCCGACGACGTTCCCAGATTTTCGAAACCCTATCGACGGCTTCTCCTCGACGGCTTTTCCTCTCCCGTGCACACAGTAGGTCTTCTTCTTCTTCTTCCTCTCCCGTGCCTTCTTCTTCTTCTTCCTCCTCTCTCGTGCCTTCTTCTTCTTCTTCTTCCTCTCTCGTGCCTTCTTCTTCTTCTCTCGTGCCTTCTTCTTTTTCCTCTCCCGTGCCCTCTTCTTCTTATTTGTGTTGCTTTCTTATGTACATTCAGCTGGAGGGCAAATTTGGGGAACCTACATTCAGACGGTTGTTATCAAGCTTGTGAGTTGTGATGGTATGGTATGCGACTATGCATCTGTCTTTTATATTAATATTTTGGTGTGATGGTATCATTGGTAATTTGGTATGGTATGAAATATTATATTTTTATTTGATGGTATGTAGATTGTTATATATTTCTCATGCTTTTGATTTAATTTTTAATAAAATACGATCTTGCAATCCATGTCGACCTACGTTTTACGATCTTAGGGATGCCTCCCGATCTTAGTTAAAATCTCGATCTTCACAACTTTGCCCGTACCGGTGCTTCATAGCCTTCAACTTGAGAGGGAGTGTTAGAGGTATTGCATTTATGAGTTAATATCATTGTCTTGTCTATGCATTAGAGTCTCTAGGCTTATATGTATTTTGTCCCTTGTTTAATCCTACATGTGCTATCGATGTTTAGTGAGTGTTTGTAATCCTTTATATACCTCTTAATGAGAAGAATAAACTTGAACTTTCTGTCTCTTCTTAATTTCAACATTCACCATTTTATTCAAAGCCTCTACCGCTTTCCAAAAAGTGCCAAGTGGATATGACTTGTTGAACCAATAAGAATTACTGTTTTGACAATCAATCGCCATGGTATTTATGTCTAACACTATTTTAAGGGATATCTTTGTCTCAATTATGTCATATTAGTTTCTATTTATTTCTTACATGAGATGCAGTACTTCAAATTTTATCATGTTGTTGCAGTGAAGTAAGTGGTGATAGAGAAGTTCAGAGAACAATGTTGGAACTACTGAATCAGCTAGATGGGTTTAGCAGCGATGATCGGATAAAGGTAAGGTTATCTACTTTCTCTGTATCAGTTAGAAAAAAAATTGATTATTGTAGTAAAGAAGAGTGTTACATATCTCTCATAGTCTTTTTTTTAACATAAATGATGACAGTTCCTGGTTTTGCTTTTGTGCTCCTAAATATTTAGCCATGCATATCTTCGTTGTTTTGTCTATTGCAAGTTAAAGGTACTTCATAAATGATGACAATTCCTGTTTTTTCTTTTATACTTGTAAATATTTAGCCATGTGTGTATTCATTGTTTTTGTCTATTACAAGTTAAAAGTATTTCATAAATGATGATAGTTCCTGGTTTGTTTTTGTACTCCTAAATATTTTGCCATGTTTGTCTTCACTGTTTTGTCTATTACAAGTTAAAAATACGTCAAATGATATTGGTTGGTTTACATGTGTTAAGAGGTAGTATAAGCCAGCGTGGTTGAGAATATTACTCAAATTTTTAGTACCATACACAATAGGATTGGTACCTGTGATCATTTAGGTACAATAAATGATATGGAAATCCCTCCATATCCCTGTTTGTTAAGGACATGGTGCTAGAAAATCCTTAGGCATGAGATTTGTTCTTAGGTGTCCTGTGCATGAGTTGTACGCATTTGATGTAATTTGATTGCACATCTTTAATCTTTCTTGATTTCTTCCATGTCTTAATTAATCGTCGTTTGCAAGTTTGTTCCTTAACTCCTAGTTTTGAGAGTATTGATTAAGAGTAGGTCAGAGGGAAAGCTAGAGCTAGAAAAGAGGATTTTTTGCCTTGGTGAAGGGAAGAGAGGATATATTTGAGAAGGTAAAGGGGGATTTGGTTCAAACTTAAATTTAAGATTTTAATTTCATTAATATCTACATTTGTAGAGATAGAAGGGAGTTATTTGATAATGAGAAGGGCAATTCAGTTAAATCTTAAATTAATATTTTATTTAATGCTTATCTCTAATTATAGATATATGCCGATGCAGGACATCATTGAGCGCCTCTACGCATGTATTATCTTTTATTTAATGGTGTCCTTTATTTACGAGTCTATGCATGCAATTTTTATTTCATGCACTAGTTTATGTGATCGAGTTAGAGCTATACCAAAACCTTGCAAAACCGAAATCAAGTCATTAAACCTTCCTTTAACCAATCCAATCCAATCTAAATCTTCTTAATACCATTTTTGGGTCCCACCAGCCATCGATAAATGTTAGTTTTTTATAAAAAAATTATAAAAATCCAAGCACTTTCCAACATCCAACTAGTTTTGATCAAGATGCATGCATTATCTCCTTGGCACTCTGTTGGACATCAGCACTAGAGTACGGGTTGTCGGTCGGCGGGACCCACTTTTATATATCCGCGCAGGAAGCCCTGATCTGATCGGCAATCCGAGACCGCAAGCACGTCCAGATCGTCTTTTTTTTTCTGTATGTGTATTTTATTTTATTTTCTAGGACGAGTATTTAGTGTTTTAGGATATTGGACGTAACGACCAATCATAACTGTTCACGCCCGGTACCCAACCACCCCTCCTCTTATAAATAGGGGAGGATGCTTCATTTGTGGTCATTGTTGAATTTGTAAGGGAATACAGATCTAACAATCATTCGTGGTGCGACGCCTCGACCAATCATAACTATTCACGCCTTGACGAATATCTACGCAGTTATTCTACTGTTCCAGTGCCGTATCCCAATCCCCTTTCTTCTGAAGGAGAAAACCACCAAACTCCTGTTCATCCCCTTCCTCCTCGTCGAAAAGGATCGGAGCTTCTCAGCAGAAAAAACTTAACCCGCCACATCTTCCTCTTCACCTTCTCTATCCTCAACAGAAGTATTGACTCTCTCTTTCCCGTCGACCTCACTCCTAATCGCCCGATTTCAGGATCGCAACTACTCTTGTTCATCTTCTTCATCCACGACAGAGCCTTGTTCACCTCCTTCCTCCTATAACTACTTCAAACTGCCTTCCCGTCTACCATTCAGAGCCCTAGGTCGCCCCTGCCACAATTGTACATCTTCCCTGTCAGTCAGAAACCTCCCACTTGCCGTTAAGCTCCTTCTATCCCTTCTAGGTGAGATTTTCCCTAGCCACCCCATTCCACTTCATATTTTTCTCTACTTGTAAAGTCCCACATCACACCCTGGGTTGTTTGTGAACTTCTTCCATATACAACAGATCCTCCCCATCCAGTCACTACAACCCTTCGATTCCCCTCCAATTCACAACCCAACAACTCTTCTTCCTATATCTGAAATTATTTGTCATTACTGCTGCCACCTTTATCTCGTGGAGCCACGCCTACTGCCGTCATCGGATTCCCCGAGCTCTGCAAGTACTGGTACTGTGTTTATTTTCTATATTGAATATTGTGAGAACAATTCATATTTGTTTGGATAGTTTGATACATTAGTGTATTGTTTCATTATTTTCTTATTTTTATAAATTCATTTGTGTAAATTGTTACTGAAAAAAATCTTCATGCGAAGAGAACAAGATTCTGCAGTGTATTTGAACATGTTGGCGAACCTTGTGTTGCTTTGCAAAATTTATAAAACTTTATTTGCGAAATTTTATTTCCGAATTCAAATTGAATTCTCCACGCATCATATAGCGTAGGTGTGCTTAAGTCCATTCCACACACTGACTTTAGAATTGCATTAGAGTCGACTAGACCACTGCACAACTTACCCTGTGTCAGATTTGCTATCAGAGATAGGTTAGGGCCACATGTATGTTACGCAGTGGTAAGTCTTTCCGTCAATGCATGTCTGACCCAAACCTTACCATCGAGAGAGCCACCAAATCCAATTATGAAACGACACCAGCAAAGTTCTAACGATTGATATTAGATCGATTTGATCTATTGACTGCACTATATGACAATCTTCACAAGCACGTCGGCGCCATTGAGGATCAGCGAGACAATTCCACTTACCACAGTAGGGATAACTCACCCAGTCCACCTAATGTTCCCTTTGAGGAAGAATGGGTAACCCTCCCACCACAAGATGCGTGTGTTAGAAATCGGCCACCACAAGAGGCTGCTCCACTTCGAGATCCTGCTCTACACCGGAGAAGACCTCTCGATCACGTTCGAGACCGCCAGCCTGTACCCGCTCCATCACAACATCCAGCTCCACATGATAGAGCTCAGGACCGTTATGACTACGGGCTGGGCTATTATTTTGATAATTATCCTCAGCCACGCCGAGCACCACACATTGAGGACGATATTACCCATATTAATTCCCGCACCTTCGATGGTCAACTTGATCCGAAGACTTTTAGTGATTGGTTTCAGGAGATGGACCACTACTTCAAGTGATATGAGCGACGAGCGCTGCGTTAGATTTGTCGATTGAAGGAAAAATATTTTCCCGCCTCCTATTGGGATCAATTGCTAGATTAGCTTTCTGCGTTGCACCAGGGCCTGCAATCTGTAGAGGAGTACATGCATAAATTTGATGAGCTAGTTGTGAGGAGTGATTTACGAGAAGAGACTAGTGCCACCGCTTCCAGGTTCCGTACTGGATTGAGATCAGAGTTACGTAGGGAGCCTATTCCCCACCGGTTGGAGACGGTAGAGCAATTTTATTTTATGACCCTCTAACAAGGTTGTCAGGATCGAGATCCTAGGTATGATCGTTTTCTGATTGGATCAAATCGGATCGTGGGATCGAATCTAGGATCGTAAGATTCTACAAAATAATAAATTAAGACTTAAAATATGAAAATGAATTTTGTATCATCCAATTACACACAATTAACATATAAAAACTATTAAAATAATAAACAATTGAGTACTTGTATCAAAAATAAGCAAATCAACAACTAAACCCAAAAATAACATCGTTCTAAGTTCTAACTATAAATTTTACATAAGTAAACATATAGTTCACACCATGGTAAACGATCAAATGATAATTTATGTTCGTTGGACCGACACAAAACCATTAATATAAATCCTTAACAACTACATCAACCATGTTCTCATCATCAAGTTTTACATTCTCTGCATAGTCATCATCACCACTGTCGTTCTGATCTTCATCCCATTTAGCTTCACTAATATACTTGCAAACATCAAGTTCACTGCGCCTTTTGGTGAGATCATATACTCCACCTAAAATAAAAAGGCTTTAATTATGATACTAGTTGATTTTGCAAAGTTTAACCCAAATAATTATTTAGCATGTTTGAAATCATTCATTTGAATGTCTATTTTTGTTCTCTCATCTTCATATAGTATACATTTAACAAAATGTTGTCACTTACAACAAGTACACATCTTTTCTAGTATAAATTAACTCCAGATATGAGCAAACAACTTGGTGAAAAAAGGCTAAACATTGAATTACATAGATTCCATATTTAGGTCTTGTATAAACGGGGAAAACAGTAGTAAAAATGTGCAAATCAAGATCTTCACAAAGCAATTAGATGAAACCTAAAGTACTTAGCACACGAGTCTCTTTCATCCCTTCTACATGCTGCAATTAACTCTACTTAGCTTACATCCCATTTAGCTTCACTAATAAAATACATCGCATTGAAACTCCCCTCCCAAACAAACCCGTAGATACTTTGATCAAGTTAAATGCATGAGAAGAGAATATTATGGGATTTTCATTGACGGGGAGCCTTGACGCTTCAGTTAAGGTTTTGTTGTGTGACCTTGATGTCACGGGTTCGAGTCCTATAAGCAGCCTCTTGCAAAAATGCACGGTAAGGTTTGCCTACATTTCACCCTTGTGGTGGGACCTTTCCCCGGACCCTTGCTGCGCAGGATGTTTTGTTCACCGGGCTGCCCTTTTTTATGCAGACATCAAGAAAAATGTGAAAATACTACTTTGAGAAATTATTAGGTGAAGATTTGAAGTAATAAATTATTTTGAAACAACTTGATGTTCAAAATAATGAGTCATATCGTATGTTGAATTTAAAAAGTGAACTAGTGTTAGTTTTAATGATTATGCAGAAATTATTTAATGAAGATTTGTGGTAAGAAATTATTTTTGGAAAAAATAATACTACAAGTAATGAAATATATTACAGATTAAACAAAAAAGTGATGTGGAGTTGTCAGTAAAGATTATGCATTAAGATAAAGTGTTTAGATTAAGTCGAGATGTCTATTGAGAATTGTTAGAATAACCCTTGTATTGGGCCCATGTTTTGGCTCATTTATGCTTCTTCTCCTTTAGTCTCACATCTTGTATAGGATTTGTTTTCTCTCTCTCTCTCCTATATATTTGTATTCTCTCATTGTATTTACATACTCAATCAATATACATAAGATTTGGGCTCTTTCTTCATGGTATCAGAGGGAGGTTCCGATTCTCGCGGTCTGCCGACGTCTGACCGCAGTGTAATTTCTCTCGCGGTCTTCCTCCCGCGGCTTGGTCTTCGCGGACTGTTCCTTTCTATCCGCGCTCCACTGCGGCCTGCCCTCTCAGTCCGCTTCTTTCTGCTACTCTTTCTCTCCGTGGATCCACCTTCCCCCCCCCCCTCTCTTGCTTTTATAGCTTTTTCTTCTTTCTGTGGGACCACCCTCTTATCTGTCCGCTGCGGCCTCTCTACTCATCGCGGCCTCTCGTCAGTCCACTCCGTTGCTCTCTGCGTGTTCGCGGCCTGTCTTGCCTGCGGCCTCTTTTCTGTCCGCTGCGGCCTCTCTCCTCGTCGCGGCATCTTTCTCTGTCCGCTGCTAAGATCTGCCTGACTGTGCGGGCTGTCTCCTTCTCGCCTGCATCTTGGTCGCGATCTCCTGCACGTCTCCTGGTCGCCCGTCTCTGTCTTGGTTGCGGCCTCTTTTCTGTCCGCTGCGGCCTCTCTACTCGTCGCGGCCTCTTTCTCTGCCCGCTACGACTTGTCTCAGTCCGGCGTGACTTGTCTCTGCCCGGCGCTTCTCCTGGTCGCTCCGCCTTTTGGTCGCGGCCTCTTCCAGCCGCTTGTGCTTTTACCTCTTGACCGGGCGGTCTCTTATCTGTTGCGACCACTTCTCTCCGCATATCAGTCGAGCTCTGACTGATCGTTGGTGCCATTGTGACCGTGCGGCCTTGTTCTTTTCCCTTCCCGCTCTCTTGGTCGCGGTCTCCTGTCCTCCTGTCCTCCTCGACGCGGCCTTGTCGCGCGGTCTCTTGCTCCCTCTGCGGCGGTCTTCCCTGGTCGTCTAAGGGCTGCGACTTGTCTCCATGACTTCCTCTGGCACTTCTCCCAGCTCGGCAGCCAGCCCGCCCCCAGTCCATCCGGCCTGTCCTCCAGACCGCCCGGCCTGTTCTGTCGAACTCCGTGACGAGCTCCGGATAACTACTATTTCTCTTTTTGGCAAGAAGAACTTTATTCCTTGGGTGCATTCTGTTCGGCGGGTTCTCCAGGCTAAGGGCCTTTTGCCGCACCTTACTCAGGCACCTCCTTCTCCAGTTACGGATGATTGGCTTCGTAATGACGGCCGTGTTCAGACTTGGATTCTGAACTCCTTGTATGGTGAGTCGTATCAAATGGCTATGTACCACGACACCGCCAAGGCTATGTGGGATGAGCTTCATTCCTTGTATTCTGGCCGCGGCAGCCTCCAGCATCTTTATGACATCCTCACTGATCTCTTCACTCTCGACACTGGCGGCACCTCAGATATGACCTCATTTGTCGCTCGGGCTAAAACTCTTGCTGAAGCCTGGATCCAGCACCAGCCGCCCACCACTGATCATGCTGCTCATCGAGCTCAGAAGGAAGCTGCTTGCATTGCCATCCTTATGGCTCGCCTTCCTTCTCATCTTCACAGTCTTCGTGCTCAGGTCTTGACCGCTCCTACTACACCCTCTTTCTCGGATGTCTGCTCCATGCTTCTCCCGGTCTCGCCTCCTCCAGATCCTCCTGCTCCTTCTCCACCGACTCTCCTTCAGCATGCCCCTCCGCTCTTACCCTCTCCTCCCACTTCTACTCGGGGGGGACGGTCGGGCTCGCGGGGCCGTGGCCGTGGAGGCCGTGGCCGTGGAGGCCGTGGCCGGCCAAAGTGCTCCTTCTGCGGGAAAGATGGTCATCTTGAGCCGACTTGTTACAAGAAACTCGGCTACCCCCCTCGCCCGACGGCTTCTGCTGTTACTGACGCTTCTCCTCCGGATCTCGAGACCGTCCGTCTTAAGCTCCAGCATCTCCAGGGTCTGCTCACCCCCCCCCCCCCTCGGCCTTCGTCGCCTCCGTCTCCCACACAGGTACTGCTTGTCTCTCCCACAGCCCGGGTTGGATTGTGGACTCTGGCGCCACTCATCACATCACTTCGCAACGGCCTGCCCAGTACTCGGATTCTCCTTATCCGAAGTCCATCACCGTGGCCAATGGGGTGCTGGTTCCTGTTTCCGGCTCGGCTGATCTTTCTATCCACCCCTCCCTCCCTCTTCGCTCGGCTCTTCATGTTCCGAGTTCCCCTTTTAACTTACTCTCTGTTGGGCGTCTTACAAGTGACCTGGATTGTTCTGTTATATTCACTTCCTCTTCATTTGTTATACAGGATCGGCGGACGCGGACTACCATTGGTAAAGGCCGGCTGCGGAATGGGCTCTACCTTCTTGATGACTCTCCCATCGCTCTGTCTTCCGTCTCCTCCACTGTCTGGCATCGCCGACTTGGTCATGCCCCTCTCCCAGTTCTCCAGCGGGCTCTTCCAGACCTTTCTTTTACTTCTTTTCAGTGTGATTCATGTATTCTCGGCAAACAGCCACGTTCTTTGTTTCCTTCGCATTGTACTCAGAGTGCGGCTCCTTTTGATCTTGTTCATTCGGATATTTGGGGACCATTTCGGATTCCCAGTATATGTGGTTTTCGTTATTTTCTCACCTTTATTGATGATCATTCACGCACCACGTGGCTTTACTTACTCCGCGAACGCTCCGAGCTTCCCCGGGTGTTTTGGGCATTTGTCCTCGAGACCCAGACGCAATTCCATACCACCCTCAAAACTCTCCGTACTGATAATGCTCGTGAATACGCCAGCCACGACTTTACCACCTTATGTTCGGAATACGGAATTCTCCATCAAACCTCTTGCGCTTATACCCCGCAACAAAATGGGGTTGCCGAACGCAAGAACCGTCATTTACTCGATGTTGCCCGCTCCCTCATGGTCCAAATGCATGTTCCTAAGGCCTACTGGAACTTTGAGGTCTCCACTGTCTGCTTTCTCATCAATCGCCTTCATTCCTCTGTCCTCAATTATGCGACTCCTTTCAGCATATTGTTTCCCTCCACTCCGGCTTTCCCTCTCTCGCCCCGTATCTTCGGAAGCACCTGCTATCTCCACTGCCTTGGGCCCTCCTCGGATAAATTGGATCCCCGGGCGGCGAAACACATCTTTGTTGGCTACTCCCGCACACAGAAGGGCTATGTTTGTTACTCACCCGCTACCTGCAAGGTCACCGTTTCTGCTGACGTTACATTCAGGGAAGACGAACCGTTCTTTCCTGCTCCGTCCCCCTCTGCACAACCACCGACTCCTCTTCCACCGACCTTACCCCGTCCCGTCATTCCTGCTACTCCACCACCACCACCTCTCTCCCCTCCCCCTGCTACTTCTACCACCAAACCACCTGTTATCCGTGTCTACACTCGTCGTCCTCCCAGCTCCGTTGCCCCTCTGCCGCCGACCTCTGTCATGGACACTTCGCGTCCCTCTGATCAGGTAACGCCTTCCACTGCCCATCCTCTGGAATCCTACGTCTCTCTTCATCGCCTTTCTCCACCTCTGCACACCTTTGCTACTTCTCTCTCTTTGATTTCTGCTCCTAACTCTGTACAGGAGGCGCTTCACCATCCTGGCTGGCGGGCAGCCATGGAAGAGGAGATGTCTGCTCTCTGGGCTAACTGGACATGGACCGTTGTTCCCCTCCCTCCGGGTCAGAAACCGGTGGGGTGCAAGTGAGTCTTTGTCATCAAACATACTGCCGATGAGACGATAGACCGTCTGAAGGCTCGCCTTGTAGCTCGCGGCTTCACCCAGCAACAGGGTCTCGACTATGAGGAAACTTTTTCTCCGGTCGCCAAGCTCAATACCGTTCGGGTCCTCCTCTCTGTCGCTGTTCATCGCCAGTGGCCTCTCTTTCAGCTCGACATCACGAATGCTTTCTTAAATGGGGATCTCCAGGAGACGGTCTACATGCAACAACCGCCCGGGTTTGAGACCACGGGGGAGTCTCAGGTTTGCCGCCTTCTTAAGGCTCTGTATGGTCTCAAACAATCTCCACGGGCCTGGTTTGAGAAATTCAGTAAGGTCCTTCGAGATGTCGGCTTTACTCGAAGCTCGGCTGACTTCTCGTTGTTCACTCGTCACCGACCATCAGGGACGGTCCTTCTGTTAGTTTATGTTGACGACATCATCATCACAGGAGATGACTCACAAGGGATACATGCCGTCAAAGTTCATCTGAACTCGGTCTTTCAGACAAAGGACCTGGGAACTCTGCGATACTTTCTAGGTCTTGAGGTTGCCAGGCTACCGGACGGGCTTATTCTATCTCAACGAAAGTACTGTATTGATCTTCTTCATGATGCTGGTCTATTAGGGTGTAAGCCATGTGATACCCCCATGGATGTAAACCACAAGCTATGTGCTCAGGCTTCTGACTCGGATCTTCTCCTCCAAAACCCTGAATACTATCGACGACTTGTTGGGAAGTTGATCTATCTTACTGTTACCAGACCAAATATTTCCTTTGTTGTTGGTCTTGTCAGTCGCTACATGCACTCTCCTCGCAAGTCTCATCTTCTGGCGGTTGAACGCATTCTGAGGTACTTAAAAACAGCCCCGGGTCAAGGACTTGTGTACCGGACTTCCTCGTCTTCTCCTACCTTAGTGGCATACTCTGATGCGGACTATGCGGGCTCTCTTGATGACCGACGCTCTACTAGTGGTTTCTGCACATACTTTGGAGGACATTTGGTTACATGGAGAAGCAAGAAACAAGCGATCGTTGCTCGCTCATCGGCTGAGGCAGAATAACGCGCAATGGCATCGGTTGTATCCGAACTAACATGGCTTGAAAGTCTTCTCACTGATCTGGGTGTAAAATTACCTTCTCCTGCTCTCCTTCTTTGTGATAGCCAAGCGGCTATACATATCACCAAGAACCCAGTCTTTCACGAAAGAACGAAGCACATTGAAGTCGATTGCCACTTCGTTCGAGAGAAAGTTCAAATGAAGAAGCTCGATTTAAAGCATGTTCCAGGGACGGAACAAGTTGTTGATGTCCTCACAAAGGCTCTTCCCAAAGCATCCTTCTATCAATACTTGTCCAAGCTTGGTGCATACGATTTGTACGCTTCAGCTTGCGGGGGAGTGTTAGAATAACCCTTGTATTGGGCTCATGTTTTGACTCATTTATGCTTCTTCTCCTTTAGTCCCACATCTTGTATAGGATTTGTTTTCTCTCTCTCCTATATATTTGTATTCTCTCATTGTATTTACATAATCAATATACATAAGATTTGGGCTCTTTCTTCAAGAATTAATGAGTTTATGGCAGGGCATTGTAGCGGTTCTTTTACAAAATTTTTATTAAAATTTTAGGAATAATTTTGAGAAGAAGAATTTTGACACTAATATTTAGGAATAATGGATATGTCAAGTTTGTCCTAATTATAACATTAAATATATAACCATACAACCAAGCTATCTAAGAGAGTAATACAAATTTGATTTTGAGAATGACATCAAGTTTGGGGAAGATTTAGTTTCATTTCATGAATATATACTAATTTGTGGTGAGAAAATTAATAGAAAAATATCATGAATGGAAAAACTTTTTCATCAATTTTTTTCTTGATCTTGAAAACATATGATTGGGGGAGGGGGGGGGGGGTAAAGTTGTTCGGTGTACAGTGAAATTGTACTTATAAAAGTTACTGAATAATAGGCCTGTAATTACAAATCATACAAAGTTCAAGTGTGGTTATTCATGTATTTTTTATTGATTTTGATAACATGATTGAGTGCTACAATAATTGAACTCGAGAATTGTAGGAGACCAAGGAGCAAAGGAGCAGGGGGTGAATATGGTTGTTGATTGTACTGTGTAAATCACAATACTGATAAACAATTGTTGAATAATAGGCTTGTAAGTACCGATCATGGAGAGGTTATTCATCTAATTTTTATCTATTTATTTTGAAAACATATGATTGAGTGCTATAAGAACTGACGCTAAGAATGTTAGGAGACCATGCTGCGGGGGTGAAAGGTTGTTGAGTGAATGGTCTATCATCGAAAGGGGCCAAAGACCAAAGAGACTGAACCAACCGGTTCAGTCACTCCCTCCTCCTAAGCCAATCGGACGGGCCTAACCGGTTCAATGGCTGGGTATTTGGAGGGATGCGACGGCACCCCCTAGGGCATCGAAGAGTATCACGCAGGTATTTCCGTTCTTTTCTTCCGTAGGAGTAGCGGTAACAACCATTTGGTATCAGATGCCCGATTATCCATCGTTGGGCATGGCAACCCCCGGCACATGCCTCACGGCGCTGGAAGAGGTGTAGTATGGCCTACGGGATCTCATGGAGGCGTTGAAGCAGGAGCTGGCGCAAAAAATTAACGATGGGGAGGAACGGTCGCGTGCGGCTGTTCTGGAGGCGATGATAGCACTCCAGGAGCAGTTAATCCACATCCAGCGGGCGTCTGATCGTGGCATGGGGGCGACAGCAAACGAAGTTGTCGATCTCAACAGCGATGGGGAGCCTTCGACCGATCGGAGGAATACGGGAGGAGTTCCGCTGATTACGGCGGATGGAGGGCTCGACGGGCTTAACAGGGCTAAAGGTGTTGCTGTTCCGGGCCAACACGCCCAGGGACAACAACTGCGGGGCGTATGGTGGTCCGGCGAAGGTTCTGGGGCTCCCAAGGCTTCACCAAGGACCCGAGGGGATTTTGACAGCAGCGGCAACCGCATGCGTCCTGGCAGGAGGACGACAGGAGTCAGAGAGAGTCGAATACCGAAAAGGAGGCGGTCTGGACTTGCGGTATCCTCATGTGGGTTGGGGGGAAGGTGAAGGAAGCAATGGAACCGACATGGGATGGCGCGGGGTCGCTCGAGCCTCGCACAGATGAGAAGGGGAAGCTCTAGCAGAGGACCATTGGGGTCGGGGGCCCATCATGCAAGGCAGGGGAAGGCCATGGGAGAATGGAGGACCGTGGAATCAAGGCTAGGGACAACCTCCGGATTTTTCGGAGGCGCGGGCATCGCAGCATCACTGTTCACCAGTGCAGCCCCGACGGACGAGGATGGAATTCCCTAAGTATAAAACCGGAGACCCACTGGAATGGATCGAGAGGGTCGAGATGTTTTTTGAGTACCAAGAGCTCCCCAAGCACCAATGGGTGCACATCGCTTTTTTTCATTTGGAAGGGGATACCTATCAGTAGCTTAGTTAGTGGAGGAAGTAGCGGCCCTACCCCACATGAGAGAAATTCTATGATAAGCTCATCACGAGATTTGGACCGACATAATATGAGGACTTCGATATGATGTTGACTAAGTTGAGGCAGACAAACAATGTTTTAAATATCAGATGTCGGCGACATATCAGATTGAGTTTTTTTAAATGTCGGAAGTCGGAGACATGTCAGAGATATTTTAAAATATCGGATTTTCATGTCATATAAATAAAAAAAATTTATGTATACTAACTATAGTTAAATATTATAAAAATAGAAAAAATATAACAAATAGATAAAAAATGAGTCATTTATATTATAAAATAAAATTGAATAGTATCTAAGTTAAACTATTATTAACAAATACAAAATGATATATTATAAAATATATTTAATAGTATACTATAATTTTATTTTGATAAAAATAAGTTAATAAAGAAAATTTATAAGTTAAAAATTTTTGATTGGTTATAAGTCCTTTCAAACCTGTAAATTTATATTAAAACATGCAAACAATCAACTAATAAATGTATTCAATGTTTTCTTATTTTTTGTAATATAAAATTAATTTTTTTTGAAACAAATATACAAAATTGTTTGCAAAAATAAAATGTTAAAAAAATCAAAATAATAAGTCTAATTGATTTAAACATATACATAATATAATATATACTGTGTGATTTATGATGCTAGTTTGCTAATATAACATAAAATAAAATAGCGGACAATATATTTAAAAGTCGTGTCAGCCAATATATTGGAAAGAATCGAACATACCAGCCTATATTTTACAAAAGGGCATAATCTACTTTTTTTAGAAAAACATATCATTTTACCTTAAAAAATGACATGTCAGACATGTCAGAGGACATTTAAAACAATCCAGACAGGGACCGTCAACGAGTATATAAAGGAGTTTGAAAGATTAGGCAACTAGGTGCAGTGGTAGGAGAAGGCGCTTCTGAGGTGTTTCATGGCCGGACTCAAGGAGGCAATCAATGATGAGGTGCAATTATTTCAGCCCAAATGGCTTGGTTGCAGGAGAAAAAACTGGGAAGACGCAAGGCGACAACAACTTATCGAGGGAACTGTAAGGACGAATAACATGGTACGTCCAATGGAACTAACAACCCATCTACAAGGAAAGAAGCAGCAGTGAAACGATTGTCGTGGCAAGAGATGCAGGATCAGCGAACCAAGGGGTTGTGCTACACTTGAGATGAGAAATTTACTCTCGGACACAAGTGTAAGGTGGTTCAAGTATACATGTTGTAAGAGGAGGATGCCTCAGAGGCCAACAAGGACAGCTTTCCCGAGGAGGGGGGTCCTTAAATTGGAAGAGATTGAAATTTTTGATCATGCTTTAGAGTGGAGAGGACAGCCCTTCACCATGAGGATGACAGCAAGGATGTCAGACCAGAAGGTTTCCATATTGGTTGACAGTGGGAGCACCCACAACTTCTTCAACAGCGAGGTAGCCAAGAAATTAACCATCAAACCAACGGAGGATAAGGTGTTCAAGGTGCTCGTGACAGACGAGAAGCTTCTGCAGTGCACAAGGGCCGCGAGGAAGGTGTCCCTCATGATACAGGGATTCAAGTGTCATGTGAATTTGTATATACTACTGGTTGTAGTGTTGGGGGTGCAGTGGTTGAGGCAGTTGAAACTAGTTACGAATTAGTAAGAAAACATGACCATGGAGTTCACACATGGTGGGAGAACGCACAAGCTGTAGAGTAATACAGGCCCGTTGGTGAAAGAACCCACTATTTTGTCTCTGGAGAAATTGAGCAGGACCCCATGGCTTGGGTCCTAACTGGAGGAGAATCTGGGGAGCAGAAGGGAGGGATCCCAAAAAATTTGCATGAGGTCTTGGGAAGATTCGAGGGGGATCTTTGAGACACCGAATGGACTGCCAGCACAACGTGCATGCGATCATAAGATCTTGATTGAGGGAGCAGAGCCCACCAGTATTCGACCATACATGTTTCCCCGCATATAGAATGAGGAGTTCAAGCAGCAGCAGGTGTCAAAGTGGGGCGGGCAAACAAATCAGCATATAACGTGTATATGCGCAAGGTCTGAGTGCTTTTCGAATATAGAGCAGCAAGATGAGTCCAAACAACTTTAACTGTCTCATCATGTCAAATAACCGGTAAGCACTCCTCATTTGCATCATTTGCATCCCAATCATCAAAGGCAGTAGATCCACGAGCTGGAGGGTCATCAGTGATATGATGATGTTTGCGTTGAGATCTCAGCAAGAACACTAACGAAACACTCCAGTTTGGATAATTCAGGCCAGTCAACTTGGAAGGAGTTCCAAGGTTTCCAGATGGAGTATAAATAGTTAGTGCGGTTTGAGAATTGGAAGAGGAGCACTCGTTATCCGCCATGAAGGAGGCCAGAAAAGAAATCTGCGTGGATAGAAGAAAAGAGCAGCGGGAGGTTAGAAAAATCGGAGTCCGCAGAGACCGCAAAAACGAGTGCAAAGCGGACTGAAGAAACCGCTAGAGGCGGGCGGTTAAAGAAGGAATCTGCACAAACCGAAGAAACCGCTAGAGGCGGGCGGTTAGAAGCCGGAATCCGCAGGGATCACAACAGTGCAAAGTGAGCGGTTACAACATGCAATCGGTTTGTGCAGAAGGAATCTGCACAAACCGAAGAAACCGCTAGAGGCGGGCGGTTAGAAGCCGGAATCCGCAGGGATCACAACAGTGCAAAGTGAGCGGTTAGAAAAGAAGAAACCACAAGGATCGGGTGAGCTCTGATACCATGTGGGAAAATCGAAATAACAAATTTTTGCATTCCACAAAAAAGTTAACTTACATGACTATGACCCCCTATTTATAGGGAGAAAAGAAAAAGAAAAATTCAACATACGATGTGGGACTAAAATACAACATGCGACCTAGGCGGTTACAAAAAATTTAGACCGCTATAACTAGGTGGTTAGACACTGTCCGCTCCATACTTGTATTCGTCGGTCTCTACAAGCAGTCCGCTCCATACTTGTATCTGCCGGTCTCTACAAGCAGTCCGCTCCATACTTGTATCTGTCGGTCTCTACAAGCAGTCCGCTGCCGCTGGTTGTGAACAGCAGTCCGCTCCACACAAGCGGACAGAAGCACAAATCCGCCAAACTCCATGTCAGCTCCCATGAACATCAGACCTCAACAATAACCTGTACTCGCATCTTCAGCTGCGCCTCTATCCGCAGCGACTTCAACTCTTTGTTTGCCAAGTCCGCAACTGTGAGATCAGAGCGTGATCACATCACAGCTTGCTAGACCTCTGACCAGACCGCCAGAGGCAGTCCACAACACAGCTGGAACCAGACCGCCAAGGCTAACCCGCCAGTCCTCTAAGCTCAATCCACCACTGTCAATTCGCCAAACCGCTTGGACTAAGTTGTTAGTCCGCCAAACCTCCAGACCGCCTGGACTAAGCCGCCAAACCGCAAATCCTCCAGACCGCCTAACTGTCAGGCCACCCGAACAAACCGCCAGTCCTCCAAGCTCCATAAAACCTAGCAGTTATGATTTACTTCATAACGTCCATGCACAAAAATATCCTCCTTAAAATTTACTCCAAGGCCAAGGGAGTTTTTCTGCATGAATGTTCTGAAATGTATACTTGCAGGAGATGGAGGCCTCCGGCCCACACAGGTGTATTCCTGCGGGAGGTGGTGATTCACTACCAGTTCGGACGATAAAAGTCTACAGATGTGTCTGGACGGTCCTTTCGAGTCCTTTTCATGTATTTGATTTTCTATTTTGAGTTATATTTCACACCCGGTCGGTTCAGACATTGAGTCCTCCGATCAGGGTGCCTTATCTTAGTATTAGTATTTATATATGCACAAACATCAGTTTGGGGGAGGGGGATTGGGGATTTTATTTCCTATTTGTAACCGTCGGTCTTCTTCCTAGGTACGACGTTGAGTGAGCTCTGATGCGACTCCAGGTATCGGTCCCCTCACCGCTTTCTGCTTCAAACATAGTTGGCCTCCTTCCCTGCTACCACAACCCACAATTGCTTTCCAACCGCTGATTCCCCCCCCCAGCCACGGTTGGCCCTCTCCAACTCCATCGATAAATGTCGGCATCCCCAACTCCAATTTCACGGAGCCTGTTGAAGCGGATACCCCCTCCCCTCGTCCCCCTGTCCCTTCCTGCCAGCAATCACAACTGATCCCCCCCCCCCCCCCATCCTTGTACTCCCTGCACCAGCACCATCCTCTTGTGGGCCCAGCAACCCGGACTTCTACTGTTTGTCGTATTCCGCGTGGGTTTACAAGAATTGCACCTCAATTTTGTGGGGGCTAACACTCGCTTTTCTCGTTAAAAGTTACTATGAGCAATTGTGCATCTGCTAAGTTTAATTTTAATTAATTGCTCATTTAATCGGAATGTTCTTACTGTATTTGCATTCTCATTAGGGTTACTCAGTGCATTTCACATCTTTTGGTTTTTTCATTGTCAACCTACCACTCCTGCATGATTTTTTTTATATATTTCAAAAGTAAGAGGGTGCAGCTTGTAATTAGTATATATTAATTACCGGGACCTCCCCTACGAGTTATATTATATTTTTATTTTACCCTTTGCAATGACATGAAAGTGTATGGGGGGTCACAATCAAAGAGAACGAAGAAGATCAAAATAAATCGAGCAAGCCTCTGACTGAAGAAGATGACTTGCATCGTTGTCGCAAGGTGTCGGGATCGAAAAAAGTGAAATGGCGGAAATGAGATCTTTAGGGCTGATTTAGAGTAAGGATATATATGACATTTCAATATATTAGGTGAAAATTTTGGATGGAAGAGTGAGATTGTAAACAGGGCAATCTTGGAGGGAAAGTCTTTGTAACATTAAAACATAAAGGGGAGGTATCTGTAATTATGCAAACTTGCAGAGGTGGTCCCGATAATTTACCCTATATATATATATATAACATAAATGATTAACTCCTGAATTTAGGATTATGCGGCTGCATGGAACAAATATTGTTTTCCTTGATTATCTATCCTCATCTTCTTCCAATTAACGTACTCTTCTCCACTTGCGGTTAAACATTATTTTTATCAAGTATTTTCATCCATTAACAGGTCATAGCAGCAACTAACCGCGCAGATATTCTCGATCCTGCTCTAATGCGTTCCGGCCGTCTGGACCGCAAGATTGAGTTTCCTCATCCTTCTGAGGAAGCCAGAGCCAGGATTTTACAGGTTGAATATTTAATAAAATTATTTTCTCCCTATTTTTATGTGCACAATTATTTATTCCTATCTTAGGGTTCTTTGTGCCTGAAAAACACAGATCCACTCTAGGAAAATGAGCGTGAATCCGGATGTCAACTTTGAAGAGCTGGCTCGTTCTACAGATGATTTCAATGGTGCACAGTTGAAGGCAGTTTGCGTAGAAGCAGGCATGCTTGCTTTACGTCGAGATGCCACTGAGGTTCTTTTTAACTTTCAACTTCTCTCATTTTAAGACTTGTTTTCAGTACCATTTGAAACTAATTTGTTGTCTAAAGTACACGTAATTGTTTGTTGTGAGACTAATCTCAGACCCTTCCTCGCCTACAGTGATCAATATGCTTAACCTGCTTATTTTTAAAACATTTTTTATTTATAAAATTGGGTTATGTGGGAGTGATCAATATGCTTAACCTGCTTTGATACCATATTAGAACATAAGCATCCAGTATCCAACCCTAACCAATTCGTTCTCAGTGGAGTCATTTGATCGATATTAAGGGCACATGATTACACGAGTTCCCCATTGCGAGAATGGGTTCTCAGCAAATACTTAACATTATTGCGTTATATAACTGAAGTTCTCTTTCAACTGTACCAGGTTACGCACGAAGATTTCAATGAAGGAATAATTCAAGTGCAAGCCAAGAAGAAGGCAAGCTTGAACTATTATGCTTAAGACGGCCATAGATTTTGGGTGTGTTGCGGTGCGGCCTGTTTTAAGATTTCTCACAAGTTCATTGACCCGCCATAGATCCGGGAACTTAGCCTCCTGTAACTTTTGCAGTTCATGTTGTCACACCAATTAAAGTTTGGTGCTTCTGGATGTAGCTACTCAATCAATCCTGTATTTTATGGGGTGCCCAACTTTGTGTATTGTTCTCTAATTTAATGCTTTTTTACAAGTTATAATATTGTAATGTTATCACAAATTGTTGTTTCATGGGCCCTATCATTATGCTCAGCTGTCACATTAAACTCTACTTGTTATAACGCATGATCACTTGAACTTCATTTAGGGCTCATTTGGTTATTCAGTTAGAATAAAGTTTCAAAATGAAAGAGCCTGGCCTTTTGACACTGTTTGGTGTGGTATCTTGCTCCGGCGAGTTGGGACAAAATGATAACGTCGATGAATATGTTTGACATAACGGTTATGAGTTATGACTGCCACCTCAAAGAGAAAATTAGTTCTGAACTTAAAAGTGGATGGGTTTTTAGGAGAGATTATTCATGAATGATGGTTTATAACCACGGCCACTGCAGTGACAAGCAGTAAAGTAATAAATAAAGTAATATTTGTGGTAAACAGCAGGTCAAAAAAAATATTAAACTGGAATTTTGGCGCTGATTGTTGAGGATTATAAATAACCTCTGGTTCTTTTTAGATTTTGTAACCATGTGGAAGCATTATTGAATTACAACTCTACTGTACTACAAGTGGAGCATTGATCATTGCATGGTTAACAATTTTTGCTGCTTGGTTTCATTAAAATAATGCTGCTCCCGAATTGGCTTAGCAGGATTTATAGGGCTTGGGTCTCTTTCTTGAGCGGGACTTCAAATCTACGTATCTTTAATGACAATAGAAAAACAACAATATTGATATAGAAAGATAGCAACTCATGCCCTGTGAGCGATGTCAAGAAATTACAGTTCATATGAAACCGAGTTGAAGGCGTGAGTGCTAATTGCTGTATAGAAAATAGGGCTTTATTCATTTACTTAAATGCGTTATTCATTATCTTTGACAGCCCAAAGATAATAACAGCTCAAAAAATAACTATTGGCAGCCTGATGGATATTAGCAGTCCAAAAATTAAGCTTTTAAAAGATATTTTTAGGAAAAGTGTTTAGATGCTGAAAAGTTTTCCTAAAAATGTCATATACCAGACCTATTTTCAAAAGGCGCGGAATTCGAGCGAAACTCGCATAATTCCGTCTGGATTTCGCGCCTTTTGAAAAAGAGTCTATTATATGATATTTTTAGAAAAAGTGTTCAACATAAAAGTTGTAGATCTTAACGAGATCTACAACTTTCATGTTGAACATTTTTTCTAAAAATGTCATGATAGACCTTTTTTCAAAAGGCGCGTGTTTCGCGTTTTGGGCTGCTATTAGCGACTATATTATGTGTGTTTTTTTATTATTTTGTCGGGCTGCCAATATCCAAAGCTGGGCTGCCAATATAAATGCACATGTTTAATAGATCAGCCGTTACATGGCAATTAAAACAGCAAGCAACTTCACCTATGGGATTAATGTGTTTCGGGCAATTATGTTTTATTTCCTATGAAGATATTTTTGTATTTATCTTTAATTATCATAGCTAATATTTTAATTGGAACAAAGGTAGTTTGATGTAAACTCAGTTTGATTTATGTAAAGCCCATGTTGGCAAGTACACGTGTACAAATCTTCAAGATAGCTTTTGTCTACTCAGAATTGGTTGAAGAGTATCACTCGCCAATATCTTGAACACTAGCCACACTCTAAAAGAAAGTGCAAGACTCCTGCAGACACAGTGCAGCTCTTCAAGGCTCTACCAACACCGGGCACCTTATTGTTCTCGCGAGCTCGTTTGTTCTCCCAGACAACCTGCCTCACACGCCTATGTTCTCGGGCTCCTACGTGATATATTTGTATTATTTAGCTTATTTACTTTATCTGATTACTCGGGCAATCCTTCTTCATTGTAACATCCCGTAGCTTGGCCTTCTACTAGTTTATGGGATGAACAGTATCTTGAGGGAACAATGACATCCGATCCCTAAGACTCACATAACATTGCTCCTCTAGAAACAGTGCTCGCGTTTTAACCCAAATTTTAATTAATTCGATCACGCACGACTTTTGCCGAGAGGTCATTCATATGGCAACCCACTTCATTGGGGGGGGGGCGGATAGCCCTTACTTCTTCTCTTGTCCCCTCTCACTCAACATAGGGATAGTTATATAGCTATCTGATAATCCGTTGGACATCTCCCTCTGGTTCCCATGCACTGTAATGAATTATCCGTCCCGCATCTCAATGGTGGAGAAAATTTCATCACAGGCGACTACCCCACCTCACCACTCTTAGTAGATGAAGCACTTCGACCTTGTTCACCTCCCCAAAACAAGCTAAAGAGATCCCTGCCCAAGCCAAAGAACCAACATGCCTCTAGCCCGACCCATCCAATCATACACTCCTCCATGATCCAAGATATGATGATAATGAGTATATTGATCTCATACTGTCTATGGAGGAGGTTGATCAAATCACCAAAAATAACATGGGTTCTAGAGGCCTCCTCTCAACTGTGGATATGGAAGTCACAACAAGGAACTCTTCTATGAGTTTCATAAGGATGTTGGACATGATAAAGAGAGTTGCCAAGCACTCCGGGATCTGATAGAAAGAATGCTCAAAGTTGCTCAACTGAGAGAAAATTTCACCTGCAAGCCTAAAAATACCAACATCCACTAAATGGAAGAAAGTGTTTGAAGAGTTTTTTCCACAACAGTGCAAATGCAGTGAAAAGGAAGATATTGGCCTCCTTGGCAACAACAATTGTACTTGTAAGTGTATAAAACAAGATGACTTTGGCCTCTTACGCCAAATCAATTGCATTATAAGAGGAGCTGACCTTTGAGACTTTAAAGGAGGACATTGTAAGGCCAGTCTATGACTTGGAGGTCACTTTAACCTCTCAGATTGACCCACCTCGGGGAGACATCAAATTTAATAAGAAAGACCTTAAAACCGTCAACCTTTTTAATGATGTTATCAAGGCGGTTTGAAAACTATTCAATATCATGAATCCTTATAGACACTGATAGTTCTAGCTGTTAATGAAGACCACAAGTGACCTCATAGGCAGCTTGGAGAAGCTTTGGAGGCCATTTGGAGATCTTCTTGATCTGCATTGCTCATGACCATGTACACGTCCTTATCCTAACCCTGTAGAAAAGGGTGTTGGACGAACATATGTTCCACATCTTTTGCTTTGAGAATACAAAATATTGTTATGCATTTGATCTAGTTTTTTGTGTGTTTATAGATTGTAGGTCATACATGTACAAGCATGTAATGAACGAGGAAAAAAGACAGAATACGATGCTCATATATGTGATCTACCATGGGGCAGTAGCACCTACCACTTACAGTATGTTGGCAAACTTTGGGACAGCTAGAACAATGCATTTGAACGCAACAAATGGTTGGAGCAAGTCAAACTTTAGCAAATTCTTACTGTGGCGCGGTACCACTATCACTCAGCGGTACCATATGGAAAGCTCATCAGTCCACATCTGATAAGGAGCCAAATGGAGCAAGAGATAAGCGACGAGATTGTAATTGAAGATAGTGTGACGCGATAGTACTAGCATGGAGCAGTCGTGGTTGCCTAAGATGACAATGCCTACAATGAAGAAGACCACCTAGCATTTCAACTGCGATCAGTGTACCTCTCAGTTTCCATAACCGATACTGCGCGACGGTAACCCTACTGTCGGAGGTAGCTATCTGAATCTATTTAAAGGCGGGATCTACTCCTTATATTGTATCGCTCTCTCATACATCAAAGTTACAACTATGATCCTTTCATGAGAGCCTTCATCCCAGAAGTCAAGGGGATTCCAAAAACATTTATTCTGTACAAAGAAGGAATGCAATGACAACTCCAATCTACATCGTGCCTTTGTCATCGCCTTCAGAGTCTTTTCATAAGGAGTTTTAGGGTCACACACTTTTGTAACAACCAGTTTGCTAAAATCTTATCTAAATATGGTATTACACAAACTTTCCACTGTCTATCATCCACAAACTAGCAACCATGTTGAGGTAGTGAACCGGGAGCTGAAGCATATATTAGAAAAAAAACATTGTTCGTTAATACAAAAGATTGGTCTATAAAACTTGATGGCGGGTTATGGGAGTATCGAACGATGTACAAGACCGCTATCAGTTGTATTCAGTATCGATTGGTTTATTCCAAGACATGTCATTTACGGGTAGAACTAGAGCATCATGCATATTGGGCTTCGAAATTTTTAAATCTTGATTTGAACTTAGGCTCCGAACATAGAAAGTTTCAACTAAATGAATTAGATGAATGACATGCGAACACCAACGAAAATAATAAATTTTATAAGGAATGCTTTAAGTTTAATCACGATAAAAATATTAAATTTCCAAAAGTTTTTTCAGTAGGCGATCTTATCCTTCCATATAATTTTCTCCTTAGACTTTTTTCGGGTAAGCTAAAGTCCAGATAGTCTAGACCCTTTGTCGTCAAAGAGGTTTCCGTACTGGACCATTCTTATTTCACACCCGAAAAGGCACTTTAAAAGTTAACAGAACCGTTTAAACTTTATATTTACGGCGATAATACGGATGCCAAAATTAAATTTTTCTCACTCCTGCACTTATAAATCTCACCGTCAAATTTGTCAAGCTACACGACGATAAACAAAGCGTTTGTAGGAGACACATCATATTTTTCTAATCTTTATTTTTGTTTTGTTATGTTTTGTGTTTTAACTAGTTTTGCAAGTTTTCTAGCGGCCTCCCTGACTCTAAATTAGGGATGCTTTCTTCCTCCCCTTATTTCTTTTATGTTGTACTTTATTTTCTTTCATGTTATACTTTGTTTATATCTTTTTTCTTATTTTATAGTTTCTCCTTCATGCTTAATTTTAAATATTGGAGACATTGTTTAATTTTAAATATGGAGACATTGTTTAATTTTAAATATGGAGACGTTGCCCTTTCTTTTAGCATTATATGAAAATTCCCCAAAAATTAAAAATTTAGAAAAATTCAAAAAAATCTGGAAAATCCCAAAACATAGAAAAGATTATATTTTGTTTTTGTAGCCTGACAAAAATTTCAAAAAAATTGGAAAATCCCAAAACATCAAAAATATTTTATTTTCTTTTTTGTAGCCTAACAAAAATTTCAAAACAATCTTTAAAATTATGAAAAATAAAAAAACAAATTATAGAAAAGCAAAAAATTTAATCTCTTGAAAAGTAAGATTTGGTATTTTACCCCATCATATCTCTTATTACCGTTGACAGTACCTCACCGGGTATACAGTACCTCACCGGATATTTCTCGGGAAGTACAAGAATTAACCAAAAAAAATTAGGTTTATATATAACTTATTTTATTTCCTAGTCCACATATATAAAAAATATAAAAACACCAAAAAGATCATAACCAACAAAATTTTAAAAAATTGAAAAACCTTAGGAAAAATTCCAAAAATATAATGAAATCCCAGCTTTGCTTTTTGTTATTTCAAAAATTTTATTTTTGAGTATATTTATAAACACTCTATGTTTTAAATTTGCTAACCTTTATTTTAACATTGTTTGTTAGATTTAATTTTAAAGAACATTTTATGATTTTAATTTGAATAGAGAACTTATTTAGCACTTCTTATTTATTTTAAATAGCTTCAACTTTGCGGTACGTTTGCTAAACATCATTAGATTCTAATTATCTTTACTTCTAACTATTAGATTCTTTAGGCATATTTAATATACTATTGTTTCTCTCATAATATTTTGTTTTATAATCTAGTACTATTTAGCTTTTAAACCCTAGCTTTCCCTACCCTTATCAACCTTTTATTTGGCATAGTTCTAAAAAATTAAAGATCATATGTCACGAGAATGAGAGGATAAAATTCATCATTTCCTAAACATATGCATCCAAAATATTTTAAAATATTATATGTCATAAAGTGAGAATAAAACTCGTCACTCCTAAACATTTACATTTTGGAAAATAAGAGGATAAAATTCATCATTTTCTTAAACATATACAAATATAAAAAAATGAGTGAGGTGGGAGGATAAAATCCATCAACTCCAATAAAAAAACACTTCTTATGCCAAGTTTGTGACCCATTTTAGCCGATATAATTGAAGCCTAGACATAATTTAAAATATTGAGAGCATAACTAGTAGGTTGTCCTTGTCCAAAAGTTTCTTTAAATTTGAGATTTTTATAATTCTAATCTAATTTAGTTTGTGAATCAATACAATCTAGTTTGCAAGTTAAGTATTTTGAGAAGTTTTAGCTAAATATCTTTCTCTTTCTCTTTGCTAGTTTAGTATTTTGAGAAGTTTCTTTATGACTTATGTTTTAAATCCCTAAATTTTATTTCAATATAATGCTTTATAAATATTTCTCATATTTTTGCTATGGAATAACAAAAACTTAATTATGAAAGTATTGGATAAGTAGTATTTATGTTTTTAGTATTTCATTTATTATAATATTAATTAGATTTTGGCTTCGTTTGGAAGGACTTATTTTCACCGGTCAAGCGGTTATGACCGCATGAATCGGACCTTAATTATGGCCCGGTTCATGCGGCCGTAACCGCTTGACCGGTGAAAATAAGTCCACCCAAACGGAGCCTTAGTAAAATATTGCCCGTTTTCCTTCATAAGTCATTAGTATTATTATATTTTTGTACTAATTAAAGCTTTATCTTCATTTTGTAGGACTTCTTGCTATTTTCGGGTCATTTGGGTTAATTTTGCAAATACATGCACTCGGTCATGCCCGTGACTAAGGTCGTATAGTCTTAATGTCAATTTCTAGCTCAGCTGTAGTGCTCCTAAAGCCAAACCATGAAAAATTTGAGTACATGCCCGTGACCGAGGCCGTGTAAGCCATGTCACGCTTTTAAAGCAGGCCCGCATTATGCTGCCTTGTCACACCTCTGAACACGCCATGTACCTGATGTCATGCCCATGTAGAAGATTTGTCATGACTGTGTAGGGTGAACATCTCCAGTGGACATGCCAACGTTCGCCTCGATGTTGCTACCGCCAGCCGCCATAATTATGACCTAGGGCACGCCCGTGACTAAGGGCATGTACCTCCCAGACTTCTGTGTCTACCTCCATCCTATTAGCTACCCCACCAGATGCATCCCCTGAAGTTATCACCAATTACATGCACTAGGTCCCGGGTGTGACCTAGGGCGTGTAATCTGAAATTTTCATATATAAATAGCTAGTGTTTCAAGAATGTTTGGGTCAGAATTTAGGGGAGAGATGCTTGTGATTTCTTACAATTTATTTTTTTTACTTTGTCTACTTGTAATCTTTCTTCCATAAGCAATAAAATTATCATCCTTTTCCTTTTACACTCTTCTTTCATCATACACACTTTTATTTCTAATGTTTTTGTTAAAGGGTATTTTAGTCCTTAAATGTATAATATCATCTAGTGCTATAATAGAGGAAGGGTGTCATTTGAACCCTTAAGATTTTCATCCCTAAATCATTCTCTTCATGGTATCATAGTTAGGTTAGGGTTTGAGAGTCCGCCGCTTCCAATCCCGCGTCGCCCCTTCCAGTTCCGATCGCGCACGACGCTTCCTGCTTCCGCCTGCGACATCGAGCGAGCCCCTCTTCTGCGACATTGAGCAGCCACGACTCTGCTGCTCGCCGACGCCGCTGCTCTGCTTCTCTCCCGGCTTCAGCTCTGCTCAGCTTCTTCTTCTCCGGCGATTCCGACAGTGCCGTGCCGCTGAGTTCGACCCCGCTGGTCTGTTTTTGGTAGCCGACCCCGGGTCCGTGGTTATGGGTGTTTAAACAGGCCTTCATTTTTTTCTGCCTTCTCTCCTCTTTTGGCAAGGTAGTTCTCATCATTCTCACGAGTGGGATCAATGTCGTCTTCTTCCGTTTCCTCCTCTGGCGTGGAGACGAGCATTGGTGGAATGGACTCCGATCCTTCGTATCGATGGGTCATCCATTAGTGGACACAGTTGAATCTCAGATTACCACCGTGAAGCTCGATGGCACGAATTACCTCTTTTGGGCCCAGAGTATCAAGATGTACATTGGGGGCCGCTTCAAGATTGGATACCTCACCGGTGCGACCAAAGCCCCAGCAGAAACGGATGCGTCTTACCCTAAGTGGTTTGGAGAGAACGCTATGGTCATGTCTTGGCTCATCAACTCCATGATCCCCTCCATCGCTCAAGGGTACATGTTTATGAGTTCGACAAAAGAGATATGGGACTCAGGGGCCCGTACTTACTCTCAAAGGGAGAACAATGCTCGGATCTTCCAACTTGGATTACAAATCTCCCAGCTCAAGCAAAGGGATTCCCCTCTCTCGGAGTACATCTCCAAACTTCGTGCCATCTGGGAGGAGGTCAACTACTATGATTTGCTTGAGGCATGGGACACTACGACTGATGTCGAGCGCTACAATCATCGGGTGGCTAAAACCCGAGTTTTCCAGTTTCTTGTCGGCCTCTCCCCTACGTTTGATTTTGCTCGTTCTCACATTCTTAGTCGGGATCCTTTCCCGAGCCTTGAGGAGGCCTATCAATTTACCCTTGCCGACGAGAGCCGTCGGATGGTGATGACCCCACTGCTCCCTCTTCCGTCGGAGCGTACTGCGATGGCTGCTCAGTTCCCGGCTCCTGCATCTATTATGGGTCACCGTCCTTCATCCGGGAGTCGCCCTTCAGATCGCCGCTCTTCAGGCTCTGGACCCCCACACGGTCGTAAACCAGGACGGTGTGACTACTGTGGCAAGTTTGGACATCTCAAGGCTGAGTGCTACTCTCTACATGGCTGTCCCGATCAGCAGGCTTCTCGTGGTCGTCCCAGCCAAGCCCATGTTGCAGATGGTGCTTCTTCTCAGTCACCTTCCCTGTCTGCAAATGAGATCGATCGCTTCCGTCAGTATGTCTCCCAGCTCGATCTCTCCCACACTAACAGCTCTTCCCTTGCAGAGTCAGGTACCTATGTTTTTGCTAATAGTGCAACCACCATAGCTCCCTCCTGGATCATCGATTCCGGAGCCTCACATCACATGACTGGTATGTCGTCCCACTTCCGATCCTATTCTGTATGCTCCGGTCAGCGTAAGGTTCGCCTTGCTGATGGGTCTCTTACTCCTATTACTGGAAAAGGATGTGTTCACGCCGCTCCTTCCCTTTAGCTGATGTTCTTCATGTTCCTAATTTTTCTAATAATTTACTTTCAGTTAGTGCCTTGACAAAATCGTTGAATTGTAGTGTGACGTTTTCTTCGTCCTCTTGTGTTTTTCAGGATCTGGCGACCCGGCGTACGATTGCGAGTGGCCATGAAGCTCGAGGCCTGTACTTGCTTGATGCTCTGCATGCTCCTGCTGCATCTCTAGCTACCCCTACCTTCCATGTATCTGCTTTACATTCTAGTTCTGTGGCTTTTGAGAATTTGATGTTATGGCATGCTCGCTTAGGTCATGTCTCTTTTTCATATATCAAACTTATGTTTCCTTCTTTATTTCATGGTATTTCTGCTGAATCTCTTAAGTGTGAACCTTGTGAATTAGCAAAACATGCTCGTGCATCTTATTCTTTGTCCACTACGCCTAGAGCCATTGCACCATTTGACCTCGTTCACTCTAATGTTTGGGGACCCGCTCCTGTCACTTCCATCCAAGGGTACCGGTTCTTCCTTCTCTTTATTGATGACTATAGTCGGGCCACTTGGGTATATCTTCTCCGATCTAAATCCGAGGTCCTTGCATGTTTTCATAGCTTCTTGGCGATGGTTGATACTCAGTTTCACACTAAAGTTAAAAAATTTCGCACTGACCAAGGCAAGGAGTTTTGACAACACTGGTATCTCCTCCTACTGTGACACTCATGGCATTCTTCACCAATTCTCCAATACCTATACCCCCCAACAAAATGGGGTCTCTGAACGCAAGAACCGACACTTGCTGGACTTAGCCCGCGCCATGAGCCTTGGCATGTTTATCCCTGCTTCCTATTGGGTTGATGTTGTCCTTGCTGCTGCTCATGTCATCAACCGGACCCCATCTCGCGTCCTGGCTTTTGCAGCCCCGCGTGTGGTTCTCCTCCCGACCCGCCCTCTGTTTGACCTTCCTCTTCGGGTGTTTGGCTGCACATGCTTTGTTCAGCTTCCTCCTACGGGTCGTTCCAAGCTCGATCCTCGGGCCACCAAGTGTGTTTTTCTTGGTTATTCGCCACTTCAGAAGGGCTATAAGTGCTATCATCCTCCTTCCAAGCGTGTCTTCATCTCTCGTGATGTCACATTCTGGGAATCCGTCCCCTACTTTTCTAAGTCCTCTACCTTGCTACATGAGGATAGACCTCCTCTTCCTCTCCCTCTTCCTGTGCCTCTTTCACCACCTGCTGCTCTGCCATCGTCGGCGAGAGACGATTGTCCTCCTCCTACCCGCTTGCCAGTTTGCCTTACCTACTCTTGTCGTTTGCCAATACAGGTACCTCGAGCAGACCCTCCCGACGTCGTGGCGCCGATCCAGTCCTCCCCACCAGGTACTCCTCTGGATGATCTCGATCTCCGTATTGCTCTTCGCAAAGGGACTCGTCATTGTCCTTATCCTATGACTGATTATGTTACCTACTCTGCTTTATCATTCCCATATCGTGCTTTTGTTGCCTCTATTTCTGCTGTGGTGGTTCCTAACAGTGTTGCAGAGGCACTTGACTCTTCTGAGTAGCGAGCTGCCATGCAGGAAGAAATTGATGCCCTTACCAAAAATCACACTTGGGACATGGTTCCTCTTCCTCCCTCTCGACGGGGGGTTGGCTGCAAATGGGTTTATACCGTCAAGCATCATCCTAACGGCTCTGTTGCTCGCTATAAGGCTCGCCTAGTGGCCAAGGGCTATACTTAGCCACAAGGGGTGGACTACCAGGAAACATTTGCCCTGGTTGCCAAGATGAACACCATTCGGGTCATTCTCTCGCTAGCAGCTCTCCGTGATTGTCCACTCTTTCAACTGGATGTGAAGAATGTGTTCCTTCATGGCACCCTTAATGAGGAGGTTTATATGGTACCTCCATCGGGTTTTCACTCCTCTGCTAATTAGCGGCTTGTGTGTCGTTTGCGCCGCTCCCTCTATGGTCTCAAGCAGTCGCCTCGGGCGTGGGCCGATCGATTCACTAAGGTCATGCTTCGCTTCGGTTTCCAACAAAGTCATGCTGATCATACTCTATTCTTGCGCCACCGTGTTGGCAAGATGGTTGCCCTGATTGTCTATGTTGACGACATTGTGCTTACGGGTGATGATGTTGATAGGATCTCTGAGGTCAAGTCCTTTCTCAATGACCAATTTGAGGTGACCGATTTGGGTCATCTTCGCTACTTCCTGGGCATCGAGGTGGCTCGCTCGTCTCGTGGCATATATATCTCTCTGCGCAAGTATATTCTGGACCTTCTCCAGCAGACGGGTCTGGCTGATTCTAGACCTGTGGATACTCTTGTCGAAGTATCCCACCGCCTGGCTGACACTGAGGGGGAGTTACTATCTTCTACAGATGCTTCACAATATCAGCGACTTGTGGGGAAACTGATCTACCTCTCCATGACTCGACAAGGAAGCCACATTGGGATGCGGCAATACGTGTACTTCACTACCTGAAGAGATGCCCTGGCAAAGGAATTCTATATTCCAAAACCGGTCACCTCAGAGTAGAAGCATGGACGGATACAGACTATGCAGGATCCGTGTCGGACATGAGATCTACATCTGGTTATTGTATGTTTCTTGGAGGCAACCTGGTCACATGGAGGAGCAAGAAGCAGTCAGTTGTCTCTCGCTCGAGTGCCGAGGCAGAATACCAGGCGATGGCGTTGGGGATATGTGAGTTTTTGCGGCTGAGGATTCTTTTGACTGATCTCAATATCCCCATAGAGAATCCCATGATTCTATACTGTGATAACAAATCTGTCATCAGTATTGCAACTGATCCGGTCCAGCATGATAGGACCAAACACATTGAGATAAATCGACATTTCATTAGAGAAAAACTCATATCTGGAGTGATTTGCACTCCATTTGTTCTTACTTCTCAGCAGACAGCGGATGTCCTAACAAAATCTCTCTGTAGACCTATGTTTGAAAAATTTATATCCAAGCTGGGCATGAAAGACCTCTATGCACCAGCTTGAGGGGGAGTGTTAGAGGGTATTTAGTCCTTAAATGTATAATATCATCTAGTGCTATAATAGAGGAAGGGTGTCATTTGAACCCTTAAGATTTTCATCCCTAAATCATTCTCTTCAATTTCCACCTTGACAATGAGTAGTTAACTTCCTTTTAGCATTCGATCGAGATGATACAAGGAATGAAAGTAGTCATATTATAATTTGTAATCCTCCTTTTCTTTTTAATGAAATGCTTTTGATTTACCCATGATTTATATTAGATGTCTTCATATTATTCGATGTAAGATTTCATATTGGTTTTTGTATTCTAGTTAGCCGAGAGGCTCGTGCGTACGAATCAATTGCTCACATGTAAAGAGAGTTGCACACAACCCTTGAGAGATTGAGGATGATGTAAATCTCCTATATATGAGTCAAATCCAATAGCAGGATTCACTTCGTAAAGCGAGTTTTAGGAGTTTCAATTTTAAAACGAGAGTTCAATCAACCAACCTAATCTCAGTTGAGCGTATTCCTCGAGAGAGGTGCGTTCATATTTTGGATACCTCCACGGTCAAGGCGATTTCATTAAAGTGAATTAGAATCTTTTCTTTTGATTATTTTCATTCCGAGGTGATTCAAGATCGAGTGCTAGTTTTGTTATATATAATCTAAATCTTAGTTTTAAATCGCAATCTGTCTTTTATTTGCAACCAACCCAAAGTCTATTTGATAAGATAATAATTTGTTTCTTGAAGTAGAAGTAATCAACGCGCCCAGAAAAAATACAACCTTGACATGTTTTTATATCATATGTTATAATTCGATAGGTACGCTTGCCTTTATCAAACATAAATTGGAGAACATTTTTATAGATCCTAAAGTTTTCTACCAGTTACACGTGGAATTATCTTTTTTAATCACAACATTCATTTGCACTTCCCTTGATATTTCTTGGAATGTCTAAAATGTATGTTGTCTATGCTGTAGAAAATATTACTGTGTCGTGCAGATATTTTTGTTGCACATTGTACTATTTATTTGTAGGAGAAAACCTTTGGAGGTGACGGTTATTGGAGAGTGACCGCCCAAGCTTGTGACTGTTGGTACTTCAGCTTTTGAGATGAAGAATTTCACATTGCTTATAAATAAGGGATGCCTTTCATTCATTTTACCTGACCTGCACGAGAAATCTAGGGCAAGATGGTGCAAACACAAATAGGAACCTCCAGTTAAGTATATTGTGTTATCACGTTCATCAGTAATGAGCCGACCTCCCCACCATCTATTACTTGGACTTCATCCATTGCTTGTTATGACATCAAATTGATGACAAATATGAGGTGCGATTACCTCAGGGCGAAGAGAGATTTAATACTATTTTTAGGACAAAATCATGGTGCTTTTTGACCACTTCGATGCTGGCTGGACCTTCCCCATCTTCCTGGAGATGGTGGAAATACTGAACTACTATAGGGTAGTGCCCGAAGAACTCCAGCCGAAAGCAGTGCTTCAATTACATCTTTCATCACTTATCTAAGGATGGAGGAAGTTCATTCTGACCTCGAGGTCTTCCGCAGCGTGTTCGAACTATTGGAGCGACAAATATACAAAACCTCCGCAAACTACCACAGACCCTTTATGAAGTAAGGAAAATCAGGAATCACAAGAAATTGGATACTTACCACAAAGAGTTGGGGTAAACAGGAGAGTAGATGATGTAGGGCAGGCTGGGGTCGCGGGAAAACTAGACGTACTACGGGGTTTTACGATGGAGACGACCCAACACAGCACGAGCTTCAAAAATTCCTAACGATTAATTTTGCGTAGATTAATTAAATAATTTTAAGCCCACGCAGTGATCCACCAAGGGGTAGTGGCAAAGGAGAAAGGCACCTAGGCGTGGTTACGAATCGGGAGCGCAAGGATTTAAATTAAGACGGATTAGCCCTTACGTGGAGCCAATCGGACGAAGGTGGGGCACCGAATATTGGGAGTAGTAGATCCGGGTCGGTGGAAGCCAACCGTGGAGAAGTGCGGTGGGTTCACGGGCTGCGGGGAGTTAGGGCGGGGCTGATGTGGGCGGAGGGTTGGCGGATGGTTGTCGGGAGCAGGGGAGGGGGCCTGGGGTGTGGTCGTCGGGGCTGCAAGGGCTGGGAGTGGGGCGGCGAAAGCTGCTGGACGGAGGGAAGCTGGGCGGCGGGCTGCTGGGTGACAGGGGGTTGGACGGTGGGTTGCTGGCGGGCAGAGGGCTGGACGGCGGGCTGCTGGCGGGCAGGGGAAAGCTTGACGGGGAGGCGGAGGGGCTGGGTAGCACCCGACGGGCGGCTGGAAGGCCGGGGCGCACCGTTGGAGGCGAGGAAGGGGACGGGCGGCAGCGGGAACCCTAGGCGTCGCACCTGGGGGTGTTGGCGTCGCACCAACCGACCGGTTGAAGAGTCACTCAAGCATTCGGTCCCAAACCTTTCCTCTTGGCTCCTATAAATAGAAAAAGAGGCTAGGACATCCGGAATCGATGGCTCAGATCGCCCAATCTTCCGGGTGCCCAAATAATGTCAATACATGTCCGAATAAAAGAAAACGAAATACGAAAAATACTCGCGTCGACCTTCCGGACACATCCACGGACTCGGATCGTCCGGAAGGGCCCTCAAAGTGCAGGATCGTAAAATCACGCCCGCTTTCGGCGGGAATACACGTGCGTGGGCCAATGTCGACGTTGATCTCCATCAACTCCCCCCGGCTTAGTAGCATTCATCTCCGAGGAATGGAGACGATCATACTCCTGGCGTAGCCCGGGGGCAAGTCTCTCAAGCTCTGCAGGGGCGATCCAAGTGTCATCAAAGCTGGGACGGTCCCTCCAGTGGACCAGGTAGCGCAAGGTGCTCGGGTCTGCTGCTGTCATGTAATCATGGGCTAGGATGCCCTCAATGGCCTCCAGGCCCGTAGTAGTCTCTGCGGGCAGTGGCTCACTCTCTAATGAACTCTCCGGTGGAGCAGCCGACGGCGGTGCGAGATCCCCAGGCGGTGACGCTGTGGGCAAGGACTGAGGGAGTGAAGGCGACAACAGGAAAAGTGGTGGCTCGAAGGGTGGCTCCGCGAGGAGGGGTTCGAAAGGATCCACATAAGTTTGTTCCTCGTAGTATGGAGTCAAGTCTTCTACATTGAATACTCTGCTGATCTCCATGTGCCTTGAAATATCAATCTCATAGGCATTTGTCCTAACTTTTGTACCACCGTATAAGGGCCCATCCGCCTAGCATTTAGTTTCTTTGCAGTCCCAGAGGGGAACCTCTCCGCGCGAAGACGAACCAAAACCTGTGTGCCAATCTCAAAACTCCTTTCCCTCCTGTGGACATCCGCATAGGCTTTATAATTATCATTACTTGTTGCGATTTTTTTTCGGATGGATTCGTGAAGCTCATGCATGTGCTGGATAAAGGACTCAGCCGACTCACTAGGGCGGGACTCAAGTGGGAGGGGAATTAAATCAACCGGCTTTCTGGGTTCGTACCCTAACAGGATATGGAATGGGCTAAGGCCAGTAGTCCTATTCACCGAGCTATTATACGCGAACTCTGCTAGGGGCAACACCGAGTCCCAAGTACACACATGCTCACCAACAAGGCAGCGTAAGAGGGAGCCCAAACTCCTTTTGACCACCTCAGTCTGTCCATCCGTCTGTGGGTGGTAGGCGGTGGAGAACTTGAGGGTGGTGCCCGTCTTCATCCATAGTGTCTTCCAGAAATAGCTCATGAACCGGACGTCACGATCAGACACTATAGAGGAAGGTAATCCGTGATACTTGAAGACCTCTCTAAAGAATAGGGCGGCCACCGAGGAGGCATCGGCCGTCTTGCGGCATGGGATGAAGTGGGCCATCTTCGAAAAGCGATCCACGACAACATAAATGGAATCATGTTTCTTGGGCGTGCGGGGCAACCCAAGAACAAAGTCCATGCTGATGTCAACCCAGGGTTTGTGAGGGATCGGCAACGGGGAATACAGGCTGCCGGGTTGGCGGGATCCTTTCGCCGTCTGGCACGTCCTACAATGCCTAATCACGCGCGCGACGTCTCCTTTCAGCGAGGGCCAATAGAACCGATCCTCAACCAAGGCGATGGTCTTGTCTCGCCCGAAGTGCCCGGCGGCGCCTCCCGCATGCATCTCCCAGATCAAGAAGTCACGGAGAGAAGTGGAGGGAATGCAGAGTCGAGCGCCGAAGAACAGGTATCCCTCGGAAACCGTAAACCCATCAATAGTGTCTGGAGGGTTCCGGGTGAGGGACCTATAGATATTTCCAAAATCCGAACATTCAGCATACTCAACAACGAGGCGCTCAAAACCAGTGACATGTGTGCTCATCGCCTGCAGGAGGCTAATCCGGCGACTTAGGGCATCGGCCGGCTTGTTTTCAACACCCGCGCGGTGTTTAATAACGTAGTGATAGCTCTGCAGAAACTCTACCCACTTGGCGTGCCTATGACTAAGCTTTGACTGGGACTCAAGATATCATAAAGCCTGATGATCTGAGTACAACACGAACTCCTTGTGCATGAGATAGTGTCGTCAATACCGCAAGGTCTGGACGATTGAATAAAATTCACGGTCATACGTGGAATACCGTTGGCGGGCCTCGTTCAGCTTCTCGCTGAAATATGCAATGGGATGGCCCTCCTGGCTAAGTACTCCACCGATCCCTAGGCCTGAAGCGTCACACGCTACCTCGAAGGCTAGGCTAAAATCTGGCAATCTAAGGACAGGGGCGGAAGCTAGACGATCCTTGATCTCCTCGAAGGCCTTAGTGGCGGCCGTGGTCCACACGAAGTCTCCCTTACGAAGGCAGCTCGTAAAGGGGGCCATAAGTGCGCTAAAACCTCGGACAAACCTCCTGTAGAAGGTGGCCAGTCCATGGAAACTCCTGGCCTCGTGGATGGTCGTGGGGACAGGCCACTCACGGATCGCTCTCACCTGGTCGGGGTCCACAGCGATGCCTGACGCCGAGATAATATAGCCAAGAAAGTGAACCGATTCAGCCAGAAAATCACACTTCTTCATATTGATAAATAAATGCTCCTTCCTGAGGGTATCGAACACCAATCAGACGTGGTGAAGGTGGTCAGTGCGCTCCTGGCTATAGATAAGAATATCGTCGAAGTACACAACTAGGAACTTGCCCATGTAGGGCCCAAGATCTGAGTCATCACCCGCATGAACGTGCTAGGGGCATTCGACAATCCGAACGGCATCACCAACCACTCAAATAGACCATCCTTTGTCTTGAATGTCGTCTTCCATTCATCCCCCTCGCGGACCCTAATCTGGTGATATCCGCTCCTAAGGTCGGTCTTCGTGAAAATACGGGCTCCAGCCATAGCGTCAAGTAAGTCGTCAAGGCGGGGAATCGGAAAACGGTACTTCACTGTGATCTTATTGATGGCCCTACTGTCAACGCACATGCGCCAGCTCCCGTCCTTCTTCGGGGTGAGAAGGGCTGGGACCGCGCACGGACTCAAGCTCTCGCGTACGAAGCCCTTCCTAAGTAAATCATCAACCTGCCGTTTTAGCTCGGTATGCTCGGTTGGGCTCATACGGTAGTGTGGGAGATTGGGCAAAGATGCCCCCGGCACAAGGTCGATCGCGTGCTGGATATCCCTCAGGGGGGGTAGCTCGTCGGGGAGCTCTTCGGGCGTAATGTCCATAAAGTCTCTCAATAGTCGCTGTAAATCAGGATCAGTAGGAACGACACTCCCACTAGGAGTGTCCGGGGCCAAGGTAGCCGCTACAACAAATACGATCCCCGAGTCTAAGCCCTCTCTCATGAAGTCATGCATCCTCAGAAGGTGCAGGGGCCTGGAGGACCCAGCACCGACGGGCGAGTCAACCTTGCCCTTTGATGAATCCTTGGGCTGGGTTGGGGTCAAGGTGATCTTTCGGCCCCGATCATAAAATACGCATGTGTTCGATCGCCCGAAGCACGTCACGTCGCGATCAAACAACCAGGGTCGACCTAAAAGGACATGGGCTACGTCCATCGGGATAACGTCACACCAGACCTTGTCCTCGAAGGACGCGAGCCGTAAGGGTACTAAACACCGCTGGGTAACCTGGATAGCAGACTTGTCCACCCAGAGGACACGATAGGGCTGGGGGTGCGGCTCTGGGGTGATCTGCATCCGCTCCAGCGCCGGGTTGGCGGGATCCTTTCGCCGTCTGGCACGTCCTACAATGCCTAATCACGCGCGCGACGTCTCCTTTCAGCGAGGGCCAATAGAACCGATCCTCAACCAAGGCGATGGTCTTGTATTGCCCGAAGTGCCCGGCGGCGCCTCCCACATGCATCTCCCAGATCAAGAAGTCACGGAGAGAAGTGGAGGGAATGCAGAGTCGGGCGCCGAAGAACAGGTATCCCTCGGAAACCGTAAACCCATCAATAGTGTCTGGAGGGTTCCTGATGAGGGACCTATAGATATTTCCAAAATCCGAACATTCGGCATACTCAACAACGAGGCGCTCAAAACCAGTGACATGTGTGCTCATCGCCTGCAGGAGGCTAATCCGGCGACTCAGGGCATCGGCCGGCTTGTTTCAACACCCGCGCGGTGTTTAATAACGTAGTGATAGCTCTGCAGAAACTCTACCCACTTGGCGTGCCTATGACTAAGCTTTGACTGGGACTCAAGATATCGTAAAACCTGATGATCTGAGTACAACACGAACTCCTTGTGCAGGAGATAGTGCCGCCAATACCGTAAGGTCTGGACGATTGCATAAAATTCACGGTCATACGTGGAATACCGCTGGCGGGCCTCGTTCAGCTTCTCGCTGAAATATGCAATGGGATGGCCCTCCTGGCTAAGTACTCCACCGATCCCTAGGCCTGAAGCGTCACACGCTACCTCGAAGGTTAGGCTAAAATCTGGCAATCTAAGGACAGGGGCGGAAGCTAGACGATCCTTGATCTCCTCGAAGGCCTTAGTGGCGGTCGTGGTCCACACGAAGTCTCCCTTACGAAGGCAGCTCGTAAAGGGGGCCATAAGTGCGCTAAAACCTCGGACAAACCTCCTGTAGAAAGTGGCCAGTCCATGGAAACTCCTGGCCTCGTGGATGGTCGTGGGGACAGGCCACTCACGGATCGCTCTCACCTTGTCGGGGTCCACAGCGATGCCTGACGCCGAGATAATATAGCCAAGAAAGTGAACCGATTCAGCCAGAAAATCACACTTCTTCATATTGATAAATAAATGCTCCTTCCTGAGGGTATCGAACACCAATCGGACGTGGTGTAGGTGGTCAGTGCGCTCCTGGCTATAGATAAGAATATCGTCGAAGTACACAACTAGGAACTTGCCCATGTAGGGCCGCAAGATCTGAGTCATCACCCGCATGAACGTGCTAGGGGCATTCGACAATCCGAACGGCATCACCAACCACTCAAATAGACCATCCTTTGTCTTGAATGCCGTCTTCCATTCATCCCCCTCGCGGACCCTAATCTGGTGATATCCGCTCCTAAGGTCGATCTTCGTGAAAATACGGGCTCCAGCCATAGCGTCAAGAAAGTCGTCAAGGCGGGGAATCGGAAAACGATACTTCACTGTGATCTTATTGATGGTCCTACTGTCAACGCACATGCGCCAGCTCCCGTCCTTCTTCGGGGTGAGAAGGGCTGGGACCGCGCACGGACTCAAGCTCTCGCGTACGAAGCCCTTCCTAAGTAAATCATCAATCTGCCGTTTTAGCTCGGTATGCTCGGTTGGGCTCATACGGTAGTGTGGGAGATTGGGCAAAGATGCCCCCGGCACAAGGTCGATCGCATGCTGGATATCCCTCAGGGGGGGTAGCTCATCGGGGAGCTCTTCGGGCGTAATGTCCATAAAGTCTCTCAATAGTCGCTGTAAATCAGGATCAGTAGGAACGACACTCCCACTAGGAGTGTCCGGGGCCAAGGTAGCCGCTACAACAAATACGATCCCCGAGTCTAAGCCCTCTCTCATGAAGTCATGCATTCTCAGAAGGTGCAGGGGCCTGGAGGACCCAACACCGACGGGCGAGTCAACCTTGCCCTTTGATGAATCCTTGGGCTGGGTTGGGGTCAAGGTGATCCTTCGGCCCCGATCATAAAATACGCATGTGTTCGATCGCCCGAAGCACGTCACGTCGCGATCAAACAACCAGGGTCGACCTAAAAGGACATGGGCTACGTCCATCGGGATAACGTCACACCAGACCTTGTCCTCGAAGGACGCGAGCCGTAAGGGTACTAAACACCGCTGGGTAACCTGGATAGCAGACTTGTCCACCCAGAGGACACGATAGGGCTGGGGGTGCGGCTCGGGGGTGATCTGCATCCGCTCCAGCGTCTTCATGGCGACAATATTCACGCAGCTCCCCCCATCGATAGCAAGCTTGCAGGGGTCGCCCGCGCTCTGGAAATAAGTATAGAAGATGGTGGTACGTCGCCAATCATCCTCCGAACGTGGAGTATGCAGGAGGCGGCGTATAACTCCTAGCTCTAAAGATCTCTCTGCGTCGCTCTCCCAGTCTTCCTCCACAGTTGCTACTATATCGCCCTCAGTCTCTCTCGTCGGGTCTATACTTTCGTCTTCCTCGTCCTCAATCAACCGGTTCTGCATAGGGCATTGTGCGGCATAATGACCTCGTCTAGAGCATCTATAGCACTGGGGGCCACTTGGCCTAGGAGGCCCGGTCATAACAGCCTTCCCTTTCACATCCTCAGGGATGTGGGGGGGACCGGAGGCCTGGGGGTGAGGAGGGGTGGGCCTCCTGAATGTGGGGCCATCAGTCCTAGGAGCTTGCTGGCGGGTTCCGGTAGTCCGGAGGTAGAGCTCGTACTCCAGGGCCAACTCATAAATCTGCTCGACTGTTTCCCGTCGGTGGGGAATTAGTTCCCTCCTAATCTCCGACAGTAGGCCGTACCGAAACCGGGAAGCCACGGCACTGCTCTCCTCTCGAAGGTCACTCCTCACCATCAGGTCGTCAAACTTGGTCATATATTCAGCTACTGACATCGTGCCCTGTCGAAGTGCATAGACCTGGTCTAACAATCGATCACGATATGACGCGGGGAGGTATTTCTCCTTCAAGCGCCTCGTCATATCTTCCCATCTAATAATGGGCCGATAGCCGTCCCGCTCTAAGGCTCGCTCTACGCTAGTCCAATAGTTCATCGCAGATCCCACTAACTTCATACGCGCGAATCGCACCTTGCGTTCATCACTCATGTCATACCAGTCAAAGTAGTGCTCCATCTCCCGGAGCCAGTCACTAAATGCTCCGGGGTCTTGATGACCGTCGAATGTAGGAACGTCGATACGGATACGACGGAGGATGTCATCCTCCCTAAGTGGTACCCCTTCCCGATGTTCGGGATAGCCGTCAAAGCGGTCACGACGGGCGTAGTCGTATTGGGGCCGCTCAGGGTTCCGTGGGGCATCATGATCATAATCAGGGGGATCTGGATACCGTCGGGGGCGTTGTGGTCGCCTCGGCCTTCGTAGGCATCCTGGCGCGCACGAAGCTCATTGATGCGAGCGCCCAATTGATCAAAGCGGTCTAAGATCGTGCGTTGGAATTCAGCGGGGGACAATTCCGAATTGGAATTGGAGTTGCCGGCCCGCTCATCAGTGAGGTTCGGATCAGACATGTTGTGTCTAAATGGCCTACCACTACGTAACATACGACGCGCTCGAACCTGGCGCTTCGATACCAATCTGATGTAGGGCAGGCTGGGGTCGCGGGAAAACTAGACGTACTACGGGGTTTTACGATGAGGACGACCCAACACAGCACGAGCTTCACAAATTCCAAACGATTAATTTTGCGTAGATTAATTAAATAATTTTAAGCCCACGCAGAGATCCACCAAGGGGTAGTGGCAAAGGAGAAAGGCACCTAGGCGTGGTTACGAATCGGGAGCGCAAGGATTTAAATTAAGACGGATTAGCCCTTACGTGGAGCCAATCGGACGAAGGTGGGGCACCGAATATTGGGAGGAGTAGATCCGGGTCGGTGGAAGCCAACCGTGGGGAAGTGCGGTGGGTTCACGGGCTGCGGGGAGTTAGGGCGGGGCTGATGTGGGCGGAGGGTTGGCGGATGGCTGTCGGGAGCAGGGGAGGGGGCCTGGGGTGTGGTCGTCGGGGCTGCAGGGGCTGGGAGTGGGGCGGCGAAAGCTGCTGGACGGAGGGAAGCTGGGCGGCGGGCTGCTGGGTGACAGGGGGTTGGACGGTGGGTTGCTGGCGGGCAGAGGGCTGGACGGCGGGCTGCTGGCGGGCAGGGGAAAGCTTGACGAGGAGGCGGAGGGGCTGGGTAGCACCCGACGGGCGGCTGGAAGGCCGGGGCGCACCGTCGGAGGCGAGGAAGGGGACGGGCGGCAGCGGGAACCCTAGGCGTCGCACCTGGGGGTGTTGGCGTCGCACCAACCGACCGGTTGAAGAGTCACTCAAGCATTTGGTCCCAAACCTTTCCTCTTGGCTCCTATAAATAGAAAAAGAGGCTAGGGCATCCGGAATCGATGGCTCAGATCGCCCAATCTTCCGGGTGCCCAAATAATGTCAATACATGTCCGAATAAAAGAAAACGAAATACGAAAAATACTCGCGTCGACCTTCCGGACACATCCACGGACTCGGATCGTCCGGAAGGGCCCTCAAAGTGCAGGATCGTAAAATCACGCCCGCTTTCGGCGGGAATACACGTGTGTGGGCCAATGTCAACGTTGATCTCCATCAGTAGAGGGGGGAGACAAGAAAGGAATGTCGCTAATGACTGCACCATATTTTCCCTCAATTGCAAATACCATTTGTTGTGGATGATTTTATCTGATTAATGGACTACTAGAGAGATATTACAATCAAAGGCATGAGAAAAGTAGGAAAAAGAGGGCGACCCCAAACTTGTAATCACACTAACTAGATGGGCGGTTCTGGACCAAGTTCTGTGTCCTCAATCTCATGAACAAAGGTTTGTGAATGGATAACACACTTCTCCATATTAAAAGGGGCGATTTGGAGGTCTCAACATAGCACCTGACCCGCGGGATAACACACTCCATTACGCCTCATTGGATGTGGCTTACTATACCTAGCGTGTGAGAGAAGTCAAGAATATTCTTGTTGATGATTTTGAGTATGTGCAATTATCAGAACAAATGACTGCGCATACCTTTGGCTGTTGATTTAACTATTTTCCTTTGGTATACTCCTGATGGTTCCAGCGTCAAGGTCGCTATAGCCTGCCAAAAGTGACTTGACAGTGAGAGAAAAGCGGGGTGCTCAGAATCTTAGAGGGAAGCTGTGCTTGTTCAAGGTGGGGTGGTACGTAAAATTTAGAAATTTATTTTTTCAATTCTACAAACTATAGGCAAGAGTGCCTATCGTTCATAATATAGGGTATTTAGAAATATCAAGTGTCGCATTTCACGAGGCTTATTGATTACTTCTACTCATGAACTTACTATTATTTTATCAGCAAAATGGAAAATTGGCATGTGAATAAAATGATAAAATACAAAGAAAAAGAGAATTTGATCTAGAAAGCTTCTATAATAAAATAATTAGTAAATTTATCTATTCATAAGCATTTTTTAAAATAACTTGACCGTGGAGGTTCTCAAATTATAATAGCACCTCGCTATAAAAATACAACCACCTAACCTTAGGCTGATCGATTAGGATCTCTATCGACCAGTCGAAACCTCTTAGCTTGCTTTACTAGGTGAACCACACTATTGGATTTGGCTCCAATCCAAAAGATTTATGACTTTCTCTCTCAAGGTATGAATGCAGCTCCTTTTAATATTGGATGATCTACTCGTATTCATAGATTGCTGGACCAACTAGAATTTAGATCTAAATTGAATATCATATACTAGAAATATGAAATCAACAATTTGCGAATCAAAGGTAAATCAAGATTTTTCATCAAATTTATAGAAAAGAAATTACATAATTAATTTACTAAAGATATCGTTCAATTAAATGCTAAAATAATTTAGCTAAACATTTTTAAATGGAAAAATTATTTTATAAATAAAAGAGCCATGAATATAAAGAGCAAGGATTGTACTAGAAATTGAAATGTAAGAAAAGTAGAATTACAGAAGGCATTGAGATTGCACGAAACAAAAAATTACACTATGGAATTGAAATTACAAGAAAAGTAAGTTCCAAATACAAAAAAATAAAAGTGCAGGAAATGAAAAGAAAATAATCCAATCTAAGGCATGGACTAAATGAAGAATTCTTGACAGTAGCTGGGATTATAGGTGAAAAATTTAAGTACACACCCTCATGTCATGGTATGAGACGAAGGTGTGTAGCTTAGAAGACCACCAAATAAAAGCCTGGAACATTCTGAAGAAACAGCCAATTTTTGTCATAAAAGTAGATTACACGCCTTGTACCTAGGGAGTGTCTGATGCGAGAAAGAACGACTGGATCAGGGCATGCCTTGTGGGGTTTTGTTGTTTTTAGAGTGTACACGCCCTCGGTACATTTCTTGTACCTAGGGTATGTAATTTTAACCATTAATTTTTAAGAATCAGGGCTTGTTGGGAGGATTCTAGGGCGTGACTATATTACATGCCCTGTACCAAGGGCACGTAATTTTAACTTTGAAAATTTTGACAGATCGTAGATGACATCATTCTCATTCCTAAATAGGGTGTCATGTTATGTAACTCTTCATGGATTGAATGTTATAACCATTTGAAATTCAACAATCAAAATTATATTTTTGTTATCCGTAGACCAAAATGCTGAAATTACTGCAGGACTTCTCTTAAGCCCTGAAAACATAAAAAAGGCAAACTAGGATTAAAATTGAATAAAAATACTAATAAAATATTTAAAAAGAAAACATAAACTATGATAAATCTATATATAGTATATGCACTATCATGGGGCTAGCGCTTCCTCAGTGAAGAGGCACAGGCCCGCGCAAACTTTGACAAGTGATGACAGAGCTCCCGCTTTCCTATATTTTGAAGAGGATCTCTCTAATCTTAAGTGTAATCCCCTGAAACAACGAGACCCCAAGGGTGGGAATGTCACTATTAGCGCCAACCTCCCCACCTTGAGGGAGACAGATTGGGCACTACCAAATTCTCTTGTGGTCTCTTGTGATGTTTTTGGTAAGGAAAACTCGAGCGAGATCAGGCAGGTCCGGATGTGGGACATTTCAAAAAAGAGACAATGGAGATCATGAAGGGGCTCACATATAAACACATGATTTGGTGTGCCATTGTGGATTCCTTGGCAGAAAACGCCAGCCTGTATGAAAAGCTAAGGGTAACAAATAATTCATTATGTATGGGAAACAACTCAAATCTATCCACACTTACTAATCCTCTAGTTGCCTTCGCTCTAGTGATTCTCACCTTTGACAACCCAAAGTATCGACAGGCAGTACTCCGACTCTCCAAGGCGTCCGTGGAATTCTCCCATGATATTTTAAGTCAACAAGGCATGCTAAAAGATGAGTTCACAAATATGATGCAGATATTGTTGAAGAGACCATCAAAATAGAGTCCGGGGGAGGAGAAAAGATGACTACCAGAGTGGGAACCCCCTCAAATGCCTATAACCCATGTTCTTCCAAATCTCATCCCAAGGAGAAAATCTAGAAGGGGAAGATATAATAGAATCTAAAGAGGAATGACTGCATTTATAGTTTTTATTTGAGCAACCACAGATATCTTTGTAACTGCAGCCTCTTTGTATTGTACACCCTTTTGAAAGCAATGAAATACTTTATTTTTGTTGTTATTCCTTTCTATGCACCTGCAAATATACAACATATATAGAAATACTTATAAAATCATGATGTACCTTTGATAATTACGGCGTGTGAACACATATTCTTTGTAATAAAACCAAAACTTCACTTATACGAATAGGGCATGCCGGTCACCGAACAACAACTGTGGATTAAACGATGATCATATTGAATCTAGCTGTCTTGTAAGGTGAATTTCAGAGAGAAACTTACTGCCCAAATTTCAAGAGAACCCAATAAAAGATTATGCAATTACTGTCATATATGCTGCTTGTTAATAATTTCATGCCAATCTTTGAACATTAAAAGTAAAGGAACTAGTGATAGTGGCTATTCACGCATATAGTTTTCATGTCAGTAGAGATGATATTAGACAACCCAGTGTGGATAACGTATGGGCGTCCATCCATCAAAAAGAAGAATATAAGGGCCATATGACAATAATCAATGAACTATTAATGTTTAGTATGTCAGAGAGTGGAGCAGAGACCCAATTATAACCATTAAGACTTATCAAGAAGTTTGGAATGGAGAGTGCAATCTCTATGGAGACTTCAATGGATTCTAATGTATCTTTAGACAAGGATGAAAAGAGAAAACCTTTTAATGAAACCATGTATAGATGTATCATTAGTGACCTAAGACAGGGGGTTCAGACAAGAAGAAGCACTTTGAATGAAGTGCTCCATCCATGCTTCCTCTCTCAGATAGAGCCAAAGAAATTTGGAAAAGCCAATTCAGACTCATCCAGGAGTTTGGCTATGCAAGAAGAACTGAATCAGTTGAAATGATGCAAGGTTTGGAAGCTGGTCCCAAGACCACATTGTCATAGGAACAAAGTGGGTATTCAGTAATAAGTTGGATGAATAAGGAGTGATAGTAAAGAATAAAGCAAGACTGGTTGCACCATGATATAGACAAGAAGAAAGAATAGACTTTGATCAGACTTTTGCACCAGTGACCAGATTAGAAGCAATAAGATTGTTTCTAGCATATGCAGCTTACACAAGATTTAAAGTCTATTAAATGGATGTGAATTCTGTCTTCAATAGAAATCTAAAAGAGAAAGTATATGTAGAACAACCTCCAGATTTTATAAATTTCACTCGCCCTAATTATGCTTATTATTTGAGAAAAGCATTACATGGTCTCAAACAGACACCTAGAGCATGGCATAAGACCCTATCTTTATCATTGAAAATAAATTTTCATGAGGGAAAGTAGATAAGATATTATTCCTAAGGGAAGTGAAAGACAAGATTTTGCAAGTGTAAATTTATGTAGATGACATCATCTTTGGATCTACAGATGATAACCTTTGCAAAAAATTTGCTAATTTTATGCAAGGGAAATTTGAAATAAGTAGTATGAGGCAGCTGAAATACTTCATAGGGCTCTAAGTGAAGCAATCTGAGGATAGAAAATTCATCTCTCAGACCAAGTTCACAAAAGAGCTTATCAAGAAGTTTGTAATGGAGAGTGCAATCTCTATGGGGACTCCAATTGACTCTAATGTATCTTTAGATAAGGATGAAAAGGGGAAACCTTTTAATGAAACCATGTATAGATGTATAATTGGATCTCTGCTCTACCTAACTGCTAATAACCCAGCGTGGATAACGAATGTACAATTTTAACGATTAAGACTTTAAGATATTTGATATCACACACTACCTCTATATTAGTGTCTGCAGTGCGTGATATCTTATGCAATCAAGTTTCCTAAGTGTTGATTACAATAGATTACTAGCAACTGTTCCAAGTATCAGGCAGCTAGATTACTAGCAACTGTTCCAAGTATCAGGCATGATTTTGTTTGTAGAGAGTGGAATACGATTTTGATTGTAGAGAGTGGAATACGATTTTGTTTGTAGAGAGTGGAATACGATTTTGTTTGTAGAGAGTGGAATACGATTTTGTTTGTAGAGAGTGGAATACGGATATTTGTTATTGTGAATAATATCTTTCTAACAAATTGACAATCCCGACTTAATTAATCAGAAGTTAGGGGCTTAGATGGACTGATTAGTCAAAATGGTATGGTGAAGCTTTTCCCTGCCAAAATCGCCCAATGTGGTTATTGGTTTCCGGAAATAGCGCTCCTCCAAAAGGATGTTCCATGGGGATCTGACATACATGACTCGACCTATGGAGTCTATCTCTAAAGGTTGTGGTGGAACAGTTGAGAACAAGGCACTCGTGGAGATTTTCCTATGCTAAGACCGTCTAGTAGGGTTATAGGCGTCTAGAGACAGAGTTGTCCTACGAAAGGATGTCTAGGGGCATAAGCATCCAAGCTCGGTGCCTTAAAAAAGGCACCAAAATGATAATGACACCTTTGTTGATGTGTGATAGGTCGTAACATTCACTCAGATCTGCAAGGCCTACCACGTATGCGGTTATGCAATTCTCCAACAAGGGGTGTGCCAATGAAATCAAAGTAGTGATAAGAGGAGATGAGCCTATGCTGGCTGAGATGGTCAAAGAATTGAAGACCTGTGCAAGATATTGGATGCAAAGACTTCAATTCGAGGGGGTTCAAAGAAGTTTTGGTGACTATCCAAAGAGTGTTAAATTTTTCTTGAAGTCCTCTACATGATTGGATCCAGATATCTTGAGTCAGGGGGGAAACAGGTAGGCGAGAGTTTCTGGTTATCTATGGCTTAAATGAAATTTGAGAGAACTCCAATCACAGAAAAAGTGTTAACAACGCAATCTTCAAAATATTTTAATCATCTTAAGATAGAAATTGCAACAAATATATGAGAATGCAAGTAAAATAAAAGTACTAATAAAAGTTCTACGATCTGTGCTCAGATTACCCAACATTCTTCGCCAAGAAGATAACCTACTTGTTGAAACCGGAAACAGGCTTCTTGTGGAGTCTGAACCTTTGGGGAAGGGGTGACCACACACTTACTTTGCCTAGCAAGCTTGGCTGACCGAAGACTTGGAACTTGAAACTGAGTCAAGGCTCCAGCACGGAGGTACCACCACACACCTGAAAGATCTTAGAGCGCTTCCCCTCCTTAGCCTGTGTTGAGCTAAGGGCACCTCAGAAAGCGCTACAAGACAAGAGAGTAAGAGAACTGGAAAGCGTCTTCTGAGGTACCCCTTGGGCTTATTTATAGTTTTAAAACCTGGCCTGCAAACAGCATAACTCCGCTGTTCTGAATGGTTATATGCAGCCAAAAGTGATCTGCCAACAGCCGAACTCTGTTCTGAGGAGCTAAATGCAGCCCTGGAAGGACATCTAGGTAATTTTACCTCTGAACCCCATTGGGCGAGTGACCCATGAAGGTGCCATTCGCCTAAAGGGGCAAGTGTTGGGGTAAGCCAGGCACTCGCCTCTGCGGCACCCCATTATGGGCAAATGCGAGATCTAAGGCCACTCGCCTAGCACTGGAGAGACTTTTCACGCCATCTTCGGGCGAGAGCCATGCTGTCTGTTGTGGGCGAGAGCCCTTTCGCCATCCTTGGGCGAATGTTATGTTGAAGAAGTCTCGCCCGCTCTCTTGAGCCAAGATCAGAAGGAGTCGACAAAACACGCCTCACTCAACGTCAAGCAAGCTGAAGGCGTCAAAAGAGCGTGTCTCACTCAATGCCAAGAACAGAAGGCGTCGACAGACCCGGCCTCACTCAACGCCAAGAGGTGAAGGCGTCGACAGACCCGACCTCACTCAACGCCAGACGAGCTGAAGGCGTCGACAGAGCACGCTTCACTCAACGCCAAGAGTTGAAGGCGTCGACAGACCCGGCCTCACTCAACGCCAAGCGAGCTGAAGGCGTCGACGGAGCGCGCTTCACTCAACGCCAGGCAAGCTGAAGGCGTCGACAGAGTGCGCCTCACTCAACGCCAAGGGACGGGCTCGCGTGTCTTCCTTGACGAACATTGAATTGCACATGTTACTGGGCGAGTCGTCCTTGAACTGTGCCACGTGACGGGGCCGACTCTTGTCGATCCCGCTCGCCGGATATAGGGTTGTACACAATCCCCGCTCTTTGCGAGGTTGCCCCAAGCTCAGAAAGAATCATCCAACCCCAAGAGATTCGGCGAGTGCGACAGGAGCCAGGGGAAATCTTTTGGTGGGATCCACAAGCTGCTATATATATGCCCTCCTGCATGGGAGAGCGGCGGCAATCCCCTCTCTTCCTGCTTTTTGCCATCATGCCTCTTTCAAAGGAGTTCCAAGAGAGGCTCAACCGCGCCTGGGCGCTCAACGCCTACCGTGCTGCCGAGCTGAGCCCCTGTCTCTTAAACACGTCATCGAGCGGGTCGCCGCAACATAAGTCCGCAAAAAAGGCCAAACCTGACCCCAAGGTCGGCGAGGTCGTCCATGCTTGATCTGGTCCCTACGCCGGATCGTGGACTCGCCTCTTCCTCCAAGCCGGACGCTGAACCAAAAGGGAAGGGGGTCGAAGGCATCCCCGCTGATCCTGATACCCGCCTAGGCGATGCGGGCACCCCTTTAGTGCGAGTCAATTCCCCTCAGAAAGGCTCGCACTCCCAAGCTGCCACTGATACTCGCACGAAGAGCCCGGCGCCCACCTTTGGGACCACCGGGATGGGCTTGCCGCCGCCGAACTCACCGGCTCGCGGACACAAAGGGAAGGAGGCTGAAGACATCCCCGTCCCCACCTTTGAGCTGGTCACCTCTCCAGGCGCTCGCCTTCCGGGTTGCGGAAAGACCCTTATCTCTGCACCCACTCGGCCTCTTCAAGGGCAGCCGAGTTATTCCCGCCAGCCACACCTCCAGGGAGCATTCACCTCGCATGGTTAGTTGGAGTGTTAGCCATATTTTGGACCCCAGGTTCCTTGCTTGAATTGATTTATCATCGCAGGCCTTCCTGGACAGTCTGAAGCTGAGGAATCCTCTGATCCAGGGGGCTATTCGCCACCTTCTTCCCCCAACGCGCTGGAAAGCTTCCTGGATGCCTCCATAGAGCCTGCCAAGATGCAGAGGCAAACCATCGGGATCCTCAGGAAGTACGGCCTCGCGCTGCGCGAGATCTAAGAGGAGAGGGTCGTTGATGAGCAGCGTCTACGCGTGCTGGAGCGGGACTACGTGCTGCTGGCGGATGACGTGAGGTGCGGCTCGGCAAGCGGGATGACTTCCCCAGTACCCCTCATGGATCGGATTCAGGAAAAACTGCGCTTCATTCATCAAGACCTAGAGCTGGTCCGCGAGTTTAACAACCACTCGCCGAACACCGGGAATGGGGATGCGAGGCTGATGTAAATGGAAATGGCTCCTAGCTGAGCCTACCGGCACTCACCCCATAGCCCCCCAGCTCTCGCATATTATGATAATAATTTTTCCTCTGTTGTATTTCTTGAACATTCGACATTGTTGTGTAATAAGTTTAACTATTTTTTAAATCTGATATCCAATATTTGTTACTCGCGAATTACGCTGCGATTCAGACTCGGTTCGCATTAGGGTAGAGCAGGTCGCGGGGGTCTGGCGAGTCGGGAACCGCGAGCAAGACTGGGGCAGTCGGCTCGGCAGGTTTAATTTGTTTTCTATAAATAGGACCCCTTACCTACCCTTGGCAGATAACATTTATTGTCGGCTTATACACCCTTTGTTGCTCTTCTCGCCACTTGCACTCGCGCCGAGATCTATAGAAATGGGCAAGACGCGACCCGACACCGATGGACGATCAAAGTGCACAAAACAGTTTTCAGAATACCCCTTCTTTGACGGGAATACCACGGAGGAGCTTAACGCTTTCGTGGCGGACTATGTCCCGCCAGGGTTCACCGCGCGTCGGACTAGGAGAGGCGAGGCGATCAACACCGTCTTCATCGACGAACTCGCCTTCCCCTTCTCGCATTTTAAGGTGGGGTTGCGCCTGCCCCTCTGGCCGGAGGTCCGCTAGGTGCTGAAGTACTCTGGGGCCATCCACGCGCAGATGAACCCCAACGTGATCGCCATGCTTGTGGCTTTCGCGAGCTTCCTTCGGATGGAGCGGATTGAATTCAATCTCGTTGTCTTCCAACAACTCTTCATCTACCGCGCCACCAGCGATGGGGTCGCTTTCTTTGTCGGCTCGCAGCTCAAGGTGCGCGAGACAACCAACAAGAACCATAACTGGTTCACGAAGTTCGTCATCATCAAGGGCGAACTCGGCAACATACCCTTCTCGCCAATCCAGCGGGGCGACGAGGTGTATCGGCCGCCGACCCTAACGGGCGACGATGCCAGCCTCCACCAATTCTTTCTGCATAAAGATTTTGAGGTTGCCTTCCTGCGAATGGGCCTCGACTCGCTCCCGCCAGTTCTACCTAGCAAAGGTATGATTTGTTACTATTGCTTTCACGGTGGGCTCACCCAGATCTTTTCTAACAGTTACTTTGCAGGGGAGTGGCTGATCCAGGTGAACCCGTCGTTCGCAGATTCAGGGTTGTACCCTGACCTGCTCGCGAGAGAGAGAGAGTGGCTGTGGCGGCTCACCGAATGGAGCGGGAATCCTCCAAGCCATCCTCCAACCAAAAGCGGGTTGAGCTCGCCAGCTCCAGCTCGCCTCGCCTACCGCCGCCACCAAAGAAGCTGAAGAAGACGGTGGTCCCCAGGGAAAGGCAGGTCCTGCTAGACTCACTAGAAACGGAGCGAGGCGACGACGATCTTCCCGCCTCCCCAACTGTCGAGGGGCTCCTAGTCCGCGAGTCGGGCCTGTCGAAGGACCATCAGAACTTTGGTCTCGGCGGGAAGGAAAAGGACCAGCTTGACTAGTCGATGGTCCAATGGGATGAGAACACCCATAGGGTGTCCATCTATTCCCTCCTCCCCTCCTGGTCTGAGCGTCTGCCTCCCAGCGGGCACGTTTTTGCCCTTGGCTTAGGGCTCTATGGACGCGGGGATGTCGTGGCCTATGATGACATGACCCTCCAACGGCTCGCCCATGAATGCACGCTAGCCCAAATGCGTTCCATGGAGCTTGCCCACATGTCCGTTCGCGACGACTTCTCCCTCAACCATAAGCTGGCGAGTGCCGAGGAGGCCCAGGACCTTGCCCGAGATGATGTGGAGGACCTGAAGAAGAAACTGGCGGTCGCGGAGTCGCTCCTCGCGAAGAGCGTCGGCGGGGTGGTAAGTGCTAGCTAATTTTTCCCATTTTATTTGGCTCTCGTAACTTCCTTTCTCACCCCCACTCGCCTCGCAGGATGCCAAAACCGCGGACCTACTGCGCACTCGCGTTGCCGAGCTCGAGGAGAAGAATAAGCGGCTAGAGGAGCAGAGCAAGCTGCTTCATGGCAAGGTCAACCGCCTGATGGACTCCCTCCTCCCTCCAGCTCGCGGCGGGTAGAACGCCCAAGGCAAGGACATGAAGGTCTTCAGCCAGGCGGAGGTCAATGAAATGTTGCGGGTCAACTCCATCAAGGCTGTTGATCATACCGTGCAGGTCATGCGAGATCTACAAGTGCTGACGGCGGACTGTGAGGTGGTGACCACCAACGACCTGGTGTCAGAGTTGTTCCTTTCCGTCCCTACTCCTAGCGAGCCGGAAGACAGCTTTGACTCGCTCTTTAGAGAGGTGTCGGGCTTTCAGGACGATCCTTCTGGGGGAGAGGGCGAGAGCTGGCTTATATTTTTCTTCATTTTCCAGTAATGATTCTCCCCCTAATTTTGTAATCTCGTCGCGAGGCGAGTTCCTTTTGTAACAATATATATATATTAATGAAATTCTGACTTAGCAACTTTTCTTACTTTTTTCAATACTGTTCCGTATATATTGCACTCACGCGCGCATGTTGCCCCTTCTTGCGCGACCACGCTAGAATGTAGAGTTAGGTTAAAACACATACTCTTCCCGGGCTGCCGAGACCTCGCCATCTCTTACCAGTAGAGGCTAGACCACTCGCAGCGCTGGACCCACGACCTCCATGCTCGCGTGCGGGATCTCCTGCCCCTCCCTTTTTAGAGGCTTGTTCAAGGCCTGAATCATCCAAGTAAAAACTCAGTGGGTGGGATTGCCATCGCCAAGGACAACCCCATGCATTCTGACTCGCCTGGTAGTTCTTGCGCCTCCCCTCAGGAGCTAAATGCGAGCGGAAGGTGAGGTTCGGCTCGCCTTCCTATTATCGACGCAGACGAGGGCACCCCTTCGGCAAGATCTACCCCCGACCGAGTCGACTCGCTCCCTTGCCTTGTTGCTTTGTCGAGCGATGACCATCTCTTTCTTATTGGCGAGATCCCGACTCGCCACATGCTGACCCTCTGGGTATTGCTGGGTCTGACACTTTGTTCCCTCGTGACCTGTTCTGCCAACTAGTGGCAGTGGGATTTTCTGGAGGTCAACTTGGGAGACTCCATCAAGTGACGCCCAGCCCTGCCAGCTAGTGGGAGTCTGGCAGCGGGATCTGCATGTGGTCAACATGTCAAAGCCTTCTCCAAGATGTCAACCGGCCCTGCCGGCTATTGAGAGTCCGGTCAGCGTGACCATCTGGGGGCTAACATATCTAAGCCACCTCCAAGAGGTCTACCTACCCTGCCGGCTAATGAGAGCTCGGTCAGCGGAACCATCCTGAGGTTAAGTTTCCAAATTCCACGGAGTGACTTCCAGCCCTGCCAGCCAGTGAGATTCTGGTCAGCAGGATCTGCTCGGGATCAACATGTCAAAGCCTCCCCCAAGATGTAAACCGGCTCTGCCGGCTAATGAGAGTCCGGCCAGCGGGACCATCTGTGAGTTAACATGTCTAAGCCACCACCAAGAGGTCTACCTGCCCTGCCGGGTAATGAGAGCCCGGTCAGCGGAACCATCTTGAGGTTAACTTTCCAAATTCCAGCGAGTGACTTCCAGCTCTGCCAGCTAGTGTGAGCCTGGTCAGCGGGATCTGCTCGGGATCAACATGTCAAATCCCTCTCCAAGATGTCAACCGGCCCTGCCGGCTAATGAGAGCCTGATAAGCGGGATCATCTGGGGATTAACATGTCTAAGCTACCTCAAAGAGGTCTACCTACCTACCGGCTAATGAGAGCCCGGTCAGTGGAACCATCTTGAGGTTAACTTTTCAAATTCCACCGAGTGACTTCCAGCCCTGCCAGCTAGCGTGAGCCTGGTCAGCGGGATCTGCTCGGGATCAACATGTCAAATTCCTCTCCAAGATGTCGACCGGCCCTACCGGCTAATGAGAGCCCGATTAACGGGACCATCTAGGGACTAACATGTCTAAGCCACCTCCAAGAGGTCTACCTACCCTGCCGGCTAATGAGAGCCTGATCAGCGGAACCATCTTGAGGTTAACTTTCCAAATTCCACCGAGTGACTTCCAGCCCTGCCAGCTAGTGTGAGTTTGGTCAGCGGGATCTGCTCGTGATCAACATGTCAGACCCCTCTCCAAGATGTCAACCGGCCCTGCCGACTAATGAGAGCTCGGTCAGCGGGACCATCTGGGGGCTAACATGTCTAAGCCACCTCCAAGAGGTCTACTTGTCGTGTCAGTTAATGAGAGCCCGGTCAGCGGAGCCATCTTGAGGTTAACTTTCCAAATTCCACTGAGTGACTTCCAGCCCTGCCAGCTAGTGAGAGTCTGGTCAGCGGGATCTGCACGGGATTAACATGTCAGACCCCTCTCCAAGATGTCAGTCGGACCTGCCGCCTAATGAGAGCCCGATCAGCAGGACCATCTGGGGGCTAACATGTCTAAGCCACCTCCAAGAGGTCTACCTGCCCTGCCAGATAATGAGAGTCTGGTCAGCAGATCCATCTTGAGGTTAACTTTCTAAATTCCACTGAGTGGATTCCAGCTCGGTCAGCTAGTGAGATCCTGGCAACGGGATCTGCTCGGGATCAACATATCAAAGCCTCCTTCAAGATGTCAACCGGCACTGCCGGCTAATGAGATCCCGGTCAGCGGGACCATCTGGGGGCTAACATGTCTAAGCCACCTCCAAGAGGTCTACCTGCCCTGCCGACTAATGAGAGCCCGGTCAGCGGAGCCATCTTGAAGTTAACTTTCCAAATTCCACCGAGTGACTTCCAGCCCTACCAGCTAGTGTGAGTCTGGTCAGCGGGATCTGCTCGGGATCAACATGTCAGACCCCTCTCCAAGATGTCAATCGGCTCTGCCGACTAATAAGAGTCCGGTCAGCGGGACCATCTGGGGGCTAACATGTCTAAGCCACCTCCAAAAGGTCTACCTGCTCTGCTGGCTAATGAGAGCCCGGTCAGTGGAGCCATCTTGAGGTTAACTTTCCAAATTCCACCAAGTGACTTACAACCCTGCCAGTTAGTGTGAGCCTGGTCAGCGGGATCTGCTTGGGATCAACATGTCATACCCCTCTCCAAGAGGTCTACCTGCCATGCCGGCTAATGAGAGCCCGGTCAGTGAAGCCCTTGAACTGTTCTTTCATTTGAGCTTCCATAGCATTAACCTTACATTGCAATTATGTCTCCCCCTTTCTGACTTCTTTAAGGACTTCATCAACCATAGAATTAGAATAATAGACCATATGAGCATCAAAATGAGTCATCGCTTCATTTTGGGAATGGATAAATGTTTTGGAATTTTCATCCACATTCTTGAGAACGTAAAGATTGCATTTCAGCCCAGCCATCGTGGGAACAATGGCTTGACCACCTTGCACAAACCAAGATTCCAACCTTGAATATAGTTTATCAAACCATACCTTGATCTCGGCAAGGCCGTTGTTCAAATCTCATTCTGTCTCTTTCACTTTCTTCAGTATTTTCTGCAGAGAATAGTCAAATTTAGCTTGATGTCTGGCCATCATGGCTTCAATAGACTTTAGTAGAGAACTTTCTGAACTTGTACTTGGAAGATCCGCAGTTAGAGGTCCAGGGGAGGAGGGAATATCTGCGCGGTCCTCAGATTCACTAGACGACTCTGTCATAGGGGAAATATGAGCTACACCCAACCTTGCGGGATCCTGACTCTCTCGGACAAGAAGATGCATCTCTGCATCTCCTTCCTCATTAGAAATGTTTACAATCTCTTCCTCTTCAACTGGAGATCCACCGGGAATTTTTGCAATCTTTTTCTGAAGGTTGCGGATAAACCTATCAACTTGCATAGAAACCGAGATCAACGACATTTACATTATCAGCAGCTGGGTCAACATCATTTTCATTATCAGTAGTTGTAAGATCCTCATCAGCATCCTCAACAAAATCAGCAGCAACCATCTCATCATCAGCATCAACATCAAGATCAAAAGCAACCAGAACATCACCAGCAACTGTCTCATCCTCAGCCTCATCGGGCACAATCTCAACAGCAGCAGCGCGACCTATATCAGCAATCTCAGTGTGAAGGTCATCTGTCTCTACAACTGAACCTTGTACTACTAACTCTGGAGCATTTGACTCTTGAGGAACATGAACCTCAACAAGCTGAACCATTGCATCTAGAGCATCTGAAACTGCAGAAGAAGGAACAATCAAGGGTACTTGCACATCAGTAATCACTTGGGGTTCACCAAACTCCCCCTCAATTCCTACACTCAAGCTTTTAGGAATTTCATGGGGGGCTAGGAGTAGGAATTTTTCCTCAAGAACTTCCTCCTCCTCTACCTCAGGCAAGTCTTGAAGACCATCTTGTCTTGGGATTCTTCTTTCCCATCTACAGAAGATAGTGGAATCAATTTTCTTCAGGTGGTGAATTGATACTCCTTTGGTCATGTCAAATGTGTCTCTGTCCAGCTGATTCAGGTATAAACTGATTATCCAGCCAAAATTTGGTGCTCGCAGACTGTCCTTGATCCTTCCAAATAGCACTGCTCCTCAGTCAATTCTCTTCTGGCATATGATGGCTACCTGAATTTTGAACATTTCTAAGGACTGATAATCATGAAAACCAGTCTTACACAATAGAACTTTGCCAAGAATGTCTGAAAGAATTTTCATTCGTCGTTCAACCCTTTGTGCTTGACAGCTTTAGTTCTTCTTGGTAGACCGCAAAATAGCAGAGCTTAGGTGAAGTCATCCTCTTCAAGCGAATCAGTCTCTTCACAAGCTGGAAGTCGTAAGAAACACGTGAGGAGCGAAGCCTTTACTTTTACTCTGACCTGTCTTACTTTGCTCTAGATTACTATGTCTTCCCTGCAAAGCTTTGCATTTTGGTAGAACTCCAGAACATCCTTGTCCAACACCTTGTTGGCCGATTCCAACATGAGTATGGCGTTTCAGAATTCATCTGTGGTCGTAGCGAACCCAGTTTGAACAAGTTCTCCTCCTACAAACAAGCCACTGGTACCTCGAGGAGCCATGAAGAACAACAAAAAAAACAGTGGTGAATCACACAGGAGACGACGGAGTCGCTGCAGCAGCGGAAGATGAATCAACGGAAGAAGACAATCTACGGAATTTGGACAACTCTTTCTACGAAGTGAATACGTTTTACCCCGAGAACTTCATATATAAATATTTAAAGTTTTGAGATAAGGGAAATTAGCGCGTACCTGAAATCGGCGACTCGTCGGATCCAATAAAAAAAATGACCTAAGTATGATTCGTCAAAATTCCACGGAAGCCGAGCAGAATTCGTCGAATATCGCCGAGTTTTGTCGTGGAAACTTGCTGCTCCATGAGATAAGTCTTCTTCCGAGGAATTGACACGTCCGGAAAGTGTTTTTCCTGTCATCCCCGCTACCTACAAAATCTGCATCTGAAAATCTAATTAACTCAACATCATTACTTCTTGGGTATCATAAGCCAAGATTTGGTGTACCCTTAAGGTATCTCAAAATCTTATTTGAAGCGGCGTAATGAGATTCCTTACAGTTCACCTGAAATCTAGCACACACACATGTTGAAAACATTATGTCGGGTCTACTGGTAGTAAGGTAGAGCAAGAACCCAATTATGCGTCTATACTTGGTTTCATCAAAAGATTTCTCTTTCTCATCCTTGTCCAGAGACATAGTTGAACTCATTGGAGTACTCATCGAGGTTGCGTTCTCCATTCTGAATTTCTTAAGTAACTCTTTGGTGAACTTCGTCTGAGAGATAAAAAATTCATCGTCAGATTGTTTCACTTGAAGTCCTAAAAAATACTTCAGCTCTCTCATATTGCTCATTTCAAACTTCTCTTGCATAAGTTTAGAAAATTTCTTGCAAAAGTGGTTCTCCGTAGAGCCAAAAATAATGTCGTCGATACAGATTTGATCTACCAAAATCTTGTCTCTTACTTCCCTAAAAAATAATGTCTTATCTATATTTTCTCTTGCGAACTTGTTCTCAAGAAGAAAGCAAGACAGTGTCTCATACCAAGCTCGGGGAGCTTGTTTTAAGCCGTATAGAGCTTTATTAAGAAAATATACATAATCATGGAAAGTTGAGTTGACAAAACCTGAGAGTTGTGTTACGTATACTTCCTCTTTTATATCTATGTTGAGAAATTCCGACTTCACATCCATTTGATAGAGCTTGAAGCATTTGAGGGCAGCATAAGCAAGGAACAACCTAATCGCTACAAGTCTAGCCACTAGAGCAAAGGTCTGATCGAAGTCGATCACTTCTTGTTTGTAACTTTGAGATACAAATCTTTCTTTGTTCTTTATAATTACTTCATTCTTGTCCAGCTGTCCTTGTTTAGTCCTTTTAACTCATTAATTATTATAATGAATCTATCATACATCTCTGCTACAGATTCATCAGATTTCTTCTATAATTTTTTATAGTGAGAGATTAGAAGTGATCTTCTAGCCTTCTCTCATCTGCACTTCCATCAAAAATCATTGAGAGTGATTCTCATATCGCTTTTGCTAAGATACATGCTGCAACCTTTTGAAATGTCTCTTGGTGTACTCTCTTCAGATTTCTGAGGACAATTGATGATGATATCTAGAACTTCTGGTGAATCTTTGAATATCAAAATAACAAAGATTATAAGCTCAATCTCCAGATAATCATTAAAAAAATTTCTCTTAGCTCAAAAATAAGCATACCAGAAGATTGACGTTAAATTTTGGATGAAGATTCACATCCACAGCCAGAGCACCACCATGCCCGAAATAAGAAACCTGGGCACAACAAAAGCAACGGAAATATTTAGAATTAGATAAAGCAAAAATTAGTAATATGGGTTATCTCCCAAAAGTCTTTTTCTTTACCATCCTTAAGGTGCACCAAATACATGTATTAACAGTTTTTAAAAATAATGTTCTCAGCAATACCTAATAGAACTACCAATAGAAAACACAAAGAACTAAGTAAATCAGAGATGCGCACTGATAAAGCACAAAGAGGAAAACTGCCCTGGAGAACCGTCACGCATCAGCTAAACGCCGACTTGTGGTGGTTCTCCCCCACCATGCGAGATGGGAAGGAGATGAAAGCTTTAGAGCCCACAGGAGATTAACTTTCCATGCCTCTAGCCTCCACCCTCTCGTGCTGGAAGGCAGTGGATTGAGCGACACACATCTATTTCTCTCGTTTTAGCCTCTCTACGAAAGGAGAGTGGCAGCGCTCACACAACACAGATTCAAAAACATATTTAGCAGTCAGAGAACAAGCATGGGGATTCATTTCTCCACCCTATACAGTAAGAGGATCAACCCACTTCACGTGTTTATAGTGTCTAGACAACAAATTAAAACAATCTGAATTAACGAAAGTAATCTCAGCGGCAACCGCCACCTTCGCACACAACCGTGCAACATCGTCGCTTCCTTCCTAGACCACATCAGCTTGCTTCGTTACTTCAACATCCTGTACAGTAACAACCTCATCCAGCATCGAATCTAGCCCAAGCTTTATCCTCTCTTCCTTCTCATTCTTTTGCACAGCAATATCAATCGAATCCTCCGCTTCAGAACTACAGTCTACACCACTCACAACCACATCAAAAATAATAATAGATACTTCATAATTCTCCTTCAGGAAACTAATGTTCTCGGCTACAATAGATGGGGGAGATTGGAGTGTCTCCTTGAGAGGCAAGGATACACAGCCCTCAACAATGTGCAAAGTGGCGCCATTATCTTTTAAGAATGGGACCCCCAAAATTGGTATGGAGTCATTCTCCATTGGTCCTTGGACGTGGAATTCAGCGACAACCACCGCTCCTTCTAACACAACTTCAACCTCTTTCACTACACTTTTAGTCTCAACCACGGTACCATTAGCAAGAACTAGCGATGTCCGTTCGTCAACATTAATATTCAAATTAAACTTATTAATGTCTTGCAATGCAAAACGCTGCATGATGACCCAGAGTCGCACAAAGCAGTGGTATCGACATCATTGATTTTGCATTTTACTACCATTTCACCAACATGGTCACCAGCAAACTCGGATAAACTCTTCCCTTGCTCTCGTGGATTATTCTTAGTTGTGCTTGGGAGAGTACCCAGAGCCCGCTCAAGTAGCACTTGAGCCAATTGGTCCAGTTACATCTCCAAGTTCCTCATGGATGCAGTTTGATTGGCCATATTGGATAGGGACATATCTACAAATTTCTCCATCATTTCTTCCAGCGCACCCTTCCTTTTCACCGGGGAACCCTGACTATAACCTGGATGTGGCTGCCTCGGTTGGCTTCTGGAAGCGTGAGCATCAAATTGATGCTGGCTCGATTGCCATCTTTGGCCGGGAGCATTTTGGTTCCAAGAAAAATTGGGGTGATTTCTCATACCCAGATTATAAGTATTACAATACGGTGTCGAACGGTTCTGATTGTTTTCATAATTAACACTTTCATCAACATTCAAGTTATATAAATCAGAAGAGAGCTCACCAGCTTGGCACTATTATTCATGGTGCCCATATTTCCCGCAACCTTGGCAAGAAATAGCCAAAACTGGTGCAGGAGCAGAAGCAAGTCTTGTCAGTAATATCATGTTCTTGAACGGAGCTGGGGAAGCAATAACCGGTATCACCTTAGTGCTTACTTTGAAGAGCCCCCTTGAATTCCTTGGGGGGTTCCTTCCCGCAGTCCAGAAGGGACTGTAAGTAGCTGTGTCTTGCAGGATTTTGAGTACCTCCTCAGGAGTGTGATTCATTAATGTTCCTTCAGCATCAGCATCAATCATGGCGTGATAGTGCGGCTCGATTGCGAAAAAAGTTATCCACTAGATTGTTTGGTTGGAACTCATGTTGGGGATACATCCTCAACAGATCCAAGAACCGCTCCCAAGTATCAGCAAGTGTCTCCTGATCATTCTGCCAGAAGGTGGCGATTCATGCCTCAAACTCACATACCTGTCCATTTTATGGAACTTGGCAAGAAAGAGTGATGACAAAGCATCCAACGTAGTAGCGACTCCCAACAGAATAGTATGGAGTCAGGCTTTTGCCTTGTCACGTAAGGAGACTGGAAACAGTCTTAACTTCACTGTCTCATAAGAGATATTAACATACCAGAACGCACCACAGATTTCGGAGAACTCTGCCAAGTGAAGATGAGGGCTTCACTTGCCATCCCCGAGAACTGGGCATTGTTGAGGATGATGTTAAGGATAGCCGGCTTGATTTCAACTGATTAGTAATAACTACAGGGCGAAATCCAGGGTACACACTCCTAACAGTAGGAGTGGTGAAATCACGCATCATCCAAGGCCTTAGCCAGATCATATCATGCTCATTGACAGCTTGTTCAACCAGGGGCACGTCCTCTCCCCTGTGTTCAGCCAGGGACACTGAGGTAATCCCTCCTTCCTATGATGAACTATATGAAATCTATGGGCATTGTGTAATAAGCTTGATGATTTGTTTCTTGAGAAAAAGTTTTTTAAATCTGAAAACATGAAAATAAAAAAAAACAAAGCTCTTAATATGTCATTGTATTCCACAAGGATGAGTGTCAAATTAAAAGGTCAAGTGACCAAGAGGTCATATTGACAGACACTAGAAGTGAAAATGTTTATTGTCTAAACTTTCTTTGTTTAAGTAAAGACTCTCATATATGTCTAGTTATAAATGAGAAAGTCTCATACTGTGTACAATGGCACAAGAGGCTAGCTCATTTGAACTATAAGACCATGGGTAAGCTATTCAGTGAAGAGTTAGTAAGAAATGGTCCCAAGATGAAATGCACCAAGGAGGGTATTTGTTCTGCATGCCAAAAGGGCAAGCAAACCAAGGCTTCCTTCAAAAGCACTGGGACCAAAGATTCTGTGAGGTGCTTATACCTCCTGCATATGAACTTGTTTGGTCTTATGTTTGTTCATAGTATAGGTAGAAAAGTCTACACCCTTGTGGTTGTTGATGACTTCTCTAAGTTTGCATGAGTTTTCTTTCTTAAGAAAAAGTTTAAAACCCTTGATATCTTCAGAACCTTTGTCAAGCAAGTTAAGAATGAATTGAACAGTTCTGTGGTCAAAATCAGAAGTGATCATGGGACTGAATTTCAGTCTGAAAGCATGACAAGATTCTGTGAAGAGCAAGAGATTCATCAAGAATTTTTTTCTCCAAGAACACCTCAGCAAAATGGAATAGCTGAGAGGAAAAATAGAACTCTCATAGAAGCTGACAAGAAATTGCTAAGTGACACATCTCTAACAGAATATTTATGGGTTGAGGCAGTAAATACTACATGTCATGTCTTAAATAGAGCAATTATCACCAAGAATCACAAGAAGACTCCCTATGAGATCATGAAAGGCAGAAAATCAAATCTGGCCTATCTCAGGATCTTTAGTAGCAAATGATATGTGCTCAATAATGAGAAGTCTTATTTGACTAAATTTGCTGTCAAATTCTATGATGAGATATTTGTTGGGTACAACAATCATAACAAGACCTATAGGATTTACAACATGAATAATCAAGTTGTAAAAGAGTCTGTAAATGTAGTATTTGACAAATCTACTATGATTAACAGTGAGTTGTCTAGCTCCTCATCTAGACCTGTAGGTATAGAGTTGATGATGGACAAGCTAGTTGAAATCAAGTCACTTTCTTCCCGTTTATTGTATTTTACTCATAAGGGTAGTTTGGTCCTTTGTACTTTTTCTCCCTTCATATATTTATATGGGGAGCCCTCTTTCTATTAATCAATTAAGCATTTTTCTCTACTTGGTATCAGAGGACGAAAACGCCCGAACCCTAATCCTCCTCGTGTCGCCGCCCGCCTCCCGCTCGCCGTCCTTCTCGCTCGCTGCCACTTCCTCATCTTCCAGCTGTTTTGTCGCCGACATCGTGCATGGAGCCTCACGGCTCTATCGCTGGCAGCGGGGCATGCTGAAGGAGCCGGTCGTCTCCTCATGACGCATCGCCCTATTTCTGCCAACGCCGCCTGTAGCTGCTTCGTCGGCCATCGACGGTCCCTTCCTCGCCTGACGCTGCATCTGGCGCTGTGTTTCCCGCTATATTCGGCAGACGCTGCTTCTCCGTCTTCCCCTGCCGACGCTGCTTCTCCTTGCCGACGCTGCTTCCCCTCATGAGGCCACACCTCTTCTGCTACCTCCTGATCCAGATCTAGATCTGGTTCCTCCTCCTGTTGCATCCAGTATGATCCAGCCCTTGTCCCTTTGATCTTGTCGGGAGCTCCTTTTTTCTCTCATTGCCGTTCTGTACCTTCGTCATGGATGATTCCTCCACTGCAGTTGATTCTACATCCCCGATGGTTATGGCTCCCCCGATGGGTGAATCTCAGCGGCCCTCTGGCCACGCTGGCTCCTTGAAAATTACCATTGTACCACTGGATGGAACAAACTACCTTGAATGGTCTCGTGCAGCACAGCATGTTATCCGCAGCCACCAGTTGTTTGGATACATTGATGGGACTAAGGTGGCACCGTCTAGGGATGATTCTTCTTGGCCACGATGGGACTCAGAAAATTCACTAGTGGTCTCATGGCTTCTCCATTCTATGTCACCCAAGGTATACCGCAGTTATATGTTAATGGACTCAGCTTATGAGATTTGGACTCGAGCGCGGGAGACTTACTCTCAGATTGGGAACTCCACTCAGGTCTATGAGCTTACCCGCCGGATGTTGGAGCTCCGATAGGGATCTATGACGGTGTCTACCTACTACTCCGAGTTTGAGCGCATATCTCAGGAGTTGGATTACTTTGATCAGTTCACTCCCGCCTGCACTGTCGATGTAGTCCTGTTGCAGAAGCGCGATGAAAGATTCCGCCTACATGTGTTCCTGATGGGGTTAGGAATGGAGCTTGATATGGTTCGTGCCAATATTCTTCACCGGTCTCCTCTTCCATCTCTTCGTGAGGCCTTCAGTATGGTTCTTGACGATGAAGATCGTCGTCGTTCTCTCAGCAATACAGCTCCTCTTCCTGACCGTTCTGCCTTTACTAGTACTGGACGTGGTGGTTCTAGTCATACCAGCACGATTCCTACGTGCGCTCATTGTGGTCGTCGGGGTCATTCCCGTGAAGTGTGCTTCAAGCTTCATCCTCACCTTGCTCCACCTGGATATGTCTGTGGCCATGGACGTGGTCGTGACCCTGGACGTGGAGGATCCCACCCGACTGGTACCCGCTCTCATGATGCTGCTTATTCCACAGAGATGCAGGAGGCACGTCACAGCCAGCCTCTGGATCACCACACCACATCAGAATTTGATGTTCTACGACGCCTGCTTCACTCTCAGTCTGATCCGACTCCCAGTGGCACTTCTTTGTTGTTTGCTACTGTTGCGATGCCCAGTGCCCATGCCGATATGCCTTCCCCGTCTGAGTGGATCATTGACTCTGGAGCCACTGATCATATGACCGGGTCCTCTACAGGTTTTTCCTCCTACACTACCTTGTCTGGTAAGGACAAGGTTGTCTCTGCTAATGGTACCTTGTCTCCTATTGCCGGCGGTTTTTTTCCTGTTCCTCCTCTCTTACTCTCTCTTCTGTCTTGCATGTTCCTTCATTTCCCCGCAGTTTACTTTCTATTAGCAACCTTACTAAATCCCTTAACTGTTCTGTAACCTTTTTCTCTGATTCTTGTATCTTTCAGGAACTGGGTACGAAGCGGATACTTGGCAGTGGTAGGAATCGTGGTGGTCTGTACTACCTGGATACTACACCATCATCCCTTGCTCTTTCCTCTTCGGCTGCTCCTGCTACTGCTACTGACGCTCGTCGCTGGCACTTGCGTCTTGGTCATCCGTCTCCTGTTTATCTTCAGAAACTCTTTCCTGCTTTATCTCAGTTTTTTCCTAGTTTAAAATGTGATGTATGTGTAATGTCTAAACATGTTCGTCATTCGACATCTCATGTATCTTCTCCTAGTAGTACACATTTTGCTGTTATACATTCTGATGTCTGGGGACCCTCCCCAATTGTGTCTTTAACTGGCTATAGATGGTTTGTTACTTTTATTGATTGTTTTTCTCGTACTACGTGGGTTTATCTTTTAAAGAAAAAAGGAGAAGTTGCTTCTGTTTTTCAAACATTTCATAAGATGGTACAAACGCAGTTCAATGGCACAATTCGTGTCCTTCGTAGCGACAACGGCGGGGAATATGATGAGCGTGGTGTCTTTGGGGCCTATCTCTCGAGCAATGACATCCTCCACCAAACCACGTGTGTCTATACTTCCACCCAAAATGGTGTGGCTGAACGGAAGAACAGACATCTTCTTGATGTTGCCCGTTGTCTCCTCACCTCCATGCACCTTCTGAAACCCTATTGGGGTGATGCCATCATGACAACTACTCATCTCATCAATCGTCTTCCCTCTCGAGTTCTAAAGTATGCTACCCCTCTAGCGCACCTTTCTTCTACGACCGTTGTTCATACCTCTTCGCTTCCACCCCGCATGTTTGGGTGTGTCTGTTTCGTTCATGTTCATCAACCACTCTGTGACAAGCTCGATCCTAGAGCTCTCCGTTGTGTTTTTCTTGGCTATTCTACCACCACCAAGGGGTATTGGTGCTATCACCCACCTTCTCGACGTACTTACTGTACCATGGATGTGACGTTTCGCGAATATGAATTATATTACTTACCTTCGACTCCTCGTCAGGGGGAGGAAGATAATGATGTTAGTGGTGTTCCTCTTCCTGTTATCCCCCCCAGGCGCAGTAGCACACCTCCTTCCAATATGCCATCCACTCCTCCTTCCACTATGCCATCCACTCCTCCTTCCACTATGTCATCCACTACAGATATCTCTCATATACCCTTCTCTCATCATCCATCTCTCATCACGCCGCTACCTCATGTTTATCATCGTCGAAAAACAGGTGACCAGCCCATCACTGTTCCGTCGCTGTCAGTGCTGCCTTTGGACTCAGATCCTGATGTTGATTTACATGTTCTCATTGCTCAATTAAAAGGTAAGGCCCGGTGTACCGAACACCCCATTTCTAATCATGTTGCTTATAATCACCTCTCTAAGCCTCACCAGTCTTTTATATCCTCTTTGTTTGAGATTTCTATTCCGAAGACATGGCAGGAGGCACTTGGCATTCCAGTATGGGCCCAAGCAATGGAGGAAGAAATGTCCGCTTTGGAGAAGAATCACACATGGGATGTCACCCCTCTTCCACCTGGCAAGAAACTCATTGGTTCAAGATGGGTCTTCTCTGTCAGGCAGAATCCTGATGGGAAAGTCGAGCGCTGTAAAGCTTGGTTGGTTGCTCGTGGTTATACCCAGACTTAGGGGATTGATTACCAAGAGACCTTTGCACCGGTTGCAAAGATGGACTCTATTCGTGTAATCATATCATGTGCTGTGATTTTAGACTGGGAGCTTCATCAACTGGACGTCAAAAATGCATTCTTGCACGGGGACCTCAAAGAAGAGGTCCACATGGTCTTTCCTCCAGGCTTTGTGAGTAAGGGACAAGAGAACCTTGTATGTCGCTTACGAAAGTCCTTGTATGGGCTGAAGCAGTCCCCGAGGGCTTGGTTCGGTAGATTCCACAAGGCCATGATCCAGTTTGGCTACCTGCAGGGACACTCTGATCATACCCTATTTGTCAGGAGGAATGAAAAGAAAATCGTTGTTCTGATAGTCTATGTTGATGATATTGTGATCACAGGAAATGACACAGATGAAATCTCCAAATTGAAGGCTCGTCTCTCAGCTGAGTTTGAAGTTAAAGACCTAAGAAGGCTACGCTACTTCCTCGGAATTGAAGTAACCCGTTCTGACAAAGGAATCTTTATCTCCCAACGCAAGTATGTGTTAGACCTGCTAACGGAGACCGGTCTGCTTGGTTGTGCCCCTGCAAACACTCCTATGGAGGAGAACCATAAGATTGATGAGGATAGCAATGGTGATCGGACAGATCCCTCCAATTATCAAAGATTAGTGGGAAAGCTCTTATATCTCTCGCATACTCGCCCCGACATTACATATGTTGTTGGGATCCTGAGTAGATACATGCATGTTCCAAGAGTTAGACACCAGGAGGCAGCTTATCGTGTCCTCCGGTATTTGAAGAAGTCCCCTGAACGGGGGCTAATGTTCTCTAAGAACAATCACTTGCGGATTGATGTTTTCACTGACGCGGATTGGGCTGGATGCCACGATGACCGGAAATCTACAACAGGCTATTGCACATTCATTGGAGGAAACTTGGTCACTTGGCGTAGTAAGAAACAGAATGTGGTGGTCAGATCAAGTGCCGAGGCTTAGTAGGAAGCTCCCAAGGCCTCTGTGAAGGCTTGTGGTTGCGTACCCTACTGCAAGATCTAGGGCTTCAGGAGGAAGCTCCCATATCCCTGTACTGCGATAACAAAGCTGCCATCAGCATAACACACAATCCAGTTCAGCATGACAGGACTAAACACGTTGAGGTGGATCGTCACTTCATCAAAGATCATCTTGAAAAAGGAAACTTAGTCACACCCTTCGTTCATTCCAGAGATCAGTTGACTGACATCTTCACCAAGAGTTTAGGTTCTGATGTCTTCACTGATGACACTCATAGGCTCGGAATGACGGATATATACCATTCGACTTGAGGGGGAGAGTTGAAATCAAGTCACTTTCTTCCCGTTTATTGTATTTTACCCATAAGGGTAGTTTGGTCCTTTGTACTTTTTCTCCCTTCATATATTTATATGGGGAGCCCTCTTTCTATTAATCAATTAAGCATTTTTCTCTACTAAGCTAACCATCAAAGATGCTGCTCCAATTGTCCAAGAGAAAGATGAAAGAGTGTGCATTCCAGAAGAAGGACAAAGCTCACATGATGAGGATGAAGATCAGCAAGCTCCAGCCACTGAAGCTCAAGATGCTGATGGAAGAATGCCTCCAGCTGTCAGGCATCTAAGGGATCATCCAAAACACCAGATAATTGGTGATGCTAACCAAGGAGTTATAACCAGGAGCAGAAGACTCAACACAGCCATGTATTCAAGCTTCCCGTCACAAGTTGAGCCCAAAAGATTTGAAGAGGCCAACATAGACCAGTTTTGGATTGTGACAATGCAAGAGGAACTGAACCAGTTCAAGAGCTGTAAGGTCTGGAAGCTGGTTCCCAGACCACAAGAACATAATGTCATTGGAACCAAGTGAATCTACAGGAATAAGTTTGATGAAAATGACATTATAATTAAGAATAAAGTTAAGCTGGTGGCTAAGGGATATATACAAGAAGAAGGTATTGATTTTGATCAAACATTTGCCCCAGTAGCCAGATTGGAAGTCATCAGACTATTCCTTGCATATGTTGCACACAAGGAATTCAAAGTCTACCAGATGGATGTGAAGTCAGCCTTCCTGAATGGTGACTTAAGGGAAGAAGTCTATGTCGAGCAGGCATCAGGTTTTGTTAATTCTAACTCTCATGATTATGTTTATAGACTTAGAAAAGTTTTGTATGGGTTGAAGCAAGTCCCTAGGGCTTGGTATGAAACATTGTCTAGTTTTTTCATTGAGAACAAATTCTTAAGTGAAAAGATAGACAAGACTCTATTCCTAAGAGAATCTAAGGGCAAGATCATAGTAGTCTAATTTATGTAGATGACATAATTTTTGGGTCTACTGATGATAATCTTTGAAAAAAGTTTGTCAAACTTATGCAAGGGAAGTTTGAAATGACCAGTATGGGTTAGCTTAAGTACTTCTTGGGCCTCCAAGTAAGGCAGACTGAAGATCGATTGTTTATCTCACAGTCCAAGTTCACTAGGGAGTTAATTAATAGGTTTGGAATGGAGAGTGCCTCCATAATGAAAACTCATATGCGGTCAAGTATGTCAATAGACAAGGATGAGACAGGGAAATCTATTGATGAAACCTTGTATAGAGACATAATTGGCTCTCTCATATATCTTACTGATAGTAAGTCTGACATCATGTATGTTACATGTGTTTGTGCTAGATATCAGGCTAGCCCTAAGGAGTCTTAATATTCTGCAGCTAAAAGATTTTTGAGATACCTTAAGGGCACGCCAGATCTTGGCATATGATATCCTAGGAACGGGGATTTTGAACTAATTGGATATTCAGATGAAGATTTTACAGGCTGTAGAGAACACGGGAAAAACACATCAGGCAACTGTCAATTTTTGGGTGAAAGACTTGTGTCTTGGAGCAGCAAAAAGCAGATCAGTGTTGCAATTTCAACAACTGAGTCGGAGTATATATCAGCAGGAAGTTGTTGTGCTCAATTGTTGTGGATCCAGCATCAGCTCCAGGACTACAACATAAAGATAAGTAAAATACTTATGTACTGTGATTCTACTAGTGCAATCTTCATTGCTAGGAATCCTGTCTCACATAGCAGGACTAAGCATATTGAGATTGAGTATCATTTTATTAGAGAGCATGTGGAAAAGGAAGACATCGGTCTTGAATTTTTCCCAACAGACAAACAAGTGGCTGACATCTTCACCAAGTCACTACATGAAGCCAAATTTAACACCTTCAAATTTGAATTTGGTATGTTAAATTTAGTTAAGCTTCAGTGACTCTCCAAACATAATTGCTTGTTGTTATAATTACTAACTCCTGCAGGTCAGCAAAAGAAAAATGGACTAAGTATAAAAGCGTCGATTGTGTTGAATGGACTTGAGCGTCGAGAGCGTCGAGTGTGTCGAGTCCACTCAACACATGGTTCCAGGGATGTTTGTTTGCAGCTAAGTCTCGGGATTAATCCTAGTCGTTGATCATTTCTTGATCATATACAGGTACGTGCCTCTCCATCTTCTAAAAATAAGAAATCACTATAAATAGAAGGCTATGTGCATAAAACAAGATACATTATTCCTCTCCCTTCTCTGCCCCGTGCGATGAATCGACGTAAAGTTTCGAAAATCTTCAGCAATTTGCAGCAGTAATGGCACCGAAAGGATTAGATTTCTTGTTTGAATGCTCAGAGCTGGTTTGCAATAGATTCAAAGATGCACCAGAAGAAGTTCAGTTTGTTCTCCACTTACTTCAGGTCGCTGACCTAGATTTTTTTCTGACAGAGTCCTGTTTACTATAGAAGTGAGAAGTACTGGAATTATTCTCAAATGCAAAGGTCGACTCATCTACCAGTAAGATCAGGACCGTGATCAGTGGCACCAAGATAAATATAACCCCTAGAAGACTGAGCAAGGCACTGCAACTGCCGAAGTTCTCAGAGTCAGATGAGGAAGAGGAACCGGATCAATCTGATATCAAATCAGCACTGAAGTGGTGTGGACTTTCTAAACACACCACTGGATCAATTCTAAGGAAGGAATTAAACCTGAAGGGTAAGTTCCTAGCTGACGTGATTGGAAAGGCTTTGTTGTGCAAGTCCAGTTCACACGATAAGATTTCCAAGAAAATGTTTGAGTTGCTAGCAAGGATAATACTCTCCAAAAAGACTGACTGGGGAAGAGTACTGTTTGAAAGGATTGTAAGTGTATTGCTGAACCTAACATGGGTAGAATATTATCTTTGTTTCTGCTGAAAAGTGTTCCAGGGATCTTTAACACAAGATTAGGAATTAAGACCCATCATATGAAAAGGATGGATTCCAAGATGCTTGATAGGTGGGAAAGAGTTTTGCAACCTCAACAACAGTCAGCTGCAAAGAAGAAGAAAAAGACAGTTACTGTTTCAGAAGAAAGCACAGTCAACAGTTCTTCAGAAAAAGCTGAGGAAGAGCCTTATGATCCACAATATACTGAATCTACTGATGAAACCAAGAAGGACATGAGTGCCCAAGTGTCCATATCATCTGAACCTGCTCAAAGGACTCAAGTGAGTAGGACCTAGTCTAAATAGGCTCCAGCTGATGTTGTGGAGATACCTTCAACTGAGGTTGCTGAGAAAGTAGTTGAGGAGATAGTGACCAAAATCTCTGCTGTGATGGAGGGGGAGACATGCAAGTCACATGCCCCTACTGAAGAGGACTCTGCTCCTCCAATTCAAGATCAACAAGACAGATACAGTCCTCAAAGTGAGGGGGAGCAACTCCTGGAGCAAGTTATGGAAGATGCATTTGTTGAGGGGGAGCTATTCCAGACTCCTCTAGACATTGTACAACCAACTGCATCTATAGAGAAAGATTCTGAATCCATCACAGTTGCTGATCTGAATGTCCCTGTGGACATTGCAGAGGTTGAGGGGGAGATTCATTCTGAACTCCCTGCTCAAGGAATCATTTATGACATAGACTCTTATGTATCTGAGAAAGACACCAATGTTGTTGAAGTACATGAGAAAGCACACTCATCAGAGTACAGGATGGCAGATTCTAAATATAAACCTACTGTCAGAGATAAAGATGTTGTGGGAGGTGACCAAGGGACTTCTACAAGGGCTAATGAGATGTCACCCCTCTTTCTAGCCCAGCTGAAAGGGTTACTGGATGCTCAGAGAAGAAGTCTTGAGAATTTTGTTGATGATTCAATAAAGAACCTCAGAAATGATTTGACAACTGAGATAAAATCCATAAGACTTGAGGTCAACATGCTGAAGAACAACGTAGTGGCTTTCTTCATGAGAGCAGCCCCTGCAGTTGACTATACTCAAACCAAGTTGGATGAGATAAGCAACATTCAGAATGGGATTCTTGAAAATCAGACCATTACTGCAAGTAATATGAAAATGGTGCACAATGCACAGACAGCTCTGATGACTGAACATGAGAAAACTCTAGAAATAAGGATGGATGCTTGCACACAAATTCTAGATGATCACATGCTCCAACTCAAGAACCATGTAATAGGAGTAAATTATCTTGATTTCCAAAGACATAATAAAACCACTACCTCCCAGACTCAGGCTACTACTGAAGAAGCCAAAAAGGAGGAGAAGGAAGTGATCAGAACCAATACAGAGAATGATGTTTGGGTATCTAATGTTATAAGAGGATCCTTTGGCATAGATCAAGTTTCATATGACAACATCCCCATGTTTCCTAACCAAGTTCAAGAGGCACAGAATCAGGGGTAGATGACTCATCATGATAATCAGTATCAATATGATGGCCAATACTATGATCAGAGTGCAGAACAGACTGTTATTCAGCATGATACTCAGTATACTGAAGAGAGTGCACAGTGGGCTGAACCATCTATAGTTGTTGATATTCAAACATTCAGCCCCACTGCTGACCAGATTCTGAGAGCAAAAGGAAAATTTGTTGCTGAAGAAGAGGTACAAGTCAGATTGAGTAAAAAAAAGTATAGGGAACAGAAGGAAACAAGGCCTGACTTTGAACAGTGGAGTCCTCAATCCAGGACCATAATTCTATCAGCCTGGGATCAGATTAAGAGTAAGGAAACTAAAAGGGAAAAGCTATACAACTCTCTTGAATGGACAAAGATGGAAAAAAGTGAAGAGGACAAAAGGCAATACATAAGAGACAAGAAAGCAGACACATTGCTTCCGGATGCAGTGGAGCCAACAAAGTACATTCAAAAGTCTTGCAATTATTTTTAGAGGCAAAGAGAAAAGAAAACAGAAGCTAAAGCTGAGAATGCAGCCAAGAAGTCAAGAAGCAGGGGCATAGTGATAAGAGAACCTGAAATTTAAAAAGTTTCTTGTTTTACTTAAAGGGCTGAAGGAATGGGTTAATTTTGTTTTGTGCACATCATAAAAACATTACCCCTTTTACTTAATGAAAATCATATGTTTGGATGTGTATTTATTATTTCCTCTGTATTCTGCAATGCTTTATCTGTTATATATGTTGCATTTGTGGTAGTGTATATTATTGTCTAAGGTTTTGGCTTATTCAAATAGGAGAAGATTGTTGGATCCATTGATCTCAATGTCACAGATTTGAAGAAGGCTCACAGAACAATGATATACACATATGTGTATCTAATGGTTGTCATAAGTTCTGTGTATGCAGGTGATTACTTGTTACAATGATTAGACAGGTTGTCTAAGTAACAGTCACAGGTGGACTCAAGAAAGGATGCAGAAAAGACAGAAATCTGTCTAAGTCCACAGGCATTGAGTGAAGGCAGTTCACTCAACGTCAGATAACAAGAAGCATTGAGTAAAGCATGGACAGTCAAAGCCTAACTATTTGCAAGACAGAAATCTGGTTAAGTCCAGAAGCGTCGAGTGAGGACAGCTCACTCGATGCCAGAATACAGAAGCGTTGAGTACAACTCTAGCAGTCAAAGCATCTGAGAATCAGAGCAAGATTCTGGCTAAGTCCAGAAGCGTTGAGTGAAGACAGTTCACATAACGCCTAGAGAAGAAAGCGTCGACTGACCAGAGTGTTGCCAAAGCCACGTCAGAAGTAAACAGAAAATGAGTGCAAGTCCAGATGCGTTGAGTGAAGGCAGTTCACTCAACGCTAACTCAATAGGAAAATCAACTAAGTACAGAAGCGTTGAGTGAAGGCAGTTCACTCAACGCCTCTTTAATAAAACTGACAAAGGCTGAAAGCGTCGAGTGAAGAAACAACACTCGGCGCCTTCATACAGAAGAAAATGGCTACGTCCAAATGCGTTGAATGATGAAGGTTCACTCAACGCCTAATCTGTTAGACTATACAATTCTATATTCGTCGAGTAATGACTGATCACTCGACGCCTAGTGCTGAAGAATATTTGCCTAAGTGTTTTGGCGTCGAGTGAAGGTAGTTCACTCAATGCCTATGATGAATTGTCTGAAATCAACTAAGTCCACAGGTGTTGACGTGAGCAAAAATTCAAAATGTTGCGGGAAGTCTACAGTACATGACAAACGGCGTCGCATGCCTATTGTACTGCAGTTAATGCAAAAGCAAGGTTGCAGCTACCAACTTCTGGTGGTCTCGATGCTCAAAGAGCCGTTGGACGGCGGCATAGAAAAGCAATCAGATCAGTAGAAAGAAATTAACTTTTGGAAAGTGCTGAACTTTATCTTCTTCCTCTCGACCTAGTTGCAAAACTTGAAGGAGTTGTTCAAATCACTGATCTGAAAGTGCAAATAGTTAGTTGTTGATCTTCAACAATAAGTTCAGAGCAAATAATCTGAAGCAGAAGTAATAGCAAAGGCAAGCCCTAGCTGCAGTGATTTCACAGTTCAGGCCAAAACTTACTGAAGATCATTTCTTAAAGCTGTGAAGGAGAAAGCACAGAGTTAATCTCTATTCAGAAGAAGGAAGACACAGAGACTCAAACTCTGGTGTCAAACATCATCAACCAACAACTATTCTTCTGTAGGATCACTTTGATCTGAGTGTAAGCATAAACTTATAAAAGTTGAGTGTATGATCTTTAAGTAGATCTGAGTTGTAGGATTCTAGTGGAGAATCTGAGGTAGGATCCAGGATTGGATTTGAGTTGCAAGGCTATCCTCCTAGCCTGAGTTGTAGGACTTAGAAAAAAGTCTGAGGTAGGTGGTCTGTGGATCACTGAGCTGTATGAGCTTTGTTGGCCCTGAGTGGTAGGGCTTTGGGCCTGAGGTAGATCTTGCAGGAGACTGAGAGATCCTGAGGTATCTGAGTTATAAGCTCTTTGGAGCCGAGTTTGGAGAAGTTGTCTTGTCTAACAAACTGTTAGAAAGGTGAAAGGGACAGTAAATGTACTCATAATCTGGAGAACCACTATAAATATCTTGTGTGTTTGTTGTGTCATGTGTGATCTTGAAAGCTAACTTAATCTAACTCACAACACACCAAAGTAAGGAGAAAACATAAAAAACCCAAAAACCTATTCACCCCCCTCAAGATGTTTAGTTACTCTTGAAACTGAAGACTTTCACTATCAATAAGGAGATAATTTGTTTTACTTGCAAAAAACCTGAACATATTTCAACAGAATGTCCAGAATAACAAAAGTAAATATCAAGCTCAAAGGATCAAAAGAAAAAATATCTAAAGAAGGATAAGAGAAAGGAAAAAGGTTTATTACTGAAACCTGGAGTGACACAAGATCAGAATCCAGTTCTTCATCAGATAATGAAGGGGAAAAGCTGTTTGAAAAGCTTGTCTCATGGCTCTGAAGACAGAACCTGATCATGATTCAATTAAGATACGAGATTATTTTCATGATATAAACTTTACTTCTAATGATTTTAAGATATGTTTTATAGAATTTTGTATAGATCAAATAAAACTTGAAAAGAAAATCAAATCATTAAGGCAAAAATTTAAAATATATGAAGACTGTCCTGAAGATATTAAGCAAATTGAACATAATAAGCATTTAGAAGTTGAGATAAATAATTTGAAGAAATAAATTAGAAAGTTAATAGAAGAAAATTCTTCATTGAAAGAAGAACTATCAAAGGCAGAAGTCTTTGAAGACTCCTTGAATGGAAGGATTAATCAGCTTAAGAATTTTTCTGAAAACCTTAAGAAAAGGTTTGATCATTAGGGCTTAGGAGCAAACCCTAACAGGATAGTAGCAATAGATAATAAACTTGCTTGAAAAAATCATGTATCATTCCTAAATCAAAAGAAGTATCATCTACAATAGTACATAATAACTCTATAAATTGAGAAAGTTTAAAGAAAAAAGTATTGCAAATAAACAACCAATGATAAATAAGAAACATAAATTAGTAGTTTCAATGAATCGGGAACATGCGTCGATTTCATATCGACGCAACTCTTGTGAAATGTCGACATCAAATCGACACTTTCCAAAAGTTGCGTCGACTTCAACTCGACGCATATCCCTTGAGAGCAATTATTTATATCAGAACTTTTTTGCAAATGATGCTTGCCATGATTATTTTATCAAAGGTCATATAACTGGAAATTGTTGGTTTAATAGACCAACAGTCTTTTATCCTAAGGGATATTGTGAAAGGCTTTCATATATTTTCATTACTTCATATAATGGAAAAAGAAGTAATGGGTCCAAAGTAACCTGGATCCCAACTAATGTTTAAATTCATGTGCAGGAAAAAGACTGTCCTTCCACAAATCGGCAGTGGTATCTGGACAGTGGATGATTTAAGCATATGACTGGACAAAGAGATATGCTGATGAATTTGGCGATTCTAATTATGGTCATAACAAAAGTTATGGTACGATCAAAATTGGGGATATCACATTTGCTAAAGTTGCTCATATTGAAGGACTTCAACATAATCTGATTAGTATTGGTCAACTTTGTGATAGTGAATACAAAGTTGTTTTCACTAATAATCATTGTTAAATAGTAAATTCTAGAACATCTGACATTGTGCTACCTAGATCTAGAAAAGGCAATATATATGTTGTTGACTTTGAATCTGTTAACAATGAATTATGTTTATTCAATACTGAAATAGACAGGGATGTGTTGTGGCATAGAAGGCTTAGCCATGTAAATCACAAAATCATAACAAAGCCTTCAAAGAATGAGTTAGTAAATGGCTTACCAAAAGGTAAGTATAGAAAAGTCAATCCGTGTAGAGCTTGACAGCTAGATAAACAGGTGAAATCTTCATTCAAATCAATTGGTAGACTAATTCCCCGAGAATCTTATACCTACTACATATGGATTTATTTGGTCCTCTTACCACTCTATGTTTAGGAGGCAAGTCTTGTACATTTATTATTGTGGATGATTTCTCAAGGTTCAAATGGGTGTTCTTTTTAAAAGCAATGTCTGAAACATTCTCAACCTTCATAAGATTCATTAAAAAGATTCAATCTGAATTTGATATCAATGTGTCATTGATTAGAAGTAATCATGACACAGAGTTTGAAAATCAGTTGATCTGTAGATTCTGTGAAGATGAAGGGATAAGGCAAAGCTTTTCAGCTCATAAAACTCCCCAACAAAATGGAGTTATTGAAAGGAAAAAATAGAACACTTATTGAAATGGTAAGAACTTTATTAATAGAGTCTAAGTTGCTTAGGTCCTTTTGGGTTGAAGTAGTGAACATTGTTAGTTATGTTCTTAATAGAAGTCTTATTCACAAGACCAGACTAAAGACACCTTATGAACTTTTGAACCAGGGGCGTGCAAATTATACCTACCGCACCATTACTGTCAAACGGAATTGGTGGTTACCATGCATCAGTCATGCGCATTTCTCATTTATATGGCAGAACATACAACCTCATGTACACCTTATAGTCATGCGCATTTCTCAAGGTTACTCTGCTCGAAGAGAAGCGATTAAAATTATGTCGACATAGTGTGCGATAGCGGGTTATGAACACGTGCGGTGTGGTTGCAGGTTATGAACACTTGTTGGATTGTGTGCTTGCTAGTTGAGCTCTTTATGAATAACTGATCTTTATGAACACTTGTTATGTATATATATAAGTTGTGCTCATTCATTCAGCTTATTACTCCTAATATATTTTTTGTCAATGCAATTATATGGAAATGTTATTATTAACTCTTTTATTTCTTCGACTATTTCGTTAGTTTTGGTGCTCACGCTCGTCTCCAGGATAGGGATCTGGGGAGGAGTGTATTCACTTAATTCAGTGACTAACTGTTATTTAAATAACCATTCACAGAAGACGTAGCGCCGCGAAGCCCAGCTGTCGCATGACGGCTTACCTGCAGTAGAGACCACTCGAGCAGAAGCACACCCCCCCCCACGTCTCCAGACTTTCGAGACATGACTTCTTAGAGCATAGTACTATGAGGAGAGAGAGTTTCTAACAGTAGATATTTTGAGCTCACAGGACGAACTTATATAAACAGTGGATACGATCTTTGCGTATTACTCATATATATAATATATATATATATAAGTGACAGGCACGAACCTTCGGCCCGGGGGCCATTCGGCAGGGGTGCGATATTTGGCGGGAGTGCGATATTTGTCGGGGGGGAGCGACATTTGTTGTGGGGGCGACATTTGTCGTGGGGGCGACATTCAATCCTACTTTAGTGCAACGGTACGGGCCTCCGACCCTATGTGAGTGCAACGACACGGGCCTGTGGCCCTACAAGAGTACAATGACGGGGGCGGAGAAATTCGGCTCAGGAATTAGGCTTTTCTTTCAAAAACATGACAATCTGACCCTAAAGCATCATATATATTAATATTTTGATGATCAAATTCACACTTGTTGTTACTTGCAGGCATTTACATGTCTTTTTACACTAATACAAGCATATAACTAATATCAGATAGAAGATCTATAGCAACAAATATAGATTTAAGCACAGTAAAGTTGTTTCTTATAGAAACATAGAAGTCAATGAACTTCAAAAGTCAAGCATAAGAGCATGATGCCCAGGTAGATAGATTCTCCTCAAGAGCAATAATTCAAATGCAAAAAGAGCATTAACCTTATGATTTTGTATGAGATTAAAAAATATAATGATGCAATTTTATTCTTTCAAACTTACTCGGCAAATCTTTCTCAAGAACCTTCCTAGCCAACCATTCCCTGGCTGTAATTATCAACATGAATGAAAAAAAGAGTAATTCGATGAGGAAAAAATCAAAAACAAATAAGTACTTCAGATGCACCTTCTTTCCCGAAGGAATTATTTTAAGAACTCATGCATGTGAAAGTAATGATCTGTGTTGTCTCGGACAATTTCAAATTTCTAAAATGCTTTGGTACGTTTAATTAAAAGCCCTATCTAGCGTGTTTGCTAAAACCTCGAAAAGATAATGCTTAAGTTTTGCAAAGATATATGAGAAGAACCTGAGGGTGTCTGTTAGTGATCTAGTGATAAGAACAAACAAGCAATGGAGTAGTAACTTACCCTTACCAGGAGATTATCAGATAATACTTTCAGCACAGCTTCAATCACACAATAACACCAAGGAGGAAAACACCCAAGCACACACACAAACCAACCCTATGGACAAGTCCAGAACAAGTGGCCGGAACAACCTACAGCAGGGAAGGCTTCCTCTCCGCCAGGAATACAAGAATCCAGACAACATGACATAACCTAATACACCCCCACCTTTGCCTTATATATCTGACAAATACAAAGACAAAAATACCCTCCCCAAACTAAACCAATTACCCCTCCAAAACTGCCAGCATCCCGCCAGAAATCCCGCACGCATCAACTACTCCCTCCTCTGCAACATCCTTGACCTCAAGGATGAAAGTGTGGGAACTGTTGTTGGATCTTCCACAGGTCCTCCCATGTTGCGTCCGCCGCCGTCCCCTGCACTCACTGAATCAAGAGTTTTGTCACCACTCGCCCGTCGCGAGGAACAATGCGCCGATTCAGCACTGCTATCGATTCAACCAACACATTTCCTTCCCTGTTAACTGTTGATGGTAAAGGTATGACTTGAGTCGGTGGATCCCCAAGATGCTCCCTTAATTGGGAGATATGGAAAGTGTGATGAATCTTCGCCTCTTCGGGTAAATTGAGTTGGTAGGCCACGGCTCCAATTCTCTCCGCAATTTGGAATGGACCAAAGAACTTAGGCGTCAATTTGTGACAGCCCCTTGGTCGAATGGATGTCTGTCTACATGGTTGCAAGCGAACATACACCCACGACCCCACCTCCAACTCCCGTTCTCGTCGCTTCTTATCCTCCATCACCCGCATGCGGTTCTGCGCCGCTGCTAGGTTCTCCTTGAGAAGTTGTATGACTTGTTCCCATGCCGCCAAAGATCGGTCCACCGCTTCCACCTCCGCCGACCCTGGACTGTAAGCTATGTGTAACGGTGGTGCTTGATCGTACACCACTTCGTAGGGGGTCATTTTGATGGCACTCTGGTACATAGTATTGTATCACCACTCCGCCAACGGAATCCAATGGGTCAAATTCCTAGGCCTCTCAAAGCACATACAACGTAAATAGTTTTCCAAACATTGGTTCACCACCTCGATCTGACCGTCCGATTGGGGGTGGTATGTTGTGGACAGCTTAAGTTTGACTTGTAGTACTCGAAAGAGCTCCTGCCAAAATTGGATGACAAATGTGGCATCCCGATCGTTGACGATCGACTCGGGCATTCCATGTAGTCGGAAAATTGAATCTAGAAACACTTGAGCTATTCCTTGTGTGGTATACGGATGGCTAATGGCGATGACGTGTGTTTAGTCCACCACCACCAGAATGGTAGTTTTACCATTGCTCCTGGGCAGCCCCTCCACAAAGTCGAGTGAAATGTCTTGCCAAATCCTTTTTGGTATTGGAATTGGTTGAAGTAATCCCACGGCCTTCTGGTTGTCTGGTTTACATTGCTGACACACTGCACAACGTTGTATGTATTCATAGACGTCAACCTTCATCCTTTTCCAATAATACCTCCTCCGTAAGCGGTGGTACGTAGCCGTGATTCCCGAGTGTCCTCCCCAATGGCTGTCATGATAAGCTTGCAGCAACTTCAATTTGAGTGATTGTTTGTTCTTATCAACTGGTAAGTTACTACTCCATTGCTTATTTTTGTCTTTGTATTTGCCAGATATATAAGGCAAAGGTGGGGTGTATTAGGTTATGTTATGTTGTATGGATTCCTGTATTCCCGACAGAGAGGAAGCCTTCCCTACTGCGGGTTGTTTCGGACACCTATTCTGGACTTGTCCATAGGGTTGCTTTGTGTGTGTGCTTGGGTGTTTTCCTCCGTGTTGTTATTGTATGATTGAAGTTGTGCTTGGGTATTATCTGATAATCTCCTGGTAAGGGTAAGTTACTACTCCATTGCTTGTTTGTTCTTATCAGCTAGCAAACCACTTTCAACACGTCATCCCCTCACGTCATTTTCTCCACCGGTCACTACCCAAGGGAATCACCGTCGGTTGACACCATCAGAGATGGCGAACAAACGGGCTAAGGGCCTTTGCTTTTGGTGCGATACAAAGTATACCCCCGATCACCATTGCCCAACAAGGGCCAAATCTTATGCTTTGGAGCTTATCATGGATGAGGAGGACGGAGACTTCGAGCAAACCGAAGAGGCTACTAGGGACGACGTCCACGACGGAGGGGAACTAGAGGAGGTCCCACATCTCTCGGTCCATGCCCTTATGGGTGTCACCCAATATCATACCATGAAGGTCACCGTCTCTCACCAAGGACACGCCATTCATATTTTGATTGACTCGGGAAGCACACATAATTTTTTGGATGAAGGCGCGGCTCACCGATTGAACTGTCGGTTAACGCCGAAAGCACCCTTCAACGTCGCTATAGTGGATGGACGTCGAATAGCCAGCTCCAACAAGGTCGTCGGCTTCACATGGCGAATGCAAGGAGTTTTTTTCACAACGGACATGCTTGTTCTTCCACTTGGGGGTGTGAAGCCGTGTTGGGGATACAATGGTTGAGCACTCTTGGGGTGATACAATGGGACTTCGGCGATTTACGCATGGACTTCATGAGACAAGGCAGAAAAATTTCCCTGCGGGGTAACAAAACAACGGCTGGATCGTGGATGACGCAACACCAACTAGAAAAAATGGTAACCAAAGGGGGTGATTTGAATATGTTATCCTTATGTGCCTTACGCCACGTGCAGGATCCACCTAGCGAGCAGGACAACCAGGAACTGCTACAAGAGTTGACGGAAGTCCAGTTCGGAACAGGACGGCGGGAACATCCAGATCCGGACAGCGAGAACATTCTCTCGCAGGAAGAAAAGCGGGAGCTGGAAGGAGTTCTGGAGACTTTCAGCGAGATATTTCGCGAACCATCCGGGTTACCACCGCACAGGGGACATGTACATCGCATTCCCTTGACGGAAGGACATGGAGACATCAACTTGCGACCCTATCGCTATCCACCATTGCATAAAGACGAAATCGAGAAGATAGTGTGGGAAATGCTACAAGCTGGCATCATTCGACCGAGTAGCAGTCCATATGCATCTCTGGTGGTCTTGGTGCAGAAGGGGGATGGAACATGGCGCCTATGTATAGATTACCTCCAACTCAACCTTCAAACCGTCAAAGACAAGTTTCCCATCCCCATCATTGAAGAACTCATCGACGAATTACATGGAGCGGTCTATTTCTCCAAGCTGGACATGCGAGCCGGCTATCACCAAGTGCGGATAACGGACGAGGATGTGTACAAAACCGCATTTCGAACACACAACAACCATTGTGAATTTTTGGTCATGCCATTTGGCCTGACCAACGCGCCTTCCACATTTCAAAGCTTAATGAACAAGATCTTCCAAGACGAACTCAAAAGGTTCATTCTAATCTTTTTTGACGACATATTGATTTTTAGCCCTTCTTGGCAGGAACATATGGACCATCTCACTTTCACTCTTGAAACGTTGCGTCATCACTCGCTGTTTCTGAAGAGGAGTAAGTGCAGCCTCGGACAACGGAAGGTACATTATTTGGGGCATATCATCTCCCGCGAAGGCGTTGCTACTGATCCTGGAAAGGCACGGGCCATGTTGGAGTGGCCGACACCCAAGACGGTGAAACAGGTGCGGGGCTTCTTAGGCCTCACCGGCTACTACCGGAAGTTCATTCAGGGGTACGGCGGTATTGCGAAGCCCTTAACCGAGCTTCTCAAATCAGGCCGGTTCCAATGGAGTAATGGACAGTAGAAGCATAGCATGTGTTCCAACAACTCAAAACCGTTGTCTCACAACCCCTTGTACTATGCTTACCAGATTTCTCTAAACCGTTCGTGGTGGAATCAGATGCGTCTGATAAAGGCATAGGGGCAGTTCTTCTACAACATGGCTGATCGATTGCATACTTCAGCAAGACGCTCGGCAAGAGGAACTCATTACTATCGGTTTATGAGAAGGAGCTTCTCGCAGTGGTGTTAGCGGTACAACAGTGGCGCCACTACTTGATTACAGGAACCTTTATTATTCGGACAGATCAGCAAAGCTTGAGGTTTTTGGAAAACCAAAAGCTAGCAACATCAGCACAACAAAAGTACTTGACAAAACTGTTGGGTTATGATTATTCTATTCAATACAAGCAAGGCAAGGAGAATTTGTGCGCAGACACTCTCTCTAGAAAGGAAGGGTCGGAGGAGCTTGAACTATGTGCTATAGTTATCATCACCTCAGACTTTATGCGGGAGCTCAAGGATTCATGGCTAATCGATCCGAAAATTCAGCATATTATCACTCAGAAAACTGTGTACAGCAATAGTTATCCAAAATACCAGTGGGAGAAAGGGCTCTTAAAGCGGAAATGATGCTTGGTAGTCGACACGGATGCGGCCCACAAATTGAGCACTGCTATCGGTTCAACCAACGCAGTTGATAAGAACAAATAACTTGGCTCTGATACTAGTTGATAAGAACAAACAAGCAATGAAGTAGTAACTTATCCTTACCAGAAGATTATCAAATAATACTTCCAGCATAGCTTCAATCACACAATAACAACAAGGAGGAAAACACCCAAGCACACAAACAAACCAACTCTATGGACAAGTCCAGAACAGGTGGCCGGAACAACCCGCAACGGGGAAGGCTGCCTCTCCGCCGGAAATACAGGAATCCAGACAACATAACATAACCAAACACACCCCCACCTTTGCCTTATATATCTGACAAATACAAAGACAAAAATACCCTCCCCAAACTAAACAAATTACCCCTCCAAACCAGCCAGCATCCCACCAGAAATACCGCACGCATCATCTAGCGAGTGAGGCTTCATCACAGGATAGCTATAACATTGAGACAAAGACATCCTTGCTATCTGATCTGAAGCCATCAGAAGCAGTCCATGCACCCCGATCTGAAGCCGCAACGACTAAGAGAATGAGATGCCCTGCACATCCACGATTTCATTGTGAAGAGGTCGAAATGAACCCTAGGTCACTGAATAAGAAATGGGGCTGAAATCGTGTGAGAAGCAGTGATTATGAAAACCCTGGTTTCAGAAAACCTCTTCTTGAATCTGCAGGCTTCCTACTCCAGAAAACCCAAAAGCTAAAAGTGCAGGGGATTGAAGGCTTCGAATAGCTGAAATTACTTGCGGATTTGATCGGAGACGCACTGAGAAACGCTAGGCAAGGCGGAGAAGACGCTCCGAGGAAGGCTCTGCCGAAGCTCCGTTGCCGATGGGACTGGATGTCGCCGGTGGAGTCGCCACAGGAGCAATAGAAGGACCGGAAGCCCTAGAGGCGAACGCTGGCAGTGGCTGTTGAGGAGTGAATTGTGAGGGCATAGGAAATAAATCGGGAATTAGGAGAGAGGGAGGAATTGTAATTTGATTTTTAGGTAGTATGGTGCTGGAGAACTTCTCAATGTCTTTTTTAACTTGCTCGATTATCTAGTCGTAATAATTCTATATAATACATGAGTGAAAGACATGGGTCTTCGGCCCAGAGGAGCGACATTTGTCGTGGAGGATAGCATTTGTTGTGTATGCGACATTTGTCATGGGGGCGGCATTTTTCATGAAAGCGGCATTTGTCGCAAGGGCTTGGTCGAACTAGCTCAGGGGAACCCCATCAATCTTCAAGTCAGCTTTGATCTTCTGGTCGAATTGCCTTCAACTTTCTCCACAATCGTGGAGATGATATAAACAATTCTTCATTGAATAGTTTTATCCATACTGGTCATCTACACGAATTGTCATGATTATTCAACACAGTTGTCATGATCTCTTACCGAATCTATACTTAGACAAATTTTTCACTTTCAAGAGACTTCTTCTAAATGTTTTGATGTCTCGTTGAATCTTCACTGACTCTTCTACACAAATGACGAGATCTTCTAACCAAAATCTGTACTTAACCATTTTACTGAATTCTTCTACAATTCTTCCTGATTTTTCTGCATATTCAATTTGATCATCTAATCGAATCAGTCTCTTAATAGATTTCTTATTTTCTGTTGATATGTGCATGATTCGACTTAAATCTATAATGTATTTTGTTAGATTTTCTTGACGATCAACTAGATATTTAATCGAATTTCTACTTAGACAATTTTCAATCTATTCATTCCCCAATCCTTTGCATTCTGTGAGCTTCAAGACTTGGTTTATTGATCATTTACGATTGAGTGACAAGTCCAACATAGTCTAAAGCTTAGGTCGACATGATATCTATACAGTGAAAGATTACATTGACAAGACTCTGTCTGATGACACTAAGTCTAGCCCTATGTTGGGCTTGTACTATTATATACTTGTCTGCAATACAATAAGAAGTATACTCATCAAATACCAATGTGTTCATCTATATTGTGATGAATTCTTCAAATCAGGAATATTATGGGCATTGTTCCCAACAGTGACGACTCTTTGTAAATACCCTCTCAACAGCTATGATCATGGTCTGGCCTTTGTCCGTGAAGATAGTTGTCGGATGTTCGCCACAAATAAATTTTAGAAACGTGTCGAAGACCCAACAAAATGAATCGATGGTTTCTTAACCAATGAAAGCGACGCCAACAATAATATTAAGGCAATGATTATTGACTGCAATGAATGACGCATATGCCACATATATTCCTCGGGCCTATTTTCGACATCATTTTGATGTTGTTTGAACATACTATCTTGTAACAATCGTGACGAAAGTTTTTTTATAATAGGACATTAAAACAAGAAAATTGTCTAGTTAGGAGTGATAATCCCTTAGAAGATGGAAAGCGGTGAGATTGCAAATATATATTAAGTCGCTCTCTAAGCTTGTAGTTAAACTCATTTTGGAAGGAGCAATGTTGTTGGCTCTTTCGTCTAGCTATCATTTTACACACTTTTAATTAAAGCACCACATGATAACTGTTAGTCGAGTCATTTAATGTGAGTAGTCAATGTGTTGGTTTGGCCTTTAATGCGTAAGTTGTTGGTTGAGTTCAAATCCCTTGTGAAATTTTGATAGCTCTCTAAAAGTATCTAGTTGTCTACCTAAATCACCTAGAGAGGGGTGAATATGTGAGTTCTACGTCTTTTTGTGAAATAAAAAATGATAATAAACAAGCACAAAGAAGCACAACACGAACATAAGGATTTATAGTGGTTCTCCAAAATGGGTACGTCCACTATCTCGTCTCGCCTATCTAGTACTTCGGGCTAGACTCGGCTACTTTACTGAAACTCGGATTATCACAATCTTACACCTCGGAGCCTCAACTCATACAACTCAGAGAACAACCTCTCCTACAACTCGATCCAATGAATAAGGATCTGCAAACTCAGCAGTAGAAACTTCCTACAATGATAAAATTGGTTTTGTACAACTTTATAGATTGAAAACAATCTTCTTCTTCAAATCTGAATGAATTCAATCTTCTTCCTTCTTAGAGAGTAAATATTGAAATGAAGGTTGAAGGAAAAGACTTGAAAGCTTAAGAACCTTGATCTGAAAACTTTGGAATTCGACTAGATCAAGAATACCCTTTGTAGAATCTAAAAATAATGATCTAATAAATCTCTTCTTGTTAGGAATCGTTGATCGTGAACTTTGAAATCGTCGGGTTGATCGTTTCATAGCACAATAAATCAGGAAATAAAATTCTTGACCGTTCACTTTTTTATGAAAATTAGCACAAGAGTAATTTATGATTCTTGTAATACTCATTGATAGGAATGAAATCCGTGGTATTTATAGGATTCATTCACAACTCCACGTGTACTGTACGTGGCCAACATTTGAAATAGAACCCGTCAGAAAAACAAACTAGAAAAAATCGCTAAGTCCATTCGTTGAGATGACTTGTGTTATACTTAGAACGACGAATCACTTAGTCACTCGACGAATTCCATGAGAGCAATCGACGAATTACACAAGATCTTTCGACAAATTTTACTTAGTCGAAAATGGGACAAGAAGAAAATTTTTTGTTAACAAACACTGGACCACTCGAGAATACTCGACGAATTCCACGAGTGTTCATATGACATCTCGACGAATGACACGAGACTTCACGTGAATACTCGACAAATTTAACTTAGCCATTTCTAGAGAAGATTTAAGAAACCATCAAAAATTTCCCGAGTAAACTCGACGAATTCCACGAGTGTACACATGATGTCTCGACGAATGACATGAGACTTCACATGTATACTCGACAAATTTTACTTAAGAAAATTTTTGATTCATCCTGAAATCAGCAACCATTCTTTTCCTTGAATCCTATGCACTTAAAAATGAAGTATACCCCAATAGAGAGATTACACATGAGTCAACATCATGTCCTACATAATGATGGATTACATTATATAGTCATGTGTTTGATAACCCATTGTAATCAGACATTGGTGTGTACTTGATAATTAAATCATGTAAACACATAACTTGAAAGCAATGTTAAATACAAACTCAATTTAACTTAATTCAAGGGAGATTTCTTCAAATCAGAATTATCGTGTAAACAATACCTAATAATTTTCCCATATTTGAAGAAGTCAGAACCATATACACTAAGCTGAATTGCACACAGAATAATCTTAAACATGGATATAGAAAGAGATAAAGCAAAGTAAACTAGCATAAATCTCAAACTCAACAAAACAATAATGTTATATATAAAAGTTCTAGGTGGCAGTTCAGAATTTACACACAATCACAGATAGAGAATATGAAAATTAAACATTATTCCATTTTTGCTCCTCAGATTGCCTTGTAAAGTATGCCTTTGGCTTTGGATAATACTTTGGAGGAGAAGGAGAGGCATCTGGATCATCTCGCTTATACTTCATGAAGTGTATCCTCCCTCTCACATTAGACACTTCATGCTTTTCCCATTCTTCTTTGATGTTGTGCATTCTCCTATCTTCATTTGTCAGATCTACCAAAGTGAATGTGACTAGGATAATTCCTTTAGAGATTGGGTTTCATACTTCAGCAAGTTCCCTGTTGGGGTCAGACTTATGTGCAGAGGGGCCTTCTCTATATCCTCTTCACTTGTGAGTTAGTTGGGATGGCTCCTCAGCAATCTCTACCTCAATTTCAGCAGCAGCGATTTCAGCAGTCTCTATCCTATACTGATAATAGTCATGTGAATAGTCCTGAGTATCTGTCCAATACTGAGAGTAATCCTGTGCAGGTTGAACAACATCAAATGCTGATTCCACCTGGTACCTCCTACCCTGCCTTCATTTTCCACTCCTCAAACCTCAGTTTCCAGCCGCTGCAGCCCGCCCTTCCAGCCTCGAAATTACCGGCCTGCTGCATCCTTGCAGCCGCCCCAACCCACCTCCTTGTCTCCATCCCACTACCTATCCATCGACGCTACATGACTGCCTCCCCTTGCCTTCTCCCCCACAGTCCAACTGACCATCCCCCTCCCTTCCCCACCACCACCCACCTCCAAAAAAGGTGTCATAATAGCCCGCCTGCCTCCACTTTCCCTTCCTCCTTAATCCGCCAACTCCTCTTCGTGGATCCACAATCCTAATAACCCTAAAATTCTAGATCAGTCCAGATTTAGGGTTATAGCCTCCCGATCTGTTATTTCCACCATTCATACATTGTCATTTTAGCCTAGATCTATCCCTACACATCAGATCTACCCCTCCCCGGCCCAGATCTAATCATATATGGCCAGATCTACCTTTTCTCACCTGATCTTATCATTTACCGTCGAGGACAGCCACCACCTTCATCTTCACGTCGTCGGTTCCACCTCCGGTGGTCGATCTACACATTTGGAGCCTAATTCTTCAGTGCCTCGGTTCAGTCTGCTACTTTGTGATTTTTTTTGTGGTATTGGCTTATTTGATCTGACCTTTTCATTGGTGAATAATTGTATGTGTTGTGATTCTGTCTAGTAGAAATTGTTTTGGTACACTAATAATTTGCAGGTGGAGCTATTCACCGCACGCTTTGCTTTGACCCTCAGAGCGGAGGAAAATCATTATAAAATTGTCAAATTAATTAGTTGTTTTTCAATTTCAAATATTTGCGTGGATTTAGAATTCTCATGACTCAAATTTATTTGTCGAGTTATCGACGATTATATTGCATTTAGATTCAGATTAGTGTCTCACCTAGCACTCCCACCTAGCGTCGTAGGTTTTGTGCACTCGTAGCCTACCCCTACATCACTATGCAGTGTGGATAGAACTCATGTTATGCAATGTGTGCGGGCCTGACCTGGCTGGTTTGCTTTATTAGGGGCAGGTTGTCTAGCTTTTATTCTCCCTAATTTTAACAAAGCTTTAGGACACCCCTAGTAGGTTTAGGAGACCTTCAAAAAAGTGAAGAGAGAGGGTGCAGTTTGATCATACATCTAATGTAATATCATGTCAGATTCAACGACCACAATCACACCAACGAGTTTAAAAATCATGAATTCTATATTTCCTTCATAGTGGTAAAGATTTGCAATCAGTTGTTATGTTATTTAGACAATTACGTCTATTTTTGATGAATTATTATGCTATTTTCAGGTATTTATGTGAATTTACAAACACGTGAACTTCACATTTTTACCACTTGAATAAGACAAAATCTATAAACTTAAACCCTTAAAATCATCAAACATTATTTAATACATTTCAGAAATATAGTTAAGCACTTGAAGATATTTACCTGCAACAAATGTGTTAACTTGCTATCTCGATAAGGGACATGACCCCCATCTTTTTTTTCTCATCACAAAGTGCACTTATCACATTACCCAAAAAAAGCATGCTCTTATTAATATGGATGCCTGCATAGATTTTTCAATCATTATAGAGTAATTGAGAAAATCAAAGAATAGCAATAACAAATAAAAATCTTAAATGCCTTCTTTTAAGCATAGCCTACCTGCTCCAGTGCGCTTTGCACGCTCAAAACCAGCAAGATCAACCAAATGAAGCTTTGCAAGTAAGATTTCATCGCATCAATCAGTATTTTTCTTTTGCTGCAAGCAAATTGTAAATATGGCATTTGAACGACTAAAAAGAATAAAAAGATCAATTGAATAGTAATGTGACTTCATAACGAGAGATTTGATCAAACAAATTGTGCACTATACTATGCATAATAATTAATCTTCTCACTTATGTCGAAGCTAAGAACTTGATAGTTTTCGGAAATATTTTGAGTATCCCATTTATGATGACCTGAATGGGGGTTCACACTAGGCATGAGGAAGGGGGAGACCAGAATGGGCTGGGCCAGTCAGGGTCGAGCTTGTCGAGTTCAGTCGCTTTCCCAGCGAACCCCTCCGAAGCCGCTTGAAGGGTCAAATGGACTCGAAATCGTGCAAAATTGGCTCCTTTGGAATAATTCTGGCCAGCCAACTGTAGTCATGGTCTTGTTGGTCCAATCCGATCACTTAAATATTTTTTTGAACCCGTCAGATATGAAAAGTGATTACCCAAAAATTACATACCTTACAAAAATAGAGCAAAAATATTATTTATTAATTAATTTCATAAGAATTAGTAGTTGTTATAAAACCATAACTATTAAACTGGAATTTATAAAAAATCATAATAAAGAAATTTTAATGTCACTGCCAAAATTCAACTATTTATTTACCTTTAAAGAGAAATTAACAGGAAATGACATAGTTTGAAGATCTGACTCCAAAATGAAAAGAAGAATTCAAGGTTTTAAGAACCGGACCGGAGAACTAACCGATAAGTTCAAAGGTTCAAGGTCCGATCGGTTGGACCGGTCAGACCGGGGTTGAACCGTGATGTTAGATGATAACCTATTATGTAATATTAGTCATAAATTCATAACATATTACATATCATATAAATATCAAATTGAGCACAAATATTACTAAATAATATAATTATAATATAAATAAAATGAAAAATGATAGGTAATAATAAATGTTGTAGCAAAGATCTAATAATATTAAATATTTTTTTGAAAATTTATATTTTTATCTAACTTAAATAATATTGTAACTAAGTTTTAATTAATTAATAACAATATAAATTTATACTTAATTTAATAATATATATATTTATATTTATATTATAAATGTATATTTTCATAAAAAGATGTTATATATATAATAGTTTTGTTTTCAACAACAAGAAACAGTTGTTGGAGTGGTCATGATCATTTCTTTAATAAGATAGGTCCCGGGTTCAAATCTTTGCAAAGCTCTTTCATTTTTATAAGAAAAAAATCCAAAAATTTTTGTGATTGGCCCGCCCGGTTGCCAAATAACCGGCCCGATTTCCGGTTAACCGGTCCAACCGCCCGGTTAATCGGTCCAACCGCCCGGTTAACCGGTTCCTGACCGGTTCTTGGCTGAGCCGGTTTAAAAGACCAGACCGGACCGCCCAGTTAACTGGTCGGCGGTTCGGCCGGTCCGATCCGGTTTTTAAAACATGGGAAGAATCACATTGCACAAGGAATCCCACAATAATGAAAGTTTTCAAATGACACTGTAATGAATGCACTAATTAAATGTGCATTTCTAAGAAAATATGCTCAGCAACATACAATAATAGAGTCTTATGAAGCTATGCAAAACCAGTACATCCACTCAACCAATTAGAAATGAAGAATATTATGAAGGAAGTTGTTGCATCAGAAATAACTAAGAATTAGATGTTGAATTACATTTTTTGCATTTTTGATATATGAACCTAGATTGATTATTCATATTAGTACTTTTAGTAGCATGAGATTAGGACCCACGCAACAAATATGAGACCATCTCTTCTTACGATTTAACTTCTGCCTCAGTAACACCGACAAGGTTTATTCCCCCATTGGTAGTTTCTCTGATCTGAATTGGGGGTCTAGATGGTTTGACATGTAAGAAATTGTTATCAATTCTTAGAGCGACATTTGCATGTAAGTTTAACAAATCAAAAACTTTTTTTAAAAAATCTGGTAAAAATATTTATCCAAGGTATAAGAGTTTATCCGGTAATAAATATACAAGAAAACAAAAATCAAATATATCGAAAATTGGTGACCTAGGAGGAACAAAGAAGATTTTGCATATAGCTCAGTGAATGACACCCTGATCAAGAATTCCATTTCTCCCTCTAGTTTCCCAACTTTACTAAATATTCTATTCATTACAAGTGGCATAATCCCCATATTATTACACTCTCCAGCAAAGTCTGCACCCATAGTATACATTTTTCTGGAGCCAATCTAAACCAAAAGAGAGACAACACCACCATTAGGAAAATCATAGAGGGGAAATGCAGGGTGAGAGTGACAACATTCTTTAAGCAGAATAAGAATGCCTAATTTGTCCATAGGCTAGAATAGTGGCATTGTAGCCATGGAAAACTGCATCAACTAGAGGAGCTATGCACTCCTCAAAAATACAAGAAGAATGAGTAGCAGAATGAGATCCGATTTGAACCTGGTTTTGTTCAACATGACATTATTAAGGAATATAATTTTTAATAAAATCATAGACAAAATTAAGGCAGGAGAGTTAACGTATAAGAAGTTCAAGGGTTTCATACTTGGGGCTCCCCCGGGACTACTGTAAGGCAGTCCTTACATCCAAGCTGGAGCTCGGATGGTATTAATGGACGGATGTTTACGACAACTTTCAAACGCATTTTTTCCTCACATCCAACCTCCGCAGAAGTGTCCATTTCCAGTGTAAGACCCCCCCTCCCGGATCCCAAAACACGTCACAAAGGGGGAGTCTTATGCCCGGAACAGCCGTCTTGCGGTAGCATTAGCACACGGGCTAACCTGTACCACAAGACGCCTATTCCGCCGGCTACAACAATATCAATAGAACATGTCAACCCAACCAAGTATAAGAAATAAGAGAAGTCAAAATCCACACTAAGTATAATGTCCAAATACATCAATAAAGGAGAAGCTAAAACATGCTTCTACAATATATCAGAGTACAGCTAAACATTGCCCAAACGGGCTACATCAGAGTATCAAAATACTAACATCCGTAACCGACGGTATCGACGACACCGTCACTTCAGGCCCTATCGTCCTGGCCTGGCTGTCCTGCTGCGTAGTTTGCGGCTGCTCTACCTGCGGCGTGACCTCCTAAAAAGGAAGACGTAGCAACCGTTAGTCGAAACGACTAAGTGGTTTCACATCCGCTCCCCCGGCGACTCCTCGGCACCGGGCGGGAAAAAGGAACAAGAGTACAGTATATAATAAGTATGCAAGTAAAGGAAGTACAAGCAGGTGGCAGTAGTGTAAGAATTACAATAACAAGAACTAGCAAATATTTAAGAGCTACAACAAACTAACATGTATAAGTAACAGCAGGAAAGTAACTTAACTTATAAGAATGCTCATACAAACTTATAAGTTAAGGATCGGGTTGCATAAAGGTAACTCATCGTATAAGAGTGCTCATACAAACTTATACGATGAGGATCTTGTTGTGCAATGTTATGAAATGCTATGAATGCTATGCAATGACTCACCCATGATCACACCCATGCAATTGCTATGTCGACACAGACTATAGTTCCCACTTTTCGAGCAGGTAGCTAACCTCTCAGGCATCAGCTGCCGTGGCCAGGCGGTGACAGTAGAACAGACACTTCTACTACTAGGCGGGTATCCACACTACTTCACCTAGGCCTCCGTATGCCTCAACACTAAGAACACAACAGCGGAGCCCATGCGTACTATGGCCCAGCGGGGTCTTGGGTAGATATGCACCAAGAACACAACCCGAATTGGCCTTGTGTGACCCGGAAGGGGCCTCAGAAGTAAGCACGAGGACACAGCCCAACCGTTCACTTGGCACGGAAGGGGCCCCGGGACGTGAACACCGAGGACACAGCCCAACCGCCCAAAGTCTAACTGTCGACTCCCGTCGGTGTGACGACTGGCGAGCCCGTAGACCTGCCACACTATCCTTAACTCAGGATTACGACACCGTGTGTCGACTCACACCGCATGCAAATGCCACATCAACATAACAAGGAAGGGGCCTCGGAAGTAAGCACGAGGACACAGCCCAACCGTCCATCCATACCTCATCACAACTCAACCAAACAAGTGACGGTCAACACCGCACCTACATCCCTTCACAATACTACCCGTAGGGAGACGACGCTCTAAGTATTGGACTACTAAACTCAATTCATTAATCAAACATGCTCATGGCCATGATTTATTCTTCTATATGACTCCCAAATGATGACAACATAATATAACATGTTACGCATGTAAAGATTTACAAATCCTTCCAAAAGTACTAACCTATTATGAACATGATGCACATGTAAAGATCCATCACACTTTCCATATGTTAACGACATATTATATATGATGCGCACAAATAACAATCCTTCAATTCTTATCAAGTCAATTCGTTTAAATAAGATTGTTTCACAATTTGATTATATGAAATATAATTAATAAGCTTCGTCAATCATGCAACAAATGATTAATCATAAGGGTCCAACCAAGCCAAGTAACTTGCAATAAAACTTCCACCGAATCCAAACCCATCTTATAAAAAGCCCAGAATTTAGGTGCAGATTGAATCTGGATAGCAGCTTCGACCGGAGATTCCCGAAGCTACAGGAATCTGGTGAAGACGTGTAACCCAACGATGGAAAGGTCTTTCCGTGGTCCACAACTTTCGTATTCAGACCTCAACCCAGTTTTGACATTATCCTATTTGAAATCGGACTTGAATTCCGCTGCGTACATAACACAATTTCTGTATGCAGGATTTGTTGAACACCATTTTCGTTTTGACCTTCCCGTGGCTACATACTTCGCCTGAAGTCGTGCAACCATTCGTTGGAAAGGCATTTTCAAGGACTTAAACTTTCGTGTTTAGCCGGAAGCCCAGATCTGGCCATATCGTACTTAAAAATGGCCACGAAGTTCGCTGCGCGCAGAATACAGATTCTGCACGCATCTTAAGGCGGAATGAACGGCATCGGTTCATCTTCCTCCTCAAGGCGATCTTCCCAAATCATTCCAGAAAATCTCCTCCCTTATTCAACCTCAAGAGGCCTTTGCTCTTCACGAAACCATCCCCCATCTCCACATAAAAGATTGGAGAGGTTGAAGACACCACTAACCAAGAGCACAAACCCCGGATTGGCCTCACCCTAGAGAAAGCATCTTCTCACATGTCAAGACTCTTTTGAGTCGACGTCTCGCCTAAATATCTACAGATCTAGCACCAAGGGAGAAGGTAGGAAACTCACATCGATTCCAGCGGTTCCTCCATTTCCGGCCATGGATCTCGTAATTCTCCTTGGCGGCATCTTCTCCTTCACGGTGATGGCGGATTTTCTCATGTAGAACTTGCTCCAGCAGTTTTCTCTCTCACCAGGAGTTCTCACAGGAAATATGGAATGAAATGAGCATGAAAACAGCTAGGGTTTTCTCTTCCCTTATATATGAAAAGTGACACGGGTAGGGACACGGTCGTGTCCTTACCCGTGTCCTGCCTGGCGAAGCGGCAACGACAGTTTCCATGTCGGTTCAATATTTGACATGGGTAGGGACACGCCCGTGTCCCAACCCGTGTCCCAACCCGTGTCCATATGACATGGCCGTGTGCCCTGGCCGTGTCCTTCTCGGGATGCATTTCGACGATCTCAACATTTCATCGATCTCGATCAAAATCGTCGACTGGAGAACACGGGTAGGGACACGCCCGTGTCTCTACCCGTGTCATGTTAATTCGTCGAAGTCGACGCGCAGTTCGTCGATCTCGACACCTCTTGTCGAGTGTAACTCGACACATACGGGTAGGGACACGGCCGTGTCGCTACCCGTGTCACATGGTGTCGACACAGCTCGTCAGTCTCGACACGCCCCGTCGAGTGTAACTCGACACACACGGGTAGGGACACGCCCGTGTCGCTACCCGTGTCACATGATGTCGACACAGCTCGCTGATCTCGACATGCCTCGTCTAGTTCAGCTCGACGCACACGCACACGGGTAGGGACACGCCCGTGTCTCTACCCGTGTCTCTACCCGTGTCTCATGCTTTTCTAATTTCTCCTCCTTTTCACATGTGCTGCCCTGTTGTCAGCACTCCCCATGAACCCTAGTCAGCTATCCTGACTCAAAACAAGCACGAGGGGCCTAGTGCGATTCGGGACGTTACATGCAGCTCCAATAGAAAATTTAACAACAGATTTAATTCCCAAATCTCAGCAGAAACCTAAGAAAAATTAAATATAAATGTATTAAAAAAACCAAAGTGATTAAAAAAACATGTATCAAATTTGGTTTTCTTGATTTGTAATACCTAAAATTAGAGCAAACTTCGTTGATTGAAGAGATCGTAGTGGAGTGCATTAAAATCGATGAAATCAAAGTAAACATAAATCTCGGAGAAGGCGATCGATGTTCAGTATATATGAAGAAGAAAGACTGCAAAGCAATCTGTCACGATCAAACCTTAGAAACGATTATACCCAGATTCAGAAGGCTTCAGCGGGAGGGGGGGAGGCAAGCAGGTCGACACAATGTGGCCACCGGAGGACCCAGGTTACTAGAATCCATCGCTAAGCGACCGGGAAGGTTACGCCGGAGGCCGATCCGCCTGGGAGGAGTGAGCCGGTAACGGAAGACATTTGAGGGTAAGATGGAGAGGAGGGGAGGTTACTGGTGCCGAGAGTGAAATGAGGAGTGAGAGTGGAATGAGAGCTGCTTATATATTTATTTGAGGATAAATTTGGAGCTACAGCTTGCACAATGCCAGGAAAGAACTTAGATATTTAAAAAATATTTTTGGTCCCACGACCTAGCCTTTTATATCATAAATGCCCATTATTTTGAGATTTCTGTCGAAACCAATCCAAGCGTCCTCTTTGCTCAGTGTGAGCTTTCTCTCTTCTTAAAGTTATTGAAGTAGGAGTGAAGTGTAGTGTGGGCAGTCTGATTGGGTAGTCCACACACACCGCAAAGCTCACTGCCGGCCTGGCGGATAGTTTTCGGTGGCTTGTCGGTCTCTCTTGCGGTCTAGCTCAACAAGCACCCTTGGTAAACTAGGCGGTTAGGTCTAACCGCAGATTTGACAGACTCATCTAAAGTTCGCCAAGTCTAGCATGTTGTTCTTGCAGACTCATTTGGAGCTCGCCGATTCCGACTGTCCTCTATGTTTGCAGTCTGGTTATGAGATCGTGGAGTTTGGTACAGTTGTATGGGCTAGTTCATCTGGAGACTGCGTTGTCTGATAGGAGCAGTCTGCATTTGTGCGGACTGGTGTTGATATTTGGCTTTGGCGCAGTCTTTTTCTCAGGTGGCACAGTTGGTTGGAGACCGCGAAGTTTGCTCGTTATGGACTTGGTCGCAGGAATATGACAAGTCTGGTTGTTGCCTAGTCCGCGGAGATCATCGGATGCACGGTCTGGTTGTAGAGTCTGTCGAGTTGCACAGATTGGATGTAGAGTTTGGCAGTTCGTCTTAGCACGCGATGGACCAGGACGCGTGGCTGAAGTGTCCAAGTCCACGCGGACTGATGGTGTTATCCGCTCATCTATGGAGACTGTCGAGTTGTCTGCATTGTCTTGCGGGTTGGTTATGCGAATAGAGTGGTGTGTCTGCACTTCTTACAGACAAATCTTTTTTCAACGGCGGACAGATGCTTGTATCTGCACTTGTGTGGATACATGATGCTAGTTACAGGTTTGATGGACGGTTATCCTATCGGTATGAGTGGTGTCAGCACTCATTGTCACGCCTATAAATAGGAGTCTTCAGCTCGTCATATATAACTGTGAACAGTGAGAACTTGCTCGCGCTTAAAATTTGCGGTCACGTTTTTCTAACTGCTACGACTAAGTGAAGTTGGCTATGTACAGGCTGTGCGGCTTGCATTAGGAGGCTAGACAACTAGTGGAAGCTTGGTGTTAAACAGTTTGCAAAAAGCAGTCAGCGGATAACAACAGGTCACAGTCTCTGCAACTTGAAGTCTCTTCCTCCAAGTTGCGGTGAAGCAGAGCAGTTCGCCCGGTATATCAGCGGGTTCTGTTCAAGTCCTTCAGCTTTCAATAACAAGCAGTTTACGTGGCTAGTTGTGGTTAGGTGACTTTGGCAGTCTCGGCGGACTCAGCTTGCGGATTGATAACTTGTGTGGTTACATCTTATTGTCTGCATGGTTTACTTCTTGTTGTAGTTTTTTGTTTCCTTTAATTACATTGTAAATCATGTCTCGCAATGTATACCTCGCTCTATAAAGAAGTTTTTTAATTCCAATTGGAGACTCTTGTGCTGCTGTTGCTACTGATTTTTACTTGACTTTTCTTGTACTTGAGTGTTCCTACGACCTCTTACGACTTCCTTCATAATTTTTTCATCTCTGCCCACTGTTAGCTTCCTCCAAGCTCCTTTTCGATCGAGTTGGTGCACTGTCATTCTTCATGTCTGGTGCAATGCCCTAGCTTCTACTACAACGAGCTTCATCGGAAAGGAAGACCTGCTTTTTAGGCACATGTCGATTTTGCTCTAAGCTTCCTCTCAGCCTTCCTGCCACTAGTGCGAGCTTCCTCTAGCTTCGAGAGCCTCTTCGCAGCTCGAGCTTCCTCCAGCGGGGGGAGGGGTGCCACCGCGCGGTGCACGACCTCGTAGGGGCGCGACCACTCGGGGAAAGGGGTGCGGCCGCGCACGACGCGCAACCTGGGGGCCGCACGGGCTGCCCTCACGCCCCCATGCAGGCCGTTCTCGTGAGAGCAGTCTGCGCGGACGTGCGGTGGCCGCGTGCACATCGGTTGTGCGGGGTGCGGCCGTGCGAGATCGGGCGCGAGTTCGGTGCGTCCTGTTTGTCTTCTTGGGCGCTTGATACTGGTCTGGTTCGGCTCAGATTTTTCATGAGGGGTTAGGGGATATCTGCGGGCTGCGAATATAGGCTTTATACGCGGATTTTCCTGTAGCAGTTAGATTTAACCCAACAGCTACAGGAAATCGCATTATTAAAAAAACCGAACCGCGATGACAATTTTACTGCGGGGCGGCCAGCGACTACGGGCTCGCCGGCCCCTGACCGTTCTGAGTTTGTAGGCGTCCATGCCGACGACACAGAGCGACCGACGAGCCCACTGTCGCTGACCGCCCCACTGTTATAATTTTTTTTACAGCGGGGCGGTCGGCGAGCCCACAGCCGCTGGCCTGCCCGTTGTCAAGCGCAAAGCCCTTCCCTGCGTATATAAGCAATATACGTGGGCAACGTATAAACAGTTTTTTCATATATATATATATATATATATATATATATATATATATATATATATATATATATATATATATATATAACTCTGCTCCTATGGTTACGCGCCATAGTACTCGGCCCGTGACGACAGGATTTACCCGCACCCGACTGGCTTCACTCGCCCACTACAAATCGCTGCGGGCTACGCCCGTGCTCGATGCTCTCGTTCGGCCTTTGGCCGCATCAAGGCGGGCTTCGCCCGCCAGGGCACAGGCTTTGTCAATGCTCGATAAGTCGTTACAGGTTGCGCCCGCAACACATGCACGTGAATACTCAAAATGAAAGTAAAAAATCTACATCATGATTACAATTTTTATTTTGTAAAATAATGTCCGTTTCTACGTACAAAAATTAATTTTTCTCCCTCCCTCCTCATTTTTATTTCACATTCTTTATAACTCTAAGATTAGTAATAATTTATATAAAAATAATAATATGTTTAGATTATAATATGTTAAATTATTTATTATAAATTATATAAAACATGCCCGCAAGACGTGCACATAAAGACTGGGCCTGGAAAGCCTACCTGGGCCCGGCCTTGAAAAAGCCTGGTTAGGTCTGGGCCCGCGTAGGCCTGGTCCAGGCCCAGGCCAGTCCTGAAGGGCCTAAAAAGGCCTGAAATCTAATGATTTGTTTGGCCTGGTGCCCGACCCGGGCCAGGCCCAGGCTAGGCCCGATCCTAGGCTTTGCCTGGATCTGGGCCCAGGCCAATGTCTCTTTAGACTCTAATTAAAGACGTACGGGCAAAATGCAGGCATACCGGCAACCCGTTTTCGGGGTCAAGATGGTTTCAAATCGAAAATTGATCAACATAAAAGATGTAGATCTCGGCGATACGAACAACTTTCATGTCGATCACTTTTTGATTTGGAGCCGTATGGGACCTCGATGTGGGCCCCAAAATCTGGGGCGCGGTACGCTTTACTGTAGCAATTCCGCCGCCCCAGATTTCGGGGCCCAAATCGAGGACCAAGACGGCTCCAAATCAAAAGGTGATCAACATGAAAGTTGTTCGTCTCACCGAGATCTACAACTTTCATGTTGATCACTTTTCGATTTGAAGCCTCTTGACCCTTGTCCAAACACCCGTACGCCCGCACTAGAGTAACCCCCTATTTAAAATTTATTAAAACTTATTATCATTATAAAATTTAAATAATTTTTTTTATATAAAAATGAGTGTCATTAATGTCAGCCAATTAATGTCAATTGGCTGAACTTAGGCTGAACGAGAGATTTATAACGCTGGAACTACAATAACATGCTAGATTGCCGCTGAACAGTGAACTAGGCCCGGGCTTGGGCCTGACCCGGCCTGGGCTTGCCCGATAGGCCTTACCAGACCCTCTTTTTGGAGGAGAGTCTGGGACCGGCCTGGGCCTGGCAAAAGTCAAGACTGGGCCTGGTCCTGGACTGATAAAAGCCCGGGCCTAGCAGGCCCGGGCCTGGCCTGCGCCTGACCGGCCTTATGTGCACGGCTACCCGCAACCCTCTGCTAGAAAAATAATAATTTTATCTCTCTCTCCGCCATCTCTCTCTCTCACTCCGCTCTTATTTCACCCGCCCCCTCTGACACACTCTCTCCCTCCTCTCTCTCTCTCCCCCTCTCCCCCACTTTCTCTCTCTCTCCCTTCCCTCCCATTCCTGCAGCAATTTTAAGAGCAATATAATAGAGCATACCTCCCGCCGCCTGTGCCGCCTGCTGCTCCTCTCTCCCCCTCTCTCCTCTCTCCACTCTCTCTCTCTTTCTCTCTCTCCCCCTCATTTTCTCTATCTGTCCGGTCCTTTCTTAGCAGTAGGTTTAGGAGGGCTATGATTATTTCTTTATTACTTTCTTTCACATTTTTTATTGAATGACTCAGATCAAATATTTGGTTTGTATTTAATGATCTAGATCGTTTTCAGAAATTCAAACATACATCTTTATATATTATACAAGTGACAGGCACGGGCTCCGCCCCCTACGACCAATCGCGACAGTATCTTGACCCGTGCGGTGGGCTTCACGCGCCCCCGGCACGGGGCTCTGCCTCTACGACCAACTCTGACAGTTCCTCGACCACGCCGCGCCCACCGCTCACAAATAGAATGCACAATAATTTTATAACAATTTATTAATATAAAATATAATTACACATTACAATTAATATAAATGATGGTTATCCTGTCTTTCTTTTTCTCTCTCTCCCATGTGAAAGTTAAAGGTTGCTCTCCTCTCGCTCCCTCTCTCTTCTTTTACTCTCCCCACTTTATTTTATTATGTTGATTAATGGTTGCGGCCCCCCCTCTCCCCTCTCTTTTTTTCTCATATTCTTTATGACATGTGAAATGATAGTCTGTCATAATAGCTTTAGGAGATCTTCTAAATTTTTGTTGTATTTTATGAAATTTCATCATTATTTAAATTTTGATATATGACATAATTACATAAATGAGAACGAATTTTCATAATTTTTTGTAATATTTGTTAAGTCATTATATTTGACTTTCCTATAATTAGTATCGAGTGACAGTGCACAGGGGCCCCCGTGCCCCGCACGATAGTACTTGACATGCAGCGACGGGATTCACCCAGCCCCGGGTGGGCCCCGCTTCGCCCCCCCCCCCACTAAATTTCTTTTGTATTTTATAGAATTTCATCATTATTTTAAATTTAGATATATGATGTAATTACATAAATGGGCATAACATTTAACGAATTATTATTATTTTTTTTATATTTGTTAAGCCATTATATAGTGTATATATATATATATATATATATATATATATATATATATATATATATATATATATATATATATATATATATATATATATATATATATATATATATATAGAGATAGAGAGAGAGAGAGAGAGAGAGAGAGAGAGAGAGAGAGAGAGAGAGAGAGACGAGTGACAGTGCACAGGGGCCCCCGTTCCCTGCGCGATAGTCCCGACACGCAGTGGCAGGCTTCTTCCGGCCCCGTAGAGGCCTCGGCTCCCCCCCAGTGCGCCTCCACCCCACGAGCGTGACCCGGGCGCCTTGCCTGCCCCCACACTTCTAGGCCTCCTAAAATTCAGGTTAGGGCTTGAGTGGTGCATGGAGGTCCTAGTGTGACCCAGATTAAACTCAGGGAAACTGTTATGTACACCCCCAATGTGCACAAGTCAACGTAGGCCAATTCACACTCGCATGAAATCACCACCTCAAGATAAGTTCACTAACACTTCCCTAACCCTAAGAGAGAGGCAACAGAGCAATGAATTCAAGCCTAGGTCAATCAAGTGGGCCAAATCGACCAAAGTCAACTTTAAGTCAATATAGGTCAAACTTTCACCTAAAAGATCTCATTGACCTCAAAAGCTAAAATTGACCCCACCTTTAGCCTTGTAATGTCATTAGGGGCCAAGTGGCATGGACCCAAAAGCCCCATCATGGGATCACCAAGTTGACCGATTTGACCAAAGTCAAACCGACCATATTTAGGTCAAAATCACACTATTTGGTAAAGTGAGCCCAATTGGGGCATCACTATGATCCAATCAACATTGAGTGATGTCAAGGGGCTCAAGACATACCCCTCAAACCAGTCAACCCATCAAGTTGACAAAGTCAACCCCAAGGTCAAACATGATCAAATTAACTCTAAAGGCTAAATGAGAGTTAGAGCCAATTCAAGTGGGCTAAGGCCTTGCCCAAGGCCCATCCTAAGGCACACTAAATATTCAGATTTATTTAATCCGATTTATGATTTTAATTAGGGGTTTAATGGGGGTAATTAGGAGGGAAGTTTTATTTAGAGGGGGGAATAATGGAGGGAGGCCAAGTGACACTCCCTTCTTCTTTCCCAACCCCTCTTTTCATCTCCTCTGATGAAGAGGAGGTTTTCAACAGTTATAGGCCGGCCACCATCAAGGAGGGTCTTTAATGGCCACGACCATAACCCCATAACTTGGATCTCCTATATAGAGGCCTCCAAAGCTCTATTCAACCCTTTCATAACCTTCAGAAGCTCCATGTCAGTCGAAATCGACTCTTGGATAGCTGCAAATGGTGGAGAATCGAGATCAGTAGAGGTTCGCAGGAAAATACCCCTCTGGCGGCCGGGCTACTGTCGGGCGATACAGAGGTGGTGGATGGGGTGTCCGGCCAGGGAGGGGGCTGGATCGCCAACAAATGGCTTGGAAAACGGCTCCAGGTCGGCCTGATCTCAGCCTTAGGCTAGAGGAGGAAGATGAAATCACCACCGTTGATTTGTGCTAATATTAATTATTATATATATTTTGTCCCATTTAATATGCACTTTTTGATGCTGAAAAATGAGGCCCTTAAGTGCCGAATCATAAAAAGTGACCAACATGAAAAAGGTAGCTCTGTGAGTTTAATTTAATTAGAAGTTTAAATCAGGTCATTTAGAGCACTGTAGCTTCATGTAGGACAATTCTTGTGGGACTGGTCCTTAGGGAAGGATAATCACTATTTTTTAATAACTTTTAATTGGGTATGAGGATTGACTTGAAATTTGGGGCATGTACGAATATACTATAGATACACCTACAATCAAAAATGGATATTTTTGGATAACATTTTTCTATATTTTTAGGAAAAATGTGATTTTTCATAAAAGTGAAATTATTTTGTGAATCTTAAACATAATGACCTCAAATTTTACTCAGAGGCTCATTAGTCTGTACAAAACTCTGCTAAAAATCTCAAGTTTATTAGACCTCAGCAGGTTGGTGAATCTACTTTGCATGTGGTTGTGTTATATGAGATTTGGGGTTGCAAATAGCCAAAAGAGGAAAAATGGGGATTGAGGCTCATCAGACTAGTGGGATGCCCTTGGAGCTTGGGAATGGATTTATGATGATGGAATACACCATCCAAAATGACATTAGGTTTTTTTTAAAAAAATAAACCTAGGTATTTAATTTATTTTAGTTTTGGCATCATTTTAAATTAAGGAAATAAAAGTGAGCAAACCAACTTAGAAAATTCTAAGACTATGCCACTAGTGTTGTACTGACATAGTACACCTCAAGTATTTATTTAAGAATTTTTGGGAATTTTTATCTAGGCAGTTTAGTTAAACGTACTGTTATGCCCATTTGGTAATTCTATTTAAATCATGATTAATTCTACTTAGAAAATTATGAGAGTTCTACATGATCTTTTTTATAATTTTAAGAGGCTCTGTGAAATATCTTAGAATTTTTGAAATCATAATTATGGAGTTTTATTGAATAGTGACATTGTAGGAATATGTGTACTTTACTTAAATTATTAGATAAATCTGTTTAGAAAACTATCATCCTCTGACATTTGGCTTTATTTGTCAATTATTACCTCAAGAAAATTTATGGGAGTTATTTACCTAGTTTTTCAAGTACTTCCTTTGAATTGTGACCTAAAGGTCCTATTTTTGGAAAAATTATATTTGTCACTATATGTCATTAAGAAATTAAGGAATTTTTTCAAGAGTCATTGTTACTCAAGATGATGTTAGGATAATTTTATCTTGCTGGTTTGATAAAATAAAGTGACACTTCATGTTCAAAACCACATGTAATAATATTTTAGGAAAATTATAATAGATATTTATTATTTTATAAAAATTATAAATATCTGAAATTAAGTCTAAGATGTCATGATAGGTCTCAGGAAATAATCTTAGGGCATATGGTCAAGTATTTGGAGGATTCCTATTCATACACACATACAAGTTCATATGACATGCATTTAGAAATTTTGGGAAATTAGTAATTCAGCGATTGGTGCTTTGGAGAGGTCGCAGACTTAGTAACCCTAGGAGTAGGTTTGGTTAAGGGTAACATAACATTACTAAGTGCCTTGAGAAATGGAACGATGAGCTTCAGCACATCATAGTTCCTAGTACCGCTGCGAGCCCTTCAAAGGGTAGACCTCGGGAAGTTCAAGGTTAACCATAAATCGTTAGGTAATCCGGAACTTAGACAAGAGTAGTCTCATAGGATTATAGAATATTGTAGCAATCTCACCCACATGTGGGTTGGAGTGATATTGGACTTGTTAGTCCTCCGAGCTGGAGGCTTTGGTGGTTGGTCGATATCAGGACGGCTTAGTCTTGCTAGCTGGGGGCTCGGGAGGGTATTGTTATACCTGATTTGTGTTTATGTAGTGGGTCACTTGGTAGTGGTCCAGTTGGCAGACAGACGGAAGTACGATGACTCTGTTGCAGAGTGTAGACCTTTGAAGAGACCGGCACGATGTTTATACCGAGGTCTGGAGGACTATATCCCATAAGAGCACACCCGATCACAGAATACTGGTAGTTGCCAACAAGAGTTTGTAGAGGCTCCACTGTTGTGTTCTTAGTGTTGGGGCGTACGAGAGGCCTAGACCTGGTAGTGTGCCTACCCGCCTAGGAGTGGAGACACCCGCTCCACTATCAAAATGAACCACAATGGTCGGTACCCTGAGAGGTTGCCCACCTCAAAAAAAGTGGGGATGCATGAAAGGTCTGTGCACATAGTCATGTGTGTGAGTTACATAATCATTACATTGCATAACATAACATAACATACGCAGTTGTAGATCCTCATCATATAAATTAGTATGAGCTCTTTTATATAATGAGTTATTATTTCAGAATCCTTAACTTATATGTTTGTATGAACATCCATATAAGTTTGAGTACGCTTTTGTAATGGTAGTGTACTTGCTTTACTTTATTAGTTTTACCTAGCTTCTCTTACTGTACTTTTATACTGTGTTAATTGTTGTTCTTCTTTACTGCTCAAACTGATATATAACTGTTAAAAAATTATATATATGTTATTGTCATCTCATTGTACATTCTGCTGTTATTGGTCCTGCGCTTTCTTCCTCCCGCGCGATGCCTAGGAGTCACGGGGGTGAGGCGGGGACGAAGCAGCTGAGTCTAGTTTGACCGAACGTCGTTTGACCACATCATTTTAGGGACACGTGGAGACGCCACCGCAGTTCCACCGGGCGAAGCCAGAGATTGAGACCCCAGGATCTGAGGAGCCGGAGCCGCGCATTATCACTACTACCCGACATCAGGTTGATGATTATATGGTTTACCTTACACATTATTAGTTAAGAGAGAGAGAGAGACTGATATTTTATGATGTTTATGTATCCGACATAATCTCTATTACTCGTACTCTTATTTATTTCATGTGAAACTTTTGATTGGATATTTATTAAATCTATGTTGTGCGGGCGGGCCCTGCTCGCACCCCCGTCAGGGCTTCGTGTAAGTAATTTTAGTTTGAACTAACTTTTTAATAATGTAATAATTTGAATAAAGCAAAAGTAAATTTTTAAGACATGTAATTTTTAAATAATAGAAAGTAATAAAAAACGAAACAATATTAAAAAAAATGTAAAGAACATTATTAAAAGTTTAAAGAATAACATACATTAATAATTTAATAACGAGCCCACTGTTTTATCTTATATCCATAATTTAATAATTTTATCTAAATTATTTGAGAGCCATCCGCAGTTGCAATCAGCAGGACAACGGTGGGACCCACGTTTCACACTATGAGTAGTGTTTTATAATCCAACGTCGTGAATTAGGAATGATTAGTTGTGTTTAAATAACAACATGGAGTTTAATGTTTTAAATCTAACAGGGGGAGGCAAGCAGTTGGGCTCCACTATGCAGAGTTGGCTAGTTAGATGAGCGGCCCATTTTCTTCAGTATGGGCTGACTAGCCCTTGCGCCCTGTGGCGTGTGCTCGCTCGGGTAAGGGTTTTGATTACTTAGTACACTTTAAAAGATTTTTTTTCCTACCTTCAAGGATAAAATAGTAAATTCATATTAAAGGGTAAGAGCCCTAAAAAATTTATAGGCTTATGAGACCCAATCGTGGTAGGTTTATGAGACCTACAAAAATTATATGAACTGTCTTGATTCGACTGTGTGATCGAGCGGCTGAGATCTTATGATCTGATCAGATCGAATGATTCAGATTTATCTGATGGTGGTCGGTGTTACACAGCGATAAATCTTTATATATATATATATATTTATATATATACATATCAAATGCGGGATTAAGGCTGTACGACCATGCGAGCGAGAGAAAACAGCCGGTGGATTAATCTTGGAGTTTAATCGGATGGCTCATGTGTTGTCGCCACTCGCCAGGTTCAGCTCCAGCGCATCTGAGCGCCAGCGAACTCAGCGGCGGCCAGCGGCTTCAGGCTCGCCGACCACCGGCAGCCCTGGGTCCGTCGGCGTCCGCTGAGTTCAGAAGCTTGCAAATGCTTCTCATTCCATGAAATGAGAGAGGAGGAGATGGATCCATGGCGGATCTGTCGCCCATTCTTGGTCCGCCCTGGGCGAGAGAAAGGAGGCAGGGTGGTGGGTCGTCGTTCGTCGAGAGGGAGGCCAAGTATTCGCCGGCTTGATCATCCCCTAATCGTACGGCACTGCACACCCGCCCGCACGCCCGCATTTACCACCCGCCCGTACCTGATATCACCTATATATATATATATATATATATATATATATATATATATATATATATATATATATATATATATATATATATATATATATATATATATATATATATATATATATATATATATATATACGAGTGCCCGACATAGGGCTCCGCCCCTATGGCCATCTGTGACAGTAACTGACCAGCGACGCGTGCTTCGCCCGCCCCGACGGGTCGCAGCCTCGACACGGGGATCCGCGCCTATGGTCATGCACGACAGTACCTGGCCAGCGACGACGTGCTTTACTCGCCCCGACGGATCGTTGTGCGCTGCTCCCGCAACATATACATGAGTACTCAAAATGACCGTAAAAAATATAAATTAATATTACAATATTTATTTTATAAAAAAATATATTCTTATAGATAAAAAAATTATTTTCTCTCCCTCTATTCATATTCATCCCTCTCTCTTTCCCTTTCCCTCTCCACGGCACACTTTTCTCCTCTCCTTTCTTTATAATGTTAAAAGTGACAGGCACGGACCTTCGGCCCTGGGAGCATTCGACGGGGGTGCGACAATCAGTAGGGTGCAACATTCGGCTGGGTGCGACATTCGCCGGGATGCGACATTCGCCGGTAGTGCGACATTTGTCGTGGGAACGACATTTGTCGTGGACGGCGACATTTGCCGTGGGCGACAACATTTGCCGTGGGCGGTGACATTTGTCGTGGATAGTACCCGCCCATATGGCCTCGCACGACAGTACCCGACCGACGACGGCGTGCTTCGCCCGCTCCCGGCGGGCTTCGCCCGTCCGCAGCTGGCTCCGCCCGACCCGCAACATATATATATGAGTACTCAAAATGACCGTAAAAAAATATAAATCAAGAATACAATTTTTATTTTGTAAACAAATTATGTTTTAACGTTAAAACATTAATTTTTTTCTTGTCATTCCTACCTAGAGACAATAGGTTTAGGGTATCTAATGTTTTTATTTTTTGTACTTTAATATTGTAAAGTTGTGTAATTACTTAAAAGGATATTGCCTTTATAATATACTAATATAAAGTTCGATATAATTGTGTAATTATGAACCAACTATAAGGACAATATAGAGACATCAGACAATGTTTCATCAAAGAGTAGTTTTAGTATAATAGTAGAAATATATATAATAATATATATCTTGCCACCACTCTTCTCCTCTATCGTTCTTTCTCATCCGCCCTCTCTCCCTCTCTCTCCTCTCTCTCCTCTCTCTTTCTCTCTCCATCTCTTTCTCTCTCTCTATGTTGGCACGAATCCACCACCGCCCTCTCCCTCTCTCTTTCTCGCTCTCTCTCCATCTCATTTTTCACTCGTCTCTTCACCTCACTCTCTCTCTCTCCATCTTCTCCCTCCTCTTTCTCTAGCTATAGGAGCTCTAGCTTTTTCTTTTTTATCCATCTGATAAAAATCAACAGTGTTTAAATTCTGGAAATACATCCGACGGTCACAAATGTTTCAATAGCTTTTAAATACATTGAGTTAAAAAGCTAGATGATATATCTTTATAAGTACATAGTAAAGATATATATGTACAACCCCATATTCGCTGAGTCAGACCAGGAGGCGCAATGGTCACAATTGGGTTAGCCGAAGGAGTTCCCGCCCTAAAGAAGATCTCGCCCAGGTTGGCGGGAGCGATCGCGCCAGATCGTCGATCCAAGATCGGCGAGCGCAACTGAATCGTCGAACGGAGAACAGCGGGCCAAGATCGTCGAGCGCGGCCAGCGCGGGAACGCTTGCGCTTGCGCCAGACTCTAATCTCAAAGGGCTCTCGCCCGTAAGCCGGCGAGAGCGTTCGCGCCAGGCTCTGGACAGGAGATTCTCGGCTCAGCTCTCGCCGAGTGAGTCTCAGGGCCTTGGGTAAAATGTCCTAATTACCCTCAGGCGAATTGACCCCTGTGCCCTCAGAAAAACAACGGGATTCGGCTATTGGCAGACCAACTAGGGGATTTTCAGTAATTTCAGGTCAGCACAATGCTATAAATAGACCCATAAGGGCTCCTTAGAAGGCAAGCTGTCATTACCTCTCAAATTACAGTGCTTTCTGAGGAGCTCCTAGCCCAGCTTTGGCTTTGGAGGGGAAGCTCTCAGAGATCTTCCGGGTGTGAGGTGGGACCTCCCTAATGAGGCTTTGGGTCAGTCCTAGGTCCTTTGAATCCAGTCGAGGGTTGAGACTTGAGAGAAGTAGGTTTTGGCTGCACCCCCTTTTCTTCGAACTCCCGTTGAGGTCATATTTGGCTTCAACAGTTCTGGTGTGGTGAGCGTGGAAGGCAGCCGATTCAAGAAAGCCTTGAGTTTTGTCCCATGGCTGGAGGTGAAGGTGAAGGGTCAGGTTCTGGAGGCTCCCCCACCCGGGGAGAGGAAGCGACAAAGAGGATGCTGGATGAATTCAGGCGAGAGGTCCTGCAGACGATCAGTTTGGCCTTCTCGGCCAGGGGCGAGTGGGCCACCCCTCAGGTCCCGATAGAAGAGGTCCCGCTCTTGGGCGAGAACGCCCCAGGGCAGCGCCCGAGAAAGGATGTCCCGGGGGAGGCTGGCGAGAGAGATGTGGCGGCGCGGGAACTCTTCCCAGGCCAGAGCCAGCGCCCGGGCAAGGAGGCGCTGACGGATCTGGGCGAAAAGGAAGCGACAGTGCGAGAGCTCTTCCTAGGGCACGGTCTCGCGGATCGGGCCAGTCAGTCGAGGCCGCGGGACGTACCCTCTCGCCAGGCAGGAGGCGAGAGCCCATTTAGCGAGCTCATCATCTCAGCTCCGGTACCGGAGGGGTTCCGAGAGCCTGACATGTCCTACTACTCTGGGAAGGATGACCCTGTACATCACGTACAGTGGTTCGAGGACGTTGTATCGATAAGGCAGATGACGGATGCCTTCAAGTGTCGGCTATTTGCCATCACGTTGAAGGAGAAGGCCCGGGACTGGTTCCACCAGTTGCCAGCAAGATCAATCTACTGTTTTGAGGATCTGCGAAGAAGTTTCCTGTTGAGGTTCTCGACCTCGAAGAAGCGGAAGAAGGAAGCGGAGTGCCTGTTTGCGGTGAGGCAGAAGCCGGATGAGACGCTGGGTCGCTATGTCGACCGGTTTCAGGAAGAGATCCTCCTGGTCCAGGAGGTCCCAGGGTATGCATTGATGTTGGCCTTCACCCTGGGGCTGAGACCGGGATTCTTTAGCACGGAATTGAAGAGAGTGCCTCCCCTCTCCTTTGAGGAGCTCATGGAGAGGGCGGCAAAGGTGATTGACTTCGAGAGATCAAACCCAGCATTCGCCAGGAAGTTGGCCAGGCTGGCGGAGGACGACGTGAAGGAACCAGCAGCAGGAAGACAGAAGGAGCCGAGGGAACAGGGGGAGCAAAGGGAAGAAAAGGAGAAGGGAAGAGCCCTGAAGTTTTGGGCAGCAGCAGGGATGGGGGGCCCGGGAGCCGAACAACCGGTTAGGTTGGAGGCCTCAGGAGGGTCGCCCCCAAGGCCAAGGAGGAGGCTACCAGGGAAGAGATAATCTACGGGAACCCCGGAGGTTCGATCAACCGGCATGGAGGCAGGCGCCGGGGGGTCGTGCCCACCGCCGCAAGAGGCCATGGAAGTGGGAAGAGGAAGATGAGCGGGGAGAGGAGCTCGAGGAGGAGGAAGAAGAGGGAGAGGAGAGGGAAGAAGGGGCGGGGAGACGTTGCTTTTTTTGTGACTTCTACCAGGAGGAAGGTCACGCAACGGCCACCTGCCCGGAGTTCTTAGAGTTAAGAGAAGCAAGAGGAGTAGGGAGGCAAGATCTACCGGTGAGGATAGTAGAGGTGCAGCAGGGCGAGGTGGAAGATAGGTGCGAAGATCGGGTAGATGTAGGTACCCGGGGAGGAATCGGGGTGATTCACGGAGGAGTGGGGATTGAGGCAACCCGCAAGGGGAGCCTGCAAACCATATACCGAAGGGGGGTCGCCTATACCTCCCAGGTTCCCCCACCAAAAGAAAAGATCACTTTCTCGTCATCAGACATGCCAGACTATGAGGATCCATTCTGTGACGCCTTGGTGATCCAGACGGCGGTGGAAAATTATACGGTCTCGAGGATACTAGTAGATAACGGGAGCTCGGTGAATGTCGTCTTCAAAAAGGCCTTCGATGAGATGAGGGTAAAGGGGAAGAGGATCCTGGCCTCGGATGGACCGTTGTTCGGATTCTCCGGGGAGAGGAAGGAAGTGGAAGGGGGAGTAGGGCTGCACGTGAAGTTGGGGGGCGTGTCACGGAACTGCAGGTTCGTGATCGTGGACGCCCCAAGCAGCTATAATGCCATCTTTGGGCGCCCCTCATCAGCGCCTTTCGCTGCGTCCCCTCCTCGTTACATCAATGCCTCAAGTTCAACAATGGGGGGGTGCAGGTCAGGGTAAGAGGGGACCCGAAGGTGACAAGACAATGCTACGTTACAACAGTCAACACCATGTCATGGATGGCAGAGGCAGAGGGGTTGGAGATTGAGATGGCGACACTTGAGGAGGTCGTTGAGGAAGAGGGAATGGGCCTAGAGGACGCAAGAAAGATAGTTGAAGAGGAAGTGGGAGAAGGGAGACTGGGAAGCAGCAAGGAGATGTGCAGGTGGTCCGGGGGGACGAGGAGCAGGAGAGCCCAGGAGGGGTGATGGAAGTAGGAGAACAAGCGGTAGGAGGAGTTGAGGGAGAGGCCCCGAGGAGCGTGGGGGTCGAGCAGCAGCAGGAGGGGCTGGTAGAAGCGATGGAGATTGAGGAGGAGGTAGAAAGGGGAGAGCTGGAGCTGGAGGAAGAGGCAAGGGCCGGCTGGGAGCAGTCGCGGCTGGAGCCGGCCGAAGAAGTGATGGAGATGGAGGTCTTCACCAGCGCAGGGAAAGTGCAAAGGGTGCGGGTCAGCGGGGGCTTGAGTCCCGAGGCCCGGGAGCAAGTGCGGGCTTGCATTCAAGGCAACGTCGACATCTTCGCCTGGAGCGCGGCGGACATGCCGGGCATTGACGCAGACGTGGCCTGCCATCGCCTGAACTTGGACCCCCGCACTCACCCCATACGCCAGAAGATGAGAGCCATCGCCACCAAGCTGGAGGAGCCCATTCGCGAGGAGGTCAGGAAGCTCCTGGAGGCTGGTTTCATCTCGGAGATCCAGTATCCGGGCTGGATCTCGAATGTGGTAATGGTTAAAAAAGGAGGTGGTAAATGGAGAATGTGTATTGACTTTTCTTTGTTAAATAAATCATGCCCTAAGGATTGCTACCCCCTGCCTCGGATCGACGCGCTGGTTGATTCAGCCGTCGGTTTTTCTATCATGAGCTTTTTAGATGCTTTTTCAGGTTATCACCAGATCCGGATGCACCCACCTGATACCAAGGATGTTTCCTTCATCACGAGGGAGGGATGCTTCAGTTACAAAATGATGCCCTTTGGGTTAAAGAACGTAGGGGCTACCTATCAGCGCATGATGGATCGAGTCTTCCGGGATCAGAGGGGGAGGAACTTGGAGGTCTACGTCGATGACCTAATGATCAAAAGCAAGTGCATGGTTTCGCACCTACAAGATCTGGAGGAGACATTCGCCACCTTAAGAAGGTTCAAGATGAGGCTGAACCCCTTGAAGTGTGTCTTCGGGGCCAGCTGCGGAAAGTTCCTCGGGCATCTTCTGACTCCGGCAGGGGTGGAGCCCAACCCGGACAAGGTAAATTCCATCCTGGATTTGGAGTCACCTCGCGACGCCAAGGAGGTCCAGCGCTTGACAGGCAAGCTGGCTGGGCTTTAGCAGGTTCCTCTCCAGGGCAGGAGACAAGTGTTCTTCATTCTTTAAGGTGCTAAGGGGGAATCAAAGGTTTGAGTGGACAACCGAGTGCGAAGAGGCCTTCCAAGGGCTGAAAAGGCAACTCTCTCAGGCTCCTCTGCTTCAGAGCCCGAAAGAAGGGGAGGACCTGACCTTGTACCTCGGAGTAGGAGCGGAGGCGGTGAGCTCCGTCCTAGTGAGGGAAGAAGGAAAGAAGCAGCTGCCCATCTACTACGTCAGCCGGATATTGAGGAAAGCAGAGCTCCGCTACCCCATCCTTGAAAAGCTCGCTTACGTCTTGATCATCTCGGCAAGGAAACTCCGACCGTACTTTCAAGCACATTCGATTAGGGTGGTGACCGACCACCCTCTTCGCAAGATCTTCGAAGGAGTGGAGCACTCGCGGAGACTGGCTAAGTGGTCCATTGAGCTAAGTGAGTTCGACATCTCTTTTATCTCAAGACTCTCCATCAAGGCACAGGCAGTGGCGGACTTCCTAGCAGACTACATAGTTGAAGTCGAGGGGGGAGAGCAGCAACCTTGAGAAGCATGGAAGTTGATGGTGGATGGGGCCTCGGGAAGGCACTCCCTCGGGGCAGGGGTGGTATTGACAAGTCCTCAGGGGGTAACCATAGAGCAAGCAGTCATTTTACATTTTCCCGTAACCAACAATCAAGCGGAGTACGAGGCCGTGATCGTCGGCCTTCGCTTGGCAAGGGAACTGGAGATCCAGGATGTGGAAGCTCTCACGGATTCCAAGGTAGTAGCGTCGCAGATCCGGGGAGAGTTTGAAGCTCGGGAGCCTACCCTCATCAAATACCTCTCCAAGGTAAGGGCGATCATCGGAGGGTTCCGATCATTCTCAATTCAACACGTTCCAAGGGAAGAAAGCGTAGCCGCCGATCGATTAGCCAAGTTCAGACCTCGGGGAGGATGGATCTTGACGGAGCTATTTCGACCGGCTATCAAAGAAGGAGAGTTGATGGTGGTAGATCGGCAACCCTCATGGGTGGATCCATTTGTGACCTTCCTAACCACCGGTGTACTTCCTGAGGGGACCAAGGTCTGGAGAAGCTTCAAGCGCAAAGCAGCTCACTACTTAATGATGGAGGGGGGCCTGCATCGTAAGATGTTGTCAGGGCTCCTAGCTAGATGTGTGACCGAAGAAGAGATCCCGAAGATATTGAGGGAGGTGCACTCGGGCGAGTGCGGCAGCCACTCTGGAGGAAGGACGCTGGAGGCAAGGGTGGTCAGGCAGGAGTACTTCTGGCCCACCCTAAGGAAGGATGCCACGGAGTTTGCGAGGAGGTGTCAAAAATGTCAGCTCTACGCCCCCCTTCAGCTCTTGGCAGCCCAGAGGCTCTGAAGTATCACGACACCGTGACCGTTCGCCATCTGGGGAATGGACTTAGTTGGGCCCTTTCCTCCGGCTAGTGGACAGAGGAGATTCCTCTTGGTCATGGTCGATTATTTCTCGAAGTGGCTGGAGGTTAAAGCCTTGGCCAAGGTCACCTCGCAGGTCATAAGGAACTTCGTCTGGGGGGAGATCATTTGCAGACATGGGTTGCCCCAAGCAATAGTGACAGATAACGGCCCCCAGTTTGCCAGCGAGGAGTTCATCAGCTTCTGTGCCCAACTAGGGATAGATCTCCGGTTTGCCTCCGTCCACCACCCCCGGAGTAACGGCCAGGTGGAAGCGGCAAACAAAATCATTGTGAACCTACTAAAGAAAAAGGTGGAAAACTTAAAGGGGAATTGGGTGGAGCAGCTCCCCTCGATCCTGTGGGCCCTGCGAACGACCCCGAACACGGCCACCGGTGAGACCCCCTTCAAGCTCTCTCATGGGTGTGAGGTCGTCCTTCCAGTAGAGTTCGAGGTCCGGTCCCCGCGAGTCACAGCCGCGGGCGAAGGAGACGAGACTTGGAGGTTGGAGAATGAGGAGGGGCAACGCCTCTCGTTGGATATGGTGGAGGAGTTGCGAGACGTGGCGGCTATCAGGCAAGAAGAGATCAAGCGGCAAATGGCCAAGCATTTTGATAAGCATGTCATGGTCAAGCAGTTTACTGAAGGGGATCTGGTGCTGAGAAAGGTTGGCGCAGCAGGAAGGTCGGCTCCCGTGGGCAAGCTCCACCCGAACTGGGAAGGTCCATACATAGTGAAGGAAGTCCTCGGAACAGGAGGATACTACCTCCAGGACTTGGAAGGGAGGGCCCTAAGCCACACCTGGAGCGGTGATGACCTAAAACGCTTCTACCCATGAATGGGGATGGATGTAGCCATGTATCTCAAAAATAAACTTATTATACTACATCGATTGATTTTCCCTTAACTATTGTCAAATTTTTCATAATATAACATAATTATGTGTTTTGTAATACCCCGAGCTCGGCTCGGCCCCAGGTAGACCTGCTGCGCAGGCTCTCATCTAGCTGGCAGGTCCGAAGGCTCGCCTGTGGGGGATAGGTTTGGTTGGATTGAGAACGTCATCGGCACCCCGAGCTCGGCTCGGCCCCAGGTAGACCCGCTGCGCAGGCTCTCATCTAGCTGGCAGGTCTGAAGGCTCGCCTGTGGGGGATAGGTTTGGTTGGATTGAGAACGGCATCGGCACCCCGAGCTCGGCTCGGCCCCAGGTAGACCCGCTGCGCAGGCTCTCATCTAGCTGGCAGGTCCGAAGGCTCTCCTGTGGGGGATAGGTTCGGTTGGATTGAGAACGTCATCGGCACCCCGAGCTCGGCTCGGCCCCAGGTAGACCCGCTGCGCAAGCTCTCATCTAGCTGGCAGGTCTGAAGGCTCGCCTGTGGGGGATAGGTTTGGTTGGATTGAGAACGTCATCGACACCCCGAGCTCGGCTCGGCCCCAGGTAGACCCGCTGCGCAGGCTCTCATCTAGCTGGCAGGTCCGAAGGCTCGCCTGTGGGGGATAGGTTTGGTTGGATTGAGAACGTCATCGGCACCCCGAGCTCAGCTCGGCCCCAGGTAGACCCGCTGCGCAGGCTCTCATCTAGCTGGCAGGTCCGAAGGCTCGTCTGTGGGGGATAGGTTTGGTTGGATTGAGAACGTCATCGGCACCCCGAGCTCGGCTCGGCCCCAGGTAGACCCGCTGCGCAGGATCTCATCTAGCTGGCAGGTCCGAAGGCTCGCCGGTGGGGGATAGGTTTGGTTGGATTGAGAACGTCATCGGCACCCCGAGCTCGGCTCGGCCCCAGGTAGACCCGCTGCGCAGGCTCTCATCTAGCTGGCAGGTCTGAAGGCTCGCCTGTGGGGGATAGGTTTGGTTGGATTGAGAACGTCATCGGCACCCCGAGCTCGGCTCGGCCCCAGCTAGACCCGTTGCGCAGGCTCTCATCTAGCTGGCAGGTCCGAAGGCTCGCCTGTGGGGGATAGGTTTGGTTGGATTGAGAACGTCATCGGCACCCCGAGCTCGGCTCGGCCCCAGGTAGACCCGCTGCGCAGGCTCTCATCTAGCTGGCAGGTCTGAAGGCTCGCCTGTGGGGGATAGGTTTGGTTGGATTGAGAACGTCATCGGCACCCCGAGCTCGGCTCGGCCCCAGGTAGACCCACTGCGCAGGCTCTCATCTAGCTGGCAGGTCCGAAGGCTCTCCTGTGGGGGATAGGTTTGGTTGGATTGAGAACGTCATCGGCACCCCGAGCTCGGCTCGGCCCCAGGTAGACCCGCTGCGTAGGCTCTCATCTAGCTGGTAGGTCCGTAGGCTCGCATGTGGGGGATAGGTTTGGTTTGTGGGAGATAGGTTAGGACAGGTTAGGTCTGATTTGGTTTGGACAAGGCAGGAAATGCACCAGGGACACGAAATGGAAAGAGATAAAGGTAGGAAAGGTCTCGGCCGGGATAGATCTCGGCAGGGAAATCCCCGTCAAAGAGGTCTCGCCGAGGGAGGGCTTTCGCCGAGAAGGCTCCTGTTAATATTCTCGAGCAGACAGGCGGAATCATTAGGCGACGGGCCTGAAGGAATTCGCGCAGGCTAAAGGGGGACGGTCCCGTCTTAACGGTTCGTGAGCCACGCTTCCGACTGACAGTTTGCAACAGGTTCTCGCTGATTCGTCACTAAGACTATCCTAGGGGGGTCAAGGGCCTCGGCGGAAGCATACATAGGAAGCATTCGGCCACAACAACATCAAGCACATTCACAATCAACAGGACGAGGCATTTACAATGAAAATGTTTGCAATAAATATATTATATAAGTACAAGATTAGAGCGTATCGCGCTTTACATTGTGGCGAAAAGAAAAGGAAAAGGGGCCCCTCAAGGAGACAAGCTATACCCCTCAGAGTTCCCGCTTGAGCTCCCGCTGGAGCTTTCGCCGGAGCTCTCCCCGGAGGTCTCGCCACCCGCTGCAGGGGATTTCGGGACATCCGAGGGTGGGGTATCAGGGGAGCCCGAGGGCTTTGGAATGGGCTCGAAGAGCCAGGGCGCGAGCTGTTGGGAGGTGATGTCTTTGCCCCTCCCATCCCAGCAGTTGACATCTCGCAGCGTCTCCAGCGTCAACTTGACTGTAGCCTGCGCGTTGGCCTGGAACAGCTTGTCGATGTCATAGACCGAGTAGTACCGGCTCTTCAGTCTCTCGTCCAGCGGGGGGGCCACACTCGCCTCCAGGCGCGCAATCTGCTCCCGCAGGAGGATGTTGTTGTATCGAGCTTGGGATAGCTCCTCGCGAAGCGTGGCTTGGGCGGAATCCTGAGCAGCAAAAGGTTAGCATAAAAGAGAAGAGATAAAGTAGCGAGATCAAGCGCTGTGAAAGATCTCGCTTACCCCTTCCGCCTGGCGCGAAGATAGCAGTTGTTGGGCCTCGGCCAGCTCCTTAGCCAGAGTGGCCGCCTGAGCCACCGCATCATCCCTAGCCTTGAACATATCCTGAAAATTTCGGTCTATTGTGATGCTCCGGCGAGCACACATGAGCACAAGCTCCAGCCCGCGCATCAGGGCGCGAGTGGAATCGTAAGCCAGCAGCCGGGTTGACATCCTGTCGTAGACACTGACATCTTCCCGGCTGTAGAGGCAGTAACCTAAGGCGAAAGCCTCACTGGTAACCTCGTCTTGCTCTGCCCAGCTTGGCAAGAGGGACGAGATCGAGACCTTGTTGGCGTCGGGATCCCACTGAAGCAGCGGCTTGTTCTCCGCGTCCATGCACCTCATGCCGAGACCAAAATTGCGATGGCCCCGCGGCACCTCTCCAGACAGGGGCTGGCCGGAGGTCCCGGCGGCGACTCCCTCGCTCTCTGCAGCACCAGGGGACTGAGGGTTCTCGGCAGGGGCCTCGCGGCCGCCCCTGGTGGCTACGATCTCGCTGACGGCCTGCAAGACCTCCTCAAAGGAGCGGCCTGGAGGGAGAGGTTGGGAGGGCGGCACCATAACGGCCTTGCCCTTCTCGGTATCAGTCGTCTTGGGTCTCTTGATTGGTTGAGGCGCAGGGACGCCGGGCTTTCGCTTCACGGCACCGGATGAAGGAGGCGGGGGAGGCTCTTTCCGGCAGGCATGTGCAGCGGCCTTTGCGAGAGCCAGCGGGTCTTTTGGAGGTTGGCTCCCGCCAGCACGAGCCTCATCAAAGGGTTGGCGAAGAGGGATCTCGCGCTCTCCTGCGAAAGCGACAATACTAAGTTCCAACCTTGAAGAAGACAAGGAACAACAAGATAAAGACGAGACTTTACCTTCTCCTGGAAGCACAGGGAGGAGTGAATCGACGTCTCGCCGAAGGTAGAGGACGTCGAAGTCCTTGGTTCCAAAGAACTCAAGGAGGGCTGTTGAAGTATTAGACCGGGCGGCTTGGCGGTCTGATCCAGCGGTTTGTTGACCGAGCGGCTTAGCGGTCTGATCCAGTGGTTTGTAGACCGGGCGGTCTGTCGGTCTACCTCTACGGTTTGTTCTATCCTGCTGGAGTTGCCGAGCGGTTAGCCCATCTGTCTAACCGCGCGGCCTATGCGGTCTCCATTATTCTAGCCGCTCAGTACTATAAATGTTTAGTCCCACATTGTTTGTATACTCTCTTTCTTATCTCCTCCATTCTATATAAGGGAGGCCATACCTTTGTAAATGATATCTTTTTTGGATAATAAAATTTCAATTATTCAAAAGTTTGTTCGCTTGTTCTCTACTTTTCACTTCTTGTTCTCTACTTTCTAACATGGTATCAGAGGACACGGTCATTTCCTCTTGATTCTGTGCGCCCTCTGTTGTTCGCGACTTCTTTTCCGCGCTCTGCGACTTGATTCGCGGCTTGCCCTCTCTTCTATCCGCGCGGCCTGTTTCTATCCGCGCGGCTTGTTTATGTCCGCCAACCTGTTCGCGCGGCTTGCTCCTTCTTGGTTCTCTTCTCCTTCTCCTTGTTGTCGCAGCGACCTGTTTCGTTGTCGCCGCGCTCCTTGTTCTTTCTTGCCTCTCCGACTTCCTAGTCGTTGCGGTCTGTCCCTGTCCGCGTGTGTATTGTCTCTCTACTCGCAGTTTGCTGCTGTGATCTGCCTAACCGTGCGGGTTGTTCCTTTCTCACCCGCATCTTGGTCGCGGTCGCCAGCTCTTCTCCTCTTTTCTGTTCGCTCGGGCTTCTCAGTTCGTGCGACTTCTTCCCCGCCGAGCCTTTGACCGCCTTCTAGCCGCTGCTGTGATCTGCCTGACCGTGCGGGTTGTCTCTTTCTTACCCGCATCTTGGTCGCGGTCACCTGCTCTTCTCCTCTCTTCTGTTCGCTCGGCCTTTTCAGTCCGCGCGACCTCTTCCCCGCAGTGCCTCTTTCTAGCCGCTACTGTTCGCGCGGCTTCCTCTGTTTTCTAACCGCTCCTGTTCGTGCGGCTTCTTCTGCTTTCGGGTTCTATGACTACCTCCGGTCTCACCACTACTCCTGCAGCTCCTTCTCCTCCTCCTCCTTCGGGCAACCTTGGCACCCTTTCCAAGCTTGTGGGCTCCAACTATCCCGATTGGAGCGTCTCTTTCACCTTTCTCCTTCGTTCTCAACGCAAGCGTCATCACCTCACCGATGACCCTCCTCCTCGCACCTCTCCTGAGTTTGATGACTGGGATGCGAGTGATGCTCTTGTTCGCACCTGGCTGGCCAACAGCCTTTCTGATGAGTGCCTTCCCGTCATTCGCCATGATGAGACGGTCAAGGCCGCATGGCTTCACCTCGCTGCTCTCTATTCTAAGGGGGGCCAGACGTCCCGCATTTATACTCTCTATGCGGACCTCTTCGCCCGCCCTTCCATGTCCCCAGCTGCGGCTTATCAGCAGGTTCAGGCCCTTGGGGCTGAAATCCTCCAGAATCGCCCCTTCTCCGCGGACTTGGCCGACCAGCACAAACACTTCCAGGAACTTCTGGTTGTTTGTTATCTTCTTCATCTTCCCGACTCTTATGATATGATCCGCCAGCAGATCTTGGGTGAGGCGGAATCTCCTACTTTGGATGCCACTGCGGCTCGCATTGCCGTCGTTACTTCGCTCCTCCAGCGGCCTCTGTTGGCCTCCCCCCTTCCCAGGACTCCTCTGCTCACCAAGCTCAGCGGGGGGGGCCCGAGTGGCCTGAAGCTCCTCTGGCGGACGGGGTTCCTCCCGGTTCTTCTGCTCTCACTGTAATCGTACTGGTCATACTGTTGACCGCTGCTGGCAGAAACATCCTCATCTTCGCCCTTCCGGTGATGCTCCTTCGGCCTCCGCCTCTTCTAGGCCGTCTGCCTCTGTGGCCACGACGTCAGGTAGTGCCCACGTCGTTACCCAAGGTAAATGGCTGATTGACTCCGGTGCCACCAATCATATGATGGGCAACCCTCATTGCTTCTCCCGTCTTGAGACCCATGACCGCTTACCCCCAGTTCGTGTGGCGGATGGTTCCCCGTCTCCGGTTCATGGGACGGGCATGGTTCAACTCACTCCATCGCTTTGCTTGGAGGATACCCTCTATGTCCCGAAGTTCCCGTGCAATTTGTTATCTGTTACTACTTTATGCCGGCAACTTCAGTGCTCCGTTTTATTCACTCCCACTACTTGTTCTTTTCAGGACCCGAGGACCCAGCGGACGATTGCTACTGGGACTGAGAGCGGCGGCCTCTACTTCCTCGACGATGTTTCCGCTCTTTCTGCCTACTCCTCCTCCACTGATCTCCTTCAGTGACATCTTCGTCTTGGACATCCTCCTCCTCGGCTTATTCGTCAGCTTCTGCCCCACTTACCTCCCACCAGTTCTCCGCTCAACTGTGATGCGTGTCAGCTTGACAAACATCATCGCTCCTCCTTCCCGCCGAAGCAAGGCCGTGGCTCCTCTCGCATTTTTGATCTTATTCATTCTGATGTATGGGGTCCTGCTCCTACCCTCACAGTTGGTCGGGGCAGTTCCTATTTTGTCACTTTTATCGATGATTTTACTCGATGTACCTGGGTGTATCTCTTAAAGGATCGCTCTGAACTATTTTCTGTTTGGCAATCTTTTTACTTTATGATTAAGACTCAATTTGCTATTTCTATTAAAGTCTTACGTTCTGATAATGCCAAGGAATATCTGTCTCATGAGTTCTCCGCGTTCTTTCACCAACACGGCCTCATTCATCAAACGACTTGTGTTTACACCTCCCAACAGAATGGGGTGGCGGAGCGTAAAAACCGTCACCTGCTTGATGTTGCGTGTACTCTCATGGCGCAGATGCACGTCCCTCGCTCCTACTGGGGCTACGCTGTGCTCCTCGCTTGCTATCTTATCAATCGCATTCCCTCCACGGTCCTCCACGGCCGGACTCCCTTCTCCCTTCTCTACCCCCACCAGGAACCTTTTCCTCTTCCTCTCCGTGTCTTTGGCTGTACGGCCTTTGTTCACGCTCCCTCCGCTACCCGCGACAAGCTTTCCCCCCGTTCCACCAAATGTGTCTTTTTGGGGTACTCTACCACTCAAAAAGGCTATTGCTGCTTTGACCCCCTTCTCCGCAAGCAGTTTGTCTCCGCAGATGTGACTTTTTTCGAAAATGCTTCCTATTTCTCTCCTTCCTCTTCTCTTCCTTCTCTTCCTTCTGATATCTCCGTTCCTTCCACACCTCTCGACGTTTTCCCACCTTCGTCTCCTCCTCCACCGACTCCTTCTCAGTCCGTCTCCCCACCCACCCCTCCACCCTCCTCTCCGCTGCCGTCTCTCTCTAGTCCCGGGCCAGCCTTCTCCGCCACGGACGCTCCGGTCGCTGACGCTCCCGTCGCCGACGCTCCCGATGATCTGGATGTTCCCATTGCCCTTCGCAAAGGGGTGCGGGCGTGTACTCAACACCCGCTCACGGCTGTTGTTTCTTATGATCAGCTTTCTCCTTCTCGCAGGTGTTTTGCCTTGGCTATCTCTGCTACTTCTACTCCTCGTACCTACCAGGAGGCTCTCGCTCTCCCTCATTGGAAGTCTGCCATGGATGAGGAGATGGCTACTCTTACTGAACGGGGTACCTGGACCCTGGTTCCTCCTCCCGTGGGCACTGATGTGGTTGGCTGTCGCTGGGTCTTTGTTGTGAAGTTTCGCCCCGACGACACTGTGGATCGCTACAAAGCCCGGCTGGTGGCCAAGGGCTTTACTCAGACTTATGGCGTTGATTACTTTGATACCTTCTCTCCGGTTGCTCGCCTCAGCACCATCCGGGTTCTCTTTTCTGTGGCTGTTAACCGGGCTTGGGCTATTTCCCAGCTTGATGTGAAGAATGCCTTTCTCTATGGCGATCTTCAGGAGGACGTCTATATGGAGCAACCTCCTGGGTATGTTGCTCAGGGGGAGACACGTGTCTGTCATTTGAAGAAGGCCATTTATGGCCTAAAGCAGAGCCCTCGGGCATGGTTCGAAAAATTCAGTGGTATTGTGGCAACCATCGGCTTTCAAAGGAGTTCGGCCGATCACTCCTTATTCATTCGCAAAACGGCCTCGGGACTGGTGGTTTTGGCCGTATATGTGGATGATATTCTCCTTACTGGTGATGACCGAGATGGGGTGGACTTGACGAAGAAGCACCTCCGTCAGCACTTGGTCACGAAGGATATGGGCTCCCCAAAATACTTTTTGGGGATAGAAATCTCTCGGAAACCTGACTCCTTGGTTCTCTCTCAACGGAAGTATGCCCTTGATCTTCTTCGAGAAGCAGGCTTGACAGGTGCCAAACCAGCTCATCTTCCCATGGCTGTTGGAGAAGACAAAATGTGGACGGATGAATCGCCTCCTCTATCTGATGTCACACGGTACAGACGTTTGGTAGGGAAACTCATCTATCTCACGGTGACTAGACCCGACATCGCCTACGCTGTAGGAAAGGTCAGTCAGTTTATGCAAGCTCCCAGGGAGTGTCATCTTCAGTCCGCCCTGAAGATTTTAGAGTATATCAAAGCAGCACCGGGCAGAGGGTTACTCTTCCAGAAAAATGTCCATCTGAGGGTTGAGGCCTACTCAGACTCAAGTTACGCGGATGACAAAGGCGATCGTAAATCCACGTCAGGTTTTTGTACCTTTGTTGGAGGTAATCTCGTGAGTTGGAAGAGCAAGAAACAGTCTGTTGTTTCCAGATCCAGTGCCGAAGCAGAATACCGGAGTATGGCGTCAACTACGTGTGAGTTAAAGTGGTTGCGGGCTCTCATGCTTGACCTGGGCGAGGTATATGATTGTCCTCTCCCTATGTTCTGTGACAACAAGGCCGCTATACACATATCCAGAAATCCGGTCTTCCATGAGAGAACGAAGCATATAGAGGTTGACTGTCACTTCATTCGGGAGGAGATTTTGAAGAATCAGATTTGTACTCCTTTTGTCACCTCTGACAAGGAGTTGGCAGATATCTTCACCAAGCCGGTTTCTACTTCCTTCTTCAGCATTTGTGACAAGCTGTGCATGATTGATATCTATGCTCCAGCTTGAGGGGGAGTGTTGAAGTATTAGACCGGGCGGCTTGGCGGTCTGATCCAGCGGTTTGTTGACCGAGCGGCTTAGCGGTCTGATCCAGCGGTTTGTAGACCGGGCGGTCTGTCGGTCTACCTCTGCGGTTTGTTCTATCCTGCTGGAGTTGCCGAGCGGTTAGCCCATCTGTCTAACCGCACGGCCTATGCGGTCTCCATTATTCTAGCCGCTCAGTACTGTAAATGTTTAGTCCCACATTGTTTGTATACTCTCTTTCTTATCTCCTCCATTCTATATAAGAGAGGCCATACCTTTGTAAATGATATCTTTTTTGGATAATAAAATTTCAATTATTCAAAAGTTTGTTCGCTTGTTCTCTACTTTTCGCTTCTTGTTCTCTACTTTCTAACAAGGGCGCTCTCGCGCGAGCCCAAGGAGGGGGGCTTGTAGGCGGCATCCTCGTATTGGATGGGGGCGAGAGGCACGTTCCCGAAGTCACCGGAAACAAAGATAAACCTCTCTCCCCAGTGATGGTGCTTGTTGGCGAGACCGATTGTCTTGAGCAGTTGTCCTGAGAAGAATACCACCCCTCCTTTTGCGCGGAAAGTGAACAGCTTGCGGAAGATCGGCAGGCTGAACTCGATCCTCTCGGATCGCATGTAACATATGAAAGCCACGTGAATCGCAACTGAATTTGGGTTCAGCTGCGCGGGAACCACCCCGTAATACCGGAGGGCCTGCCTCATCTCGGGCCACAGCGGGAGGCGGAAGCCGACCTCGAAGTGCTCGATGGGGATGGCGAGCTCACCATCCCCTGCGGTGTTTACCTTGTCATGATTGCCCGGGTTCCGCGCGGTGAAGCTGGCGGGAACATATTGGGTCTTGATTAGGTTGAACTCGTCCACGGTGAGGGAGCGGGATGGAAAAAGGTGCTTCTGGAAAGCTTCCGCATAGTTGGATCGTCCCTCACCTCCGCCTGGCATCGTGATAAAGAGAAGAAGGCGAGAGCTTCAAGAAGAAGGCGAGAGCAAGAACCTACGAAAGCGAAAGGAGAAAGCAAAAACAAGAGAGAGCTTTCGAGAGACTGCGAAAGCAACCGAAGAAGAGAGAGGTTGGGGTCGGAGAAATGGATGTGGTAGGTGAGCATCCCTATTTATAGAACACCGTGATCATGATGATTGTTTTCAAAAAGGCGGCGGGGGTACGACCGGCACGCCCCTGATCGACGACGCTTCATTTTTCCCGCCCAGGTTTGATAGTGACCGATTGACCAAATAAGTAGCGCAAGCATTGTGAGATGACGTGCGACAAGCAAGATAGGCGGAAGCGAGGTAGCTCTCGCTGAGCGAGAACTGGGAAATAACATATACTCGCATACAATAATAAAAAGTAATAAGTGCAGAGTTATTGCTCTCGCTGAGCGAGAACTGGATAAAAAGTAAGCAATAAGCGCAGAGTTATTAGCTACAGTTCTAGTGAATAAGGGTACATCTGAGAAGGGGAAGGCTTGGAAAAGAGAAGGGGAGGTCTCGCGGTTCAATAAGGCTCACACCGTCATTTCCCTTGCTCCCACCGCCATTTCCCTCACTCCCGCAGCTTGGTCCAGGGTGGCGCCTGCGGGTTGAAGTAGGACGACAGAACACTGCATCCCAGGTCAACCAGGCAAGACAGATCCCGGATTCGCTCGATGCACCTTTCAGGTGAGGATCCGGCGGTAGCTCCCCCCGGCCGGTCCATCTCGCCGATAAGATAGTCCCGCTCCAGAGTCTCTAGCCTCTTTTCCACTCACTGGCAAAATTCTTTTGCCGCAAGGTCGCGGACCCGTTCTCGCCGGATGAGCTTCGATAGGACGGCGGCGACCTTCTTCCCCAGTCTTTTAGCACTCCCGGCACCAGTCAAGATCTCCTCCATCTCGTCAGACGAAGGGAAGGGGAAGCTCTCGCCATCTTCCCCCTATCTTTCTTCTTCTTCTTCTTCTTCTTCTTCTTCCTCTACCTCAGCTCCTAGCCGCGAGCTCATGTCCCCTGGCAAAAGAATTCCTGTTATAGCGAGAGCTAGAGGATTGCTGTGATAAAATTTCCATATACCTGCAGCATGACGAGGCCCCCCGGTCGACGGCAGGCGAGAAGGCCCAGCCCCCCTAGCTCCAAAGAGTAGGTGGATTGGCTTTCCTTTTCCGGGGGGGGGGGGTAAACTTTGCGAATGGTAATCCGGCTTGGTCGGGAGCGGGGGAGCGGGTCTCCTCTCCCGCAGGATGGCTGGCATCTAGCGGAGGCGCGGAAGATTCCACAGTATTTCCTCCCGCCGGTAGGGAGGAATCAACCGCGAGGCAGGCTAATTCGCAGCCCTCACCCCGCTCTCCCGGGTGGCGAGACCCGGCGGTGCAAAAACTGGCGCTGCGAGAAGACAGTTCAGCATTCAAAAATTTGGGTTAAGGACGAGAGGGGAATAGTTACCTGCAGTGATCGGGTCAGGTGGAGGAGCCACCTCCGAAACCCGTGGTTGATCCTCGGGGTGGCGAGAGGATGGATCCAAGATTTCGTGCGGGGATGCGGCAGCATCAGGAACAGTCTCCTACGAGAGATATCGCGTCAACTACTAAGCAGCTGGTGTCTTCAGTAAATTGGCAAATCGAGCATACCTTCCGCGGCGAGGGATCGTCCGCGCGGCTAGGGGTTGGGGTAGGCGGGCTCCTATTCTCGTGGGGCAGGTCCCGCTGAATCACCTTCGCCCTCTTCTTTTTCTTCTTGGGCAGAGAAGGCTCAGCGGCCGACGAATGTCTCGCTATCCATGGGGCAACCAGGGCGCTGTTAGCCCTGGCTCGCGCCTGTGTCGCGTTGATGCGGTCTTGCAGATCTTGCGGAAGCGGTTTGTCGGCGCGCTTGGAAGGCATCCCGAGAGGAGGCGAGAGCTCAGGCTAAGAATGACGACTCGAAGGAAGTGTTATGGCAGTCTATCAGCACACATATTTATAGGCACCGTACGGCCCACCCAAAGATTCCCTGATGTTGACACGTGCTCAGCGAATATTTTTGAGTTGGACATGTCTTTTCGAGCGTAGAGCTAGCTCAAAAAGAGCGGGGATTGTATACAACCCCATATTCGCTGAGTCAGACCAGGAGGTGCAATGGCACAATTGGGTTAGCCGAAGGAGTTCCCGCCCTAAAGAAGATCTCACCCAGGTTGGCGGGAGCGATCGCGCCAGATCGTCGATCCAAGATCGGCGAGCGCAACCGAATCGTCGAACGGAGAACAGCGGACCAAGATCGTCGAGCGCGGCCAGCGCGGGAATGCTTGAGCTTGCACCAGGCTCTAATCTCAAAGGGCTCTCGCCCGTAAGCCGGCGAGAGCATTCGCGCCAGGCTCTGGACAGGAGATTCTCGGCTCAGCTCTCGCCGAGAGAGTCTCAGGGCCTTGGGTAAAATGTCCTAATTACCCTAAGGCGAATTGACCCCTGTGCCCTCAGAAAAACAGCGGGATTCGGCTATTAGCAGACCAACTAGGGGCTTTTCAGTAATTTCAGGTCAGCACGATGCTATAAATAGACCCATAAGGCTCCTTAGAAGACAAGCTGTCATTACCTCTCAAATTCCAGTGCTTTCTGAGGAGCTCCTAGCCCAGCTTTGGCTTTGGAGGGGAAGATCTCAGAGATCTCCCGGGTGTGAGGTGGGACCTCCCTACTGAGGCTTTAGGTCAGTCCTAGGTCCTTTGAATCCAGTCGAGGGTTGAGACTTGAGAGAAGTAGGTTTTGGCTGCACCCCCTTTTCTTCGAACTCCCGTTGAGGTCATATTTGGCTTCAACAATATATATATATATATATATATATATATATATATATATATATATATATACATGCATATATATATATATATTGTAACGTCCCAAGTTCCTGAAGCTGGAAAACGGTATCTGTGAGATACCGCCCGGCGTTAGGGTTAACGCCGGCAGTAGCGAAAACTATTTAAGTTGGAATACCTCTCTATAAGGTACCGCGTTACGGTAGTTATACCACGACCCGGTAGCGTCAGACGTCGAGAGCCTCGAGTTGCTACGACATAGTGGCTGCCGCGCGGCGGCAGCGCCGTGAGCGGTGCGACATAGTTTGCGGGAAGATAATGCCTAGCGGTAGAGATACCACTGGCGGTAGCTTGGTCAATTTATTAGCAAAGCTCTCGGGTTGCTACCGCGCGGCGGGTAGCAGCTGTCGCGCGGTGGTAGCGGTAGCAGTCATGTCGTAACTGATGCTATTTACTGCGTGGCGGCAGCATCCTATCGCGCGATGATAACAAACTGTAACGGCGTGGCCCTATGTCAGTCCGTAATTGGAGGGCCTGGGTGGTGGCACATGAACCGAGGTGGTGATTAACGGTATCGCGCTGCGGTAGCTTGGTTTAAAGCCTTAGAAGTACCATTTTCACTTCATTCTTTTGGAGTTTTAGGGTTGAGCGGCTGGAGAAGGAAGAAGTAGATTCGTTCGAAAGAGATCTCACTGCCGTTGGAGTTTTAGAGTTCAGATTCGCTATACGAGTTCGGATCTAAGGAGGCAAAGCCGAAGCGGTCATTTCTATATGGCTAAAATCTCTCATATGGCGCTGAAACAAACTTCTAGGGTAACAATCCTTTTCCTTGGACATGTGAAGTCCTTTGTTTTGGCATTTGAGGGTAGACGCTCCACGAACACGTGGAAGTGGGTCTCCCGACGGATAAATTTGTGTATCCCCATGAGAATTGCATTTAGATCTGAAATAGATTTGTGTATCCTCATTGGTATTGCATTTAGATCCGGAATCAAAGTATGGAATATGCATGCTGTGTGAATCCCATCTGGGTAGGTTGGTCTGATTTGGTGATATTTGTATGTTTTGTATGTTTTTTATATCGGAAAAGACTCTGTGGTAATCACGTAGATTTTGGAGTCACTGGTTTTGCAGATGGCTGCAGTGAGGTTACTGGAGGTGGTCTCCAGGAAAACACCCGAAGGGGGGAACCGATAGTCTGTCCCCTACCGCGCGGCAGTAGCGCTACCACCAGCGATAGCTCCTAGTGAGTTATGTTTGTTTGTAAAGCCTGTCTCTGGGAGACCTGATGGCTATTGATTGTAAGGCCTGTCTCGTGGAGACTTGAGGGCCGTATGTTTAGGCCTGTCTCTTGTAGACCTGGAAGCTAGATTGTGGAGCTGAGAGCCTTTATGGCCCAGCTTAGGTGGTCATGAGTGCTGGCCTAGGATCATAACAGGGTTATGATTTGTACGGATGGGAAAGGGGATGCTGACCCGCATCGTGGCTTGTTGCGCCCGACAGTTTGAGCAATGAGAATGAGCTAAACTGTACCCAACCCTATGCTGATAGACTTGGAGTGAGTATGTGTGTAAATCACCATGACTTTATCGTAGCCATATGGGGCGTTGTCTTTGGCTTCGGCCCTGAAAGAGTAGAATGCTCAAGTTATGCTTACTGTCGCTGAGAACGGAGGTGGGACCTTGGGAAATTTCGCTATACCGATAATGTGCCTTGAGTGCACGGGGCGTTGGGCGTTGTGCAAATGTCTATGGAGAATGATGCTTAAGTTGCGTGTTCTCATTGCCAATATTTATACATGCTAATGCCTGCAAGGAAGGAGCACCGCCACCCCAAGGGAGGGGTGAGATCGTTATAATTTGGTCAGCTAATGCTGACCATTGCTATTGTTTATAACCGTTGAGGTAGAATGTTTCATGCAGGTGCAGCCGAGCCAAGCGGGAAATAACGGGATGGAGCCTAGGATTGCTAAGTTGGCCTTTAAAGGCCAAAGCGAATTACCCATTTACTTTATCGTTCATGTGTGGACGACCTACGTGCTGATGTATGCAAGACAATTAATTCTAAGTTTAACACTGTAAGTCCTTAAGGCCATTACTATTTGTGTATTTGTTTTATCATTCCTATTTTTGTGTTAGTGGGCATTATGTTGGTTGAGTTTTAATTGTAATCTTAAATTACTTCTGCTAGAATGCACTCTGAGTTAGGATGCATTTATGAATTATGGTTTCAATAAGTAATTCCATTAACTGTCCGTAGTATATGACATCGGGCCCCGGCCGGACCTTCTGTTATATGCTATGTGACGGCTGAGGGTGTTACAAGTTGGTATCAGACTCTGATGTCGGACTTCCTTATTTGAATTCGTGGGCGAATTCTTTTAAGGGGTGGTAAACACATGTATGTGCGTTACCGTTATAACATGAAAGAACCTATGAATGTCCACTTAAGAATGAAAATACACATATTTGAGGAATCTGCGTGTTCCTATAATTGCTTTTTGACAATTGTTTGTCACCTAATTGAATGTTTCACGATTGTAGGTGACTAGGAGTGGTGCGGAGCAGTCACAACGTCAGCACTCTGTGGAAAGTAGTGCGCCCAATGACCCACATGCGAGCCCTCCTTCTGCTGAAACCATACAAATGGTAGCTGAAGCGGTGTTCGCTATGATCAATGCCCAACCCAGGTGAACATTTTATTGTCCGGTCGCACAATTAATCTCTTCGGCGTGCATTTCCCTCCTGTGCATGCATTTCCCAGAGGGAAATTGCGCTCCTAGACGAAAAGTGCGCGCCCAGACGAAGAAAATGCACGCCCGGGTGCAAATTTATGTGCTTGGACGCAAAATGAGCATGTCCAGGCAAACAATGTGCGCCCGAGAAAAAATGCACGCCCTGATTGAAATACACGCACTGGCTCAAAATGCGTGCCCGAGCAAAAAAGTGCCTGCTCGGGCGAAAAATGGGCACGCTGGTGGGAAATGCTCGTCGGGGCGAGAAATGCGCGTGCAAGCGGAAATGCTCGCCCCGACGGAAAATGCGGGAGTGTGCGGAAAATGCTTGTCGGGCGATAAATGCGCGTCCGGGCAAAAAATGCGCCCCCCAGGAAAAAAATGCGCCCAGACAAAAAATGTTTGCTCAAGCCAAAAAAATGGGCAAAACATGGTGGCCAGGGCAAATAAATATGCTCCCGTGCTAAAATACGCGCCCAGGTAAAAAATGACTGCCCGGGCGGAAATGCGCGTCCAGGCTCAAAATGCACGCCCGGGCAAAAAAAAGTATGCTCGGGCAAAAAACATGCCCGCAAGGGTGAAACTAATGGCCGCATAGGTCAAAAAATGCCCCCCACCAAGCTAAAAATTCGCGCCCGGATGAAATATGCCCCACAGGGTGAAAATATGCACGCTCGGGCGGAAAATCCATGCCCGGGAGGAAAAGGCATGCCCAGGTGGAAAATGCGCGCCCGAGAGAAAAAAGCGCGTGAGGGAGAAACATTTCTCAGCGAGGCGAAAAAATGCACGCCTGGGCAGAAAATGGCGCGCGAGCGTAAAATGGGCGTCCGAGCAAAAAATGGGCGCGCTGGCAGAAAATTCTCTCCTGGTCTGAAAATGCGCTCGTAGGCGGAAAAAATGCGCTCAGGCAGAAAATACTCGCCCGGGCAGAAAATTCTTTCCCAGGCAGAAAATACGAGCCTAGGCGAAAAAATTTGCACACGGGAGAAAAAAACACTCCCGGGTAAATAATGTGTGTCAAGGCAAAAAATGCGCGCCATCACAAAAGATGTGCGTGTACGTGGAAAATGATCACCCCGATGGAAAATGTGCGAGCATGCCATTAAAATGCGCACCAGGTTGAAAACATGTGCGTGCGGGCGAAAAATGTTCGCCCGGGCAGAAAATACCCTCCTGGGAGGAAAATGCGCAGCCAAGCCCTTAAAATGTGAGCCCGTGCAAGAAATGCGTGCTCGTGCGGAAATTATGCTCCAGAGAGGGAAATTGTATCACCTCCCCTATAATGACAGTATAATATGGGTCCGACCGGGCCCACAACATACACATGCCACAGCTTAAGTATTATAAGATGATATAAACTTCCCTACTCAAAACTCAGACTAAAAACAACAGAAACAAAAGAGCAAAACCAGAAGTTATCCACTAACACATGAGTATCAACACGGCCTTATGACCTTACAACATTCAACCATAACATTAAGTGTCAATGTGCATAAGCACTCCTAGGCTACCTCGGCGTGCAAGCCGGAAAATATAGTACATAAAGCATTACATTCCACAAAACAGAGCTATAACACTTCATGAGGCTTAGACCTTTTTGGCCGGCGAGCTTGCTCCCGCTTGCAATCCTTGCCCTGTAAAAATTTGGTTGTAACGTGGGTCAGCAAAGACTGACCTCAACTGTGTAACCAACACATCTCCTCCCGGCCGTCCCTAGCGGACCCTGAGGCACTCCATCACCCTACAGGTCAGCACTTCGTATGCTAAATACAATAACATGTAAAGCTATAAAGCAAGTTTGGATGTCTCATATAACAAAAACGTTTCTATGTTGAGCACATAATAAAAGGGGCCTACAATGCAGCATGAATGCAATTCCGGGTTTCACTCAAGGCACCCTAAAGCATATGCTTCTAACACATCATCACATCAGGTACTTCCAATTTCCCCATCGGCGTTCAAGCCGCAAACACAAGGGTACTCTAAATTCCCCAAAATGGCATACAAACCACAAACACAAGGGTACTCTAAATTCCTCCAAAAGGCATACAAGCCGCCACACAAATAAACCAATAAGAAACCTTGCTAGACCCCACCCGTTCGCGACGACCCAGGCCCGGCTCCAATATCGGGATCAAGTCCACCAAAGGAGACCTAGTGGGACCCAGCTGGAATCGTCCGGGCTTGCCCAAAGCTCGACATTCTCGTCAGTTCCACAGAAGGGGGACTTGTCTCGCAGGGACACTCTCCACACATGACTTTGCAACGTCACGGGCTACTAACCAGTCGACCGCAAAGACAAATCACACCTTATCACATCACAATCCCATGCCTTTCCCGCCCAAATCCACCGTTCATACCATAACATTCTCGTGCCCCAAGGAAACCATCTACCGTCACAACGGAGCTAACCTTATCCGGTTCCGATTAACGTTATCGTGCCCCAAGGAAACCATCTACCGTCACAACGAAGCTAACCTTGTCCGGTTCCGCATACGCATACTCACGCAAAATGAGGGGGGACATACAACATCACAAATGGTGTCTTGCTGCTATACATCATCACCGATTCGGACGAACAGTCGCGACTGCGGCTTCACCCATGATGCCTAATCCTCTAACGGAGTGGATTTCTAGTGCAATAACATGCCTGGGACGGACACAATTGACCCGGTGGATCTTCTTGAACCATGACAACCCGAATCCCTCTCATTTGAGAGATCCGGTGCCCGACATGTTATTGTCTAATCCCTCTCACTTCCCAAATGAGAAAGATGAGGAGAAACAACGGTTCAGCCCTATATAAGCACTCTGGAGGAGAGTCTTGGGCCTTAGGATCAAATCCTAGAAGAAATCAGACGGCTAAAAAGATAAACGACGGAACTCCTTCCGACTGCTACCTCCGGGTGATAACTATCTACCGCCGAGCGGTAATTTCCCGAGCACTCGGCCAGAAAATAATGTCGCGCTAACGTCGACGATAAGACTAACGCCGCACAGTAGCGTCTTTCTCGAGAACTCTATGCTTGACGAACGGGGCCCTACGTTCGACGTTCGACGAATCAGGGCTATCGCCGCGCGATACCTACTATCGCCGGGTGGTAAACCTCCAGCGCTCGACGAACAGGACTTTCGTTCGACGGTCGACGAAACGGGACTAACATCGAGCGGTACCTAGCTGAATCCGCGCACTAGCATTCAACGCTCTCATCGCCTGGCCACTCAACGCTCTCAACGCTTGATCACTCAACACTAAGCTACCGTTGGGCTTTACCTATTACCGCCGAGCGATAGCTCCCAGAGACTCGTTCTGAAAACAGGGGTGTTATAACTCCTCCCTCCTTAAAAGAATTTCGTTATCTAAATTAGTCTTCAGACCGAAAGACAACAAGAAAATTGGTGTAACAAAATTAAACATTATTACAACAACCAAACAGTAAGAAAAATGTTGCAACGCCTCAAAATATAGTTGCAACATACCTAACACTGTTTCATTCAACATTATACAAACAACTCGGGATACTCTTCACACATGGTTTGTTATCGCTCCCAAGAGAACTCGTCCCGCCCGCAGTTGTACCAACGCACCTTTATGAGCTTCACCTTTTTGTTTCGTAACTGCCAAACTTCTGAATCCTCTAAGGCCACCGGACGGACTTTCGTCCTCAAGTCCTCTTCTATCGGCACCGTCGCCAGTTCGATCACCACACTAACCTTCACCAAGGCTTTCCTCAAGACGTAGACATGGAAGAGATCGTGTAATACACTCAATTCTGTGGACAACGCTAACCGGTAAGCTGCTTCTCCGATGCGTTCTATAACCCGAACAGTCCCAAAAATCTCGGACTCAACTTTTTGAGTCGGCTAATCTGCGAAACTCCATTGAACGGCTTGATCTTGAGATAGACCCAGTCTCCTATGGTAAACTCCACATTCCTTTGTCGAGTATTAAAATACTTCGCTTGCCGGTCCTGGGCAACCTTCATGCACTCCTGAATGGTTCGCACCAACTCGCATGTATCAACCACCACTTCTTTTCCCAAAAGTTTGGTGTCTCCCGCCTCTATCCAGGACATTGGCATTCGACACCGCCTTTCATACAAAGCTTCGTATGGCGCCATCTTTATACTTGCTTGGTAACTGTTGTTATAGGCAAACTCTACCATGAAGAGGTGATCTTCCCACATCTTCCCAAAGTCAAGAGTACACATTCTCAACATATCCTCCATTGTACGGTTTGTTCTTTCTGTTTGTCCATCAGTTTGAGGATGAAACGTCGTACTGAACTTAAGCTTCGTGCCCAGACTTTTCTGAACCAACCTCCAGTCTTTGGACGTGAATCATCTGTGACGATCATTAATTATACTCTTAGGAATCCCATGTAGTCGCACAATATTGCGAACATACAACTCTACCAACTTCTCCATGTTATCCTCTTTCCGGTTTGGGATGAAATGGGCCACTTTGGTCAAGCGGTCCACAATCACCCAAATCGCGTCATTTCCCTGCTGCGACCGAGGTATGCCATGCACAAAATCCATGGAGATGTCATCAAACTTCCATTCGGGAATCAGAAGAGGCTTCAGGAACCCGCCCGGCTTCTGACACTCGGCCTTCACTAAGGCATAGGTTTGACACCGGCTCACGTATAAAGCTATATCACGCTTCAAACCAGGCCACCAAAAGGATTTCTTCATATCCAAGTACATCTTCGTACAGCCCAGATGAATGGAGTACTTTGTAAAGTGATCCTCAAACATCAACTTCTCGCAGAGTTTACCGAACTGCGGCACACAAATCCTTCCGTCCTGCCTCAAGATCCCGTTAATCATCTCCCAGGCGCTACCCTCGCTCATTTGCGCTTCCACCACGAATGGATGCAACTCTTCATCCAAACTAGTCGCTTCCCGTATACGATCGGATAAGTCGTTTTGTAACTCGATCCAGTTCAATCAAGCCATGCTTGACTCGCCTCTTGCTACACACTCAATGCCAAGGGACTCACAGTCCTGCATCAACCGCTCATCATGAGCTTCGATCCAACTCCCTTGACCAGAGTATTTCCTACTCAAGGCATCCGCCGCCACGTTGGCTTTGCCTGACGTATACTGAATCTCCACTTCACAGTCACTAAGGAATTTGACTCATCTGCGCTGCCGCATATTCAAGTTCTTTTGGTCTAGAAGATACTTCAGGCTTTTGTGGTCTGTAAAGATCTCCACCTTCGCACCATACACATAGTTCCGCCACAACTTTAGTGCAAAAATTACCGCCGCCAATTCCAAGTCATAGACAGGGTAATTCCTCTCGTGAGGCTTCAACTGCCTAGACCCAAAAGCTATGACATTGCCATGTTGCACCAACACACAACCCAGCCCACATCCTGATGTGTCACTGAAAATCTGAAATCCTTCAGTCCCTTTAGACAGACTTAGGATTGGAGCTGTCATCAGTCTTTCTTTTATGGTGTCAAAGGCCTGATTACACTCTTGAGTCCACACAAACTTCTGATCCTTACGAGTTAGAGAAGTGAGGGGTAGAGCTATCCGCAAAAAGTTTTCCACAAACCTTCTATAGTACCCGTCTAGTCCAAGGAAACTTCGAACTTCCGCCACGGTTCTCAAAACTGGTCAATCTCTGATGGCCTCCACTTTTGCAGGATCCATTGCCACCCCATCACCACTAATCACATGGCCCAAAAATGCCACCTTCTCCAATCAGAACTCGCACTTTGAGAACTTTGCATAAATCTGGTTCTCTCTCAACACTTGCAACAGCAATCACAAATGAGTCTCATGCTCCGCCTCCGATTTAGAGTATATCAAGATATCATCAATAAAGACAATAACAAAAGAGTCCAAGTACTCACAAAATACTCGATTCATCAGATCCATGAATACTGATGGTGCATTTGTCAGCCCGAACGGCATCACCGAGAACTCTAAATGACCATACCTTGTTCCAAAAGCCGTCTTGGGTATGTCCTCATCTCGAATTCGCAACTGATAGTATCCTGACTTCAAGTACAACTTAGAATACACCACTGACCTCACCAACTGGTCGAATAGGTCATCTATCCGAAGAATCAGATACTTATTCTTGACAGTTAGTTTATTCAGCTCTCCATAGTCTATGCACAACCGCATACGACCGTCTTTCTTCTTCACAAACAACACTCGCACGCTCCAAGGTGAAGAACTGGGTCTAATATACCCCTGCTACAATAGTTCCTGCAACTGAACATTGAGTTCGGCCAACTCTTTTGGTGCCATCCTAAAAGGACGTGACACCGGCCCAGCCTCTAGCACTAACTCAATCGAGAAATCGATCTCCCGTCGAGGAGATGCTCCAGGAAGCTCATCAAGAAACACATCCTCGAACTCTGCCACTACGGGCACATCTCCAAGTGATAGCCTGGAAAGGAGAACCTCCAACAATGCTACAAGAGCTACTCCTCCATGGTTAATTGCCCGCACCAATTGCATGGCGGAAATCAGGGAGCATGCCACTCCACTAAGGCCATCGAACTTAACTTCTGTCTGCCCTTCACTTCTCAGGGTCACCACTTTAGATAGGCAGTCGATACTGGCATGCTGCTTTACAAGCCAGTCCATTCCCAATATCAAATAGAACTCAACCAATGGTAGAACCGCCGCTACCAACGTGAAGTCAACTCCGTCCAGACTCTAACAAATGCGCCCCTTCGCCCTGGTAGTCATGGATGACCCATTGGGCATACACACCTTCAGCTTTGCGTCCCCGAGAATGGCTCAACTCCAATCCTCCGGATAAAGCTTTCCACAAGGAAGGAGTGCGACACTCCCGTATCAAACAATACCCTAGCGGGGGACCCAGATACTAACACAAGACCTAAAACATATACACATGCATAAATGATCTTGAAAGTCTAAGATAAAAGATTAATTCAAACTTTCATACCTGTCACCACATTGGGTTGGCGAATCGCTTCCTTCTGCCCAAGGTTATACCCTCTTGGCTGCATGGGTTGGAAATGAGAAGCGCTAGACTCCACCATCTTTCTTTTCTCGGCTGCGCTGGGCCCGGAGCACACCGACTGTTCTTGTCTCGGCTCCTGCTCTGCGGCACCCTCAGTGTAGAAACGTGCTATGTGGCCCGGTTTGCCACACTTGTAGCATGATCGTGGTCCCTTGAAGCAAGACCCCCCCCGATGTCGCGCTATCCTTCTCCCAATTCTTGTAGGGATGAGACTTCTTCTTCCACTTACTCCCATCAGTTCTTACTTGAGATTAAGAAGTCTTTCCTTCTCCCTGCTTGGCCGCAAAACCCTTTCGACGTTGGGTTCGCTCCAAATCGCTCTTCAACGTTCTGGCAGCCTCAACCAGCTCATTGAAACCAGCTTTCTTCATATATATGAGAGGTTGACTCAGATTCTCCCTCAGTCTGTGGTAGAAGAGGTTGTCCCTCTCCACATCATCAGCCATGGTCGTTCCAACATAACGACCCAACCGAGTAAACTCCTGAACATACTCGTCAACCGTTTTGTCCCACTGCACCAAGTGTAGAAATTGCCTCTGAAGGGCTAGCCTTGTCGACACAGGAATGTACTTCTTCAATAAAGCATTCCCGAATTCTTCAATGGACGGGGTGCGTCCAAGAAACCGGCGACTACTATGGCTCACCCACCACAACTTAGCGTCTCCTTCCAACATGAAGGTCGCAAACTCAGATTTCTTTTCCTCTGGCATCTCTGCCGCCCTAAGAAGTTCTTGAATCCTTGCCCACCAATCCTCTGCATCGGTCGGCGTATCGACTCCCTTAAACGTTGGAGGATGGAAATTAAGAAATACTTCATTTGCCGGTCTCTGTGCCCGACAACCACTCGTTCAACTAATAGCTCTGCTTGCCTGGCTCCTCCGCCTGGCACGACTATTGCTGCATCCAGGGTATCAGGGGTTACTACCTGTGCAACAGGGGTCACAACTTACGTTGCTGAGGCAGCTGGGGCTGCCACCAATGCTTCTACGAGCATGCGACAGAAATAGGCCGGGGTTACCCCCATGCCCAACGGACCTAGAGCAGTAGCACTGCTCATCGAAGGCTCTTCTCGTGGCCTCGACATCCCCGCCTCATCGCTTGCACTCTAAGCAAAAGCAAGGTAAAACAAGAATCAGGCTCTATTCACAATACTTAGACACTAGGACACTCACGGTCCCACGATACTCCTATGTGGATAACTTCTTAACGTAATTTGTTTAGGACATTCGTCCACGAAGACACACCTTGGACACTAACCTCGCTTTGATACCAAATTGTAACACCTCCCCTGTAATTACCGTATAATATGGGTCCGACCGGGGCCCCACAACATACATACGCCACACCTTAAGCATTATAGGATGATATAAACTTCCCTACTCAAAACTCAGACTAAAAACAACAAAAATAACAGAGCAAAACCAGAAGTTATCCACTAACACATGTGTATTAACACGGCCTTATGGCCTTACAACATTCAACCATAACATTAAATGTCAATGTGCATAAGCACTCCTAGGCTATCTCGGCGTGCAAGCCGGAAAATATAGTACATAAAGCATTAAATTCCACAAAACAGAGCTATAACACTTCATGAGGCTTAGAACTTTTTGGCCGACGAGCTTGCTCCTGCTTGCGATCCTTGCCCTGTAAAAGTTTGGATGTAATGTGGGTCAACAAAGGCTGACCTCAACTGTGTAACCAACACATCTCCTCCCGGTAGTCCCTAGCGGACCTCGGGGCACTCCATCACCCTACAGGTCAGCACTTCGTATGCTAAATACAATAACATGTAAAACTATAAAGCAGGTTTGGATGTCTCATACAACAAACACGTTTCTATGTTGAGCATAAAAAAAAGGGGCCTAGTATGCAGCATGAATGCAATCCCAGGTTTCACTCAAGGCACCCTAAAGCGTATGATTCTAATACATCATCACATCAGGTACTTCTAATTTCCCCATCGGCGTTCAAGTCTCAAACATAAGGGTACTCTAAATTCTCCCAAACGACATAAAAACCACAAACACGAGGGTATTCTAAATTCCCCCAAACGGCATACAAGCCGCCACACAAACAAACCGATAAGAAACCTTGCTAGACCCCACTCGTTCAGGACGACCCAGGCCCGACTCCAATATCGGGATCAAGTCCACCGAAGGAGACCCAGCGGGACCCAGGTGGAATCGTCCGGGCTTGCCCAAAGCTCGGCATTCTCATCAGTTCCACAGAAGGGGGACTTGTCTCGTCGGGACACTCTCTACACATGACTTTGCAATGTCACAGGCTAGCCAGTCGGCCGCAGAGACAAATGACACCTTAGCACATCACAATCCCACGCCTTTCCTGCCCAAAATCCACCGTTCGTACTGTAACGTTCCCGTTCTCCAAGGAAACCATCTGCCGCCACAACGTAGCTAACCTTGTCCAGTTCCGATTAGCGTTACCGTGCCCAAAGGAAACCATCTACCGTCACAACGGAGCTAACCTTGTTCGGTTCCGCATACATGTACTCACGTAAAATGAGGGGGGACATACAACATCACAAACGACGTCTTGCCACTATGCATCATCACTGAGTCGGACTAACGGCCGCGACTGCGGCTTCACCCACAATGCCTAATCCACTAACAGAGCGGATTTCTAGTACAATAAGATGTCGGGGACGAACACAATCGACCCTGTGGCTTTTCTTGAACCATGGCAACTTGAATCCCTCTCATTTGAGAGATCCGGTTCCTAGAATGCTTAAAGGAAATTAAGAATAGAGTAGATGTCATACACGCATCCTAAAACCGAGAGAAAAAGTGTTGTTACCTTACGACTCCTCTTCTTAGCCATGAAACCCTTGTGTTGCGCGGATGAAAACGAGCGTCTTCCTGTCCTCTTTATGGATCTAGTCTCGGAATGACGATCGGAGGTCTAAAGCTCCGTCAATGGTGGAAGAAAACTCTCTTCTTCCTCATCCCTCCTTTCTCTTCAAAACCCTAACTCTCACTTCCCAAATGAGAAAGATGAGGAGAAATAACGGTTTAGCCCTATATAAGTACTCTGGAGGAGAGTCTTGGGCCTTAGAATCAAATCCTAGAAGAAATCGGACTGCTAAAAAACCAAATGACGGAACTGCTTTCGTCCGCTACCGCCGGGCGGTAACTATCTACCGCCGAGTAGTAATTTCCCGAGCACTCGGCCAGAAAATAATGTCGCGCTAACGTCGACGATAAGACTAACGCCACGCGGTAGCGTCTTTCTCGAGAACTCTACGCTCGACGAACGGGGCCCTATGTTCGACGTTCGACGAATCAGGGCTATCGTCGCGTGATACCTACTATCGTCGGGCGATAAACCTCCAGCGCTCGACGGACAGGACTTTTGTTCGACGGTCGATGAAACGGGGCTAATGCCGGGCGGTACTTAGCTAACGTCGCGCAATAGCATTCAATGCTCTCACCGCCTTGCCACTCAACGCTCTCAGCGTCTGGCCACTCAACGCTAAGCTACCGCCGGGCGATACATACTATCGCCGGGCGATAGCTCCCAGAGACTCGTTCTAAAAACGGGGGTGTTACAGAAAGCGCGACCGGATGGAAAATGCTCGCCCGGTCAGAAATTGCGCGCGCGGGTGGAAAATTCGCGCCCGGGCATCAAATGCGCGCACAGTCATCAATGCACACCCGAGCGGAAAATGCGTGCCAATGCTGAAAATGCTCTCTCGGGCCGAAAATCCGTCCCGGGGCGAGAAATGGGACCCCGGACGAGAAATGCGTGTCCAAGCGGAAAATGCAAGTCGGTGCGGAAAATGCGTGCCCGAGCGAAAAATGCGCGCCCGAGCGATAAAATGTCTGCTCGGGAGAAAAAATGGGCGCTCGAGCAATAAAATGAGTGCCCGAGAGGGAAAATGCGAGCCCGGACGGGAAAAAAATGCGCCCCCGGGAGAAAATGTGCGCCCGAATAGAAATGCGCTCCCAGGTGCAAAAAGCTCGCTTGGCCGCAAAATGCGACCCTGTGCGGAAAATGATCTCGCGGGAGGAAAATGCTCGCTCAGGCAGAAGATGCGCGCACGTGCAAAAAATGCACGCTCGGGCGAAAATTGCGCTTGTGGGATGAAAATGGGCTGGTCGGCAGAAAATTGTCGCCCGAGCAAAAAATGGTGGCGCGAAAAATTCTCACCTGGGCTGAAAATGTGTGGCTGGGTGAAAAAAAGCTCGCCTTGTCAGAAAATGCTCGCTCGGGCATAAAATATGCACGGGGCGGAAAATACTTGCCCAGGCAGAAAATGTGAGTGCGAGCGGGAAATGCACGCCAAGCGAAAATGCGTGACCGGGCGGGAAATGCTCGCTTGGGCAGAAAATGTCGCACGGGAATAAAATGCCCGCCCGGACAAAAAATGCACCCCCAGGCGGGAAATGCGACCACGGATGGTAAATGCGCCCACGGGCGGGAAATGCCCGCCCGAGCAGAAAATGCGCGCCCAAGAGGGAAATACACGCTCGGGCGGGAACTGAGCGGTCAGGCGAGAAATACGCGTCTGTGCGGAAAATGCGTGTCCCGTGCGCAAAATGTGCGTTGGGGCGTAAAATGGGCGCCCGGGGGAAAATGCGCACCCTAGAGGAAAATGCGCGCTTGGGGGAAAAATGCGTGCCCAGGTGAAAAATGCGGGCCCGTGTGAAAAATTAAGCGCCCGGGCCCAAAATGCGCTCCCCGAAGAAAAATGCGCGACCGTGCAAAAAATTGCTCTCCGGTGCGAAAAATGCGCGCCTGGGCAAAAAATGTGCGTCCGAGTTCAAAATGCCCGCCGAGGCAAAAATGGGTGTTTGGGCAAAAAATGACCCGCTCGAGCGAAAAAATGCCCGCATGGGTCGAAAATGCGCTCTTAAGCTAAAAATGCCTGCATGGGTCGAAAATGCGCCCTTAAGCTAAAAATGCATGCCCGAGCGAAATATGCCCTCCAGGGCGGAAAATTCGTGCCCGGACGGAAAATGCGCGCCCGGGCGAAAAAAATTCTTGCCCACGCGATAAATGCGCGCCTGGGCTAAAAATGGGCGAGGGCGAAAAATGGGCTCCCGAGCAGAAAATGGGCGCGTGGGTAGGAAATTCTCTCATGGGCTGAAAATGTGCATCCATGCGAAAAATGAGCGCATTGGAAGAAAAGCTATCAGCCAGCCCATTAAAATGTGAGCCCGAGCGAGAAATGAGGGCACATGCGAAATTTGCGCTACTGCGAGGGAAATGCACATGGATAGCTAAGAGTATCGCCACATCATCATAGCAGTTAGAAATAGAGCAATGTTATATGCATGCCGCTTTTGGCTTTATGCAGGCTGCGGATATATGCAGGCCAAAAAATTATTCATGCAGACCAAATTCCACATATGCAGGTCACATTCAAAAATCAATCTCATTTCTTTTATAATTAATCAAGTCAAATAGAACAATTTTATCATACAACTAAACACATCAAATCACCTATAACAACTCAAATCAAAATTTGGCGTTAAACCTGTTTATCAAAAGTTAAATACTTATCGTCTTAATTAAAACATCAAAATAAACAACCTATGACAATCCACATTTATCGAGAAGAGAAAAGAAATTACAAAACTATGCTTGAAAATAGCATGATGCACTGTTATAACATTAATCATGAAGCATGAAAGCAGATAATCGTCATCAAGCAGGCCAGGGATAAGCTGCATGAATTGAAAATTGTCCTTCAAAAAAAAGTTGAGATATCCAAGTATAACAAGAAATCTGCAAAAAACATAGGAACATTTGGACAAATTTAGAGTTCCAATATGTATTACTAAATCTCCACTCAAAGTTAGCTTGACAAAAAAACATATAGCAAGCAGTAAACGAACATATAAATGACAAAAAATATCTAGGCAGACTGAGAGTATTTCCAAATTTACAAACATTTGGACAAAATTTAGAGTGTATCCAGTGGTCTGAACGCCTTAACCTTACGAGCCCATTCAACTAACTCATCCTTGCTTGAGAACTCAATATTGGTAGTAAAATGAATTGCAACATCTACACTAGGGGTTTGGGGTGGTCCTTCAATACTCAACAACTTATTCTCTAAATCCATTTGCAATACAAAAGATTGGAACACCTATTAAAGGTAAATGACAATTGACCTTAATGAACCAAAACTACATACATTTTCATTTACATAGCACTTAACATTGAGAGGAAAAACTGAGGAATTTTTTTGGTTACCTGAATATGAAATAATTCATCGTTGCAGCAAAAAATACTGAGGGTAGCAGCAAAAAATGTGAATTAAACCTGCAAACAAAAGAGATAATCCTAGTTAATGACCAAAGAAACATGAAACGACAATGTTGTTAGCAGCATTTCCAGGCATTGTTAATGGTTAATGCATTTTATCAAACACCTAAAATGCAATGTATTTTGCCAGTTGAATCGTGAATGTAATGCAAGTGCCACTACGAATAATCATTCTGGACAGGATTCCTCCACCAATTCATGCCACATAGTACATTCAAAAATTAAAACCAAACATTATCACATTTGATTGACAAAGTCATGCCAAATAACTAAATAAGAGGAAGTTTTGGACATGGAAATGAGAGAAACCTGCTAGACTATTCTTGAACTTGCTTGCACTTGCAGTCTGCACCACACGGTCCACACCTCGCCTAAACTTCGTGAAAACAGGCCCAGTGTTCTTCTAGGAATGTAGCACATAAAAAATCCCTAAACCTAAACATGAAACACCAGTGATTTGCAGGAGAAATTGGAAGTGAGGTGGGGTAAGGTGCGACGACAGGCGACGATGTGGTCAGGAGCGACAAGCTGAGAGGAAGATGAATCTTACCGGTGATTTGCAAGAGAAATTGGAAGGGAGTTGTGGTGAGGAGCGCTGACCGGCGGGGAGCTGCTGCGACGTGCAACGCGGCGACCTGGAAGACCTTCGTGCGGAACAGCAATCCGTCGGGAGAAAACTTTAGGGCCTTCGATTTGTAAAAGAGAAAGTCTGGTCATATTATAAAATAATGGTCTGCATATAACTTAAATGGGCCTGCCAATATCAATGCTCTAGAAATATCATCATTGTTAAACATCGTATTAATTACTATAAATACATGATTATGGCTGTAAGAAGTTTTCAAGGAATAAAAATTATGAATGTTCTTCATCCCGTTCTCTCCCCTTCGTCTCTCTCCTAATCCTGGCCCCCTTTTGGCCATTCCTTTGCTAGATTTGACTAGATCTCCCCAAGGTGTTACAGAGCCGCATGGAGGATGGTATAACACATTGAAAGCCCAAGCCACTGCTATTGTCGCCGCCAGAGCTACACACGCCTGGCTCCCTCCCGCCTCGTAATCCGTTTCTCCACGAGAAATTTTTCTGTCTGGGCCCCGTCTCCAGATTTGAAGACGGGGCTGTTCGATTTTGACACGTGGTGAGTTATTTATTATCTTTCCGCGCTCTTCTTTGACAAAAAATTTCGACTATTCACCGCACAGAAGAAACCTAAATGATCGCAAGATATACAAAAATGATCGCAGACAAAACCTAAATGATCGCAAGATATACAAAAATGATCGCATGAGAAACCTAAATGATAGCAAGATATACAAAAATGATCACAATATATACAAAACTGATCGCAAGATATACGAAAAAGATCGCAAGAAAAATAAAATCGAACGTAAGTAAATCAAAACTGGTACATTATACAATTAACGAGACAATCCAAAATTATTGCAAGTAGTAAAAGGAAATGCGAGGAAAAGGAAATCCAAAATTATTGCGATCATTTTTGTATATCTTGCGATTATTTAGGTTTCTTCTGCGATCATTTTTGTATATCTTTCGATCATTTAGGTTTCTCCTGCGTTGTGAATAGTCGAATTTTTTGTCATAAAATTGCGTGGTAAGATAATAAATAACTCGACACGTGGCAAAATCGGAACGGCTCCGTCTCCAAATCTGGAGACGGGGCCCGGACCGAAAAATCTCTCTTTCTCCACAGGGTTTGTTCTCGTGCTTCGCCGTCTGATTATCAATTTTCTTCCAAAATTTAAGGTTAGTGGTCTACTGGATTTGAGATTTGATTAATTGCGAGGATAACTAATTTATGTATAATCCGTCGAATGGCCCGGCGGAATGGGTGATGTTGTATGGTAGCAATTCTTAATCCTTATGATTATAGTACCAACGTAATCTTAATTCAGAGGAGGCTCTGCAATTTCTACGTTTTTCAGGTTCCCGTTTGAGAGAAAACTAAGTGTTATTTAGGCTGAAAGCATATCTAGATCTGCAAAATGCATTAAGCCATGCACAGTCTTAACTATGCTGATGAGTCAAAACAGCTTTAAGAGATATATATAATCTACATTAAGTTGATGGGTGTCTGGCTTCCTTTCTATAACCTGTTTATTCAAGTGTGTATTTAAGGGTGTGAATTAGACGAACACGAGCATAGCTGGTTAATGGAAATTGGTTAATTTAGAACAAATATCAAGATTGAACGGTCAAAAAATCCAATTGATCAAGAAGATCTTAACTATGGGTCTTATAACCATATGTTTCAGCCAAAGCCATATAGGCTGCAGATCAACTATTGTTCATCGAATCATATTTTCTGGCCTAAATTTCTCTCCGTTCTCAAGTTTGGTCCCCTCCTTAACTATGCAAGACTTGCTTTTATGCTCACTTCAAAATTGAAATTATCAGTGCTTTGCCCTATTTTTGGTGAATGATTATTCCCCTATCTACTCTAATTTCTTCTAGTTTTTTGGAATCCATGTAAACGATCCCATCTTTCGCGTTTCAACTGCATCATTGCTCTTGCTCGAATTACCTCGAAGATGAACCTAGTTCAAATCAATCCATTTCCTGATCCCGGTGAACCTAGTTCAAATCAACCTTTTGATATGCTTTTTGCTACATTGGATATTTTCTATGTAATTTTTATTGTACTCGGATGTTATTTAACCATACCTGATGCTATTGTTGAGCTCCTCTCCACATTGCTCTTTGCCTCATATCTATTTTCTCACATTTAAGTTTTATTTAAGAGAAATGAGGAAAATTTGATAGTTATCACAATCATAAAAAGCACAAATGATATTTAAGTAGCCGCAACCTTGGCCATATTATCTCAAAAATTCATTTCTAGTAAAAGACATCATTTTAATCATGTGTGAAATCAAAGTGATTATTATGATGGCCATAAAAATATTACTAGAATTTTAACAAGACAAAAGAAAAAAAAAACTAACAACACTTGAATCCTTAATTCGATTTAAAACGTGTGTGACCTTCGCGGTGCCGGGTGTTTCCCGTGCACTAACTATCGTGCGGAAGGCCTTCCTGAAGTAGCTCGGGTGGTTGCGCCGCAGGGGCGCGCTTGCAGCCGCGTATAAAAGTCGCGCTTAAAGAAATCCACGATTCAGCTGAACGCCACTAGGGGAGCCTCATGAGATCTCATTGATGTAAAATAATAAATTATTTTAAAATAAAATTTAAGTTGAATATTTTGCAAATACTAATATCATTTATTGTCAATTTTAGCAAAATTATTTGATTATTTTATTTCTAAATTAATATATATATTTACATTATTTCTATTTCGTCTCTCCTTATCGAATAATTTTTGAGTCCGGATAGCATTTCCAGAGAAAGGAGCATGAGTTTGGATGACCGCTTGATTTTAGATCTGACCACCAGCAAAAAATGAAGAAAAGAAAAGAAAAGAAAAAAAAGACAAGTACACGCTAAATCGGATGGCAAGCAGGCTTGATCCAATGACGGAATTGCAACTCGCGCTTCTTCCCCTGAGAATGCTACCCGGACCCAAAAATTATTTCTTCGGATCAGAGCCGCCTTTACTCAACGAAAATCTCCGATCACCTAAAAGATCGCAAGAAGCCAAGAAATCCAATGGGAACTTACTTTATACTTTATACTCTGCCCTTTTCGTAAGGATAATACCACACTCATCTAAGGGTCTGTTTGGGATGCCGTTTTGGCTCCATTCCATTTAAACAGGACCGGTGAAGGGCTGTTTGGTTGGATCCGTTTTAAACCGATCATTTGAAAAGGGCGAAACCCTAACCCTTTTACGCTGGAGGAAGGAGCACCAGGCGCGCCGTCTGCAACCCGCCGTTCAGCGTCTTCTCTCCTCCTTCGCGGGAAAACAGCGGCGATTCTTCCTCCTTCGCACAGATCTTCCTCCTTCGCCCATCCGCAACCACCCCCGGTCAGATTTTACGCCCTCGCGGTAGCATTGTTCTGCCTCTTCGTTCTCGTGTGGTTTCCGAGCTCTTCGTTTTCGTTAAAGAGGCGCCGAGCTGAATCGGAGAGGCGAGAAGAAATACCAGCCGTCGTTCTTCCTCATTCGATTTCCAGATCTGCTTTTGGATTCAGAGACTCATAGCCAATCTTCCCTCTGGAGGTTTGCTTCTTCCTCTTCTTCTTGTTTTGCAAATCAATGGAGTTATCATGCTCTCTTTTCTGGAGGTTTCCGATGAGGTTATCATGCTCTCTTCTTCTTGAATATTTTGGAGAATATTCTGATCTCCTAAGAGGATCTTAGGTTATCCTGCTCTAAGAGTTCAAGTAGCTCCATTGAGAATTGCTCAGAGGATCTTAGGACATTTCTTCGTAGTTTTCTGTAATTTGAGTTCGTCAATATATTATCTTCAGTACCTGACTTTTGCTCACAATGTGCGTGCCCGTGGGGATTTTTTTGAAACCATTTTGCAGCACGTATGTATCGGTTTGTGCTTGCCAATTGAGAAGCGTTTGTTTCAGAACAAATACTCTCGGGTGATTGATAGCGTAGACTATATTCAAGAACACCGCTTAGAAACACCGATTTCTCGTCCTTCTGATGGCTTATATAGTTGTTATGGGCTGCTAATGCTGTAATCATTCATGTGGTATCCATAATGGAAATTGAGACATGATTGATTCCTGGTTTCTGGTTATAATTTTCTCACAACTAGAACCGCTTTCAAACGTTCCTTATGCTTAATCGCGTACACTCATCTCACATTTATAGGCTCAATTTAATGGTCATGACCATGCAAAATAACCCATTTTAATTGAAAGTGTGTGTGTATGTACATGTCTGATACTATCATTCAATAAGAGAGTGTGTATGTGTATATATATATATATATATATATATATATATATATATATAAGAGTTAACTAGCATTAATTAGATATATACTCAACTTTATGCCACTAATAAACTAACTGTACAATATGATGAAATTCAACATATAAATGAAAAAGGGGTTAAGTGAATTTCTGTGTAGATCTTACTGACAGAACTTTAAAAATAGGATCCCACAAAGTTACCTTGATCCATCAACACAACTGAAGATGTTTCACTTGTGCATGCTGAGAACGTCAACTGCTTCACCAGCCCCAGGATTAAGGGGTGTGCTTGTTAATGTAAGATAATGCCTATATATGGAGTAGAAGAAAGTAGGATAAAACACACAAATAGAACAATTATGAGTTTGATAAAAAAAACAAGTCATAAAGCTTAGCTAATAGGTAGATTTGCAAGCTTTAACCACAACCATTCCACTCTCTAAGAGTCTGAATGGTTGTGGTTGTGGTTGTGCTTCTTCATATTAATAAATATGAAGTTTTCTTAGTTTAATCTATTGTTTGGTTCGATTATGCACATTTGGGCATTTGAAATTAGAAAATATGCTCTATAAAATAGCACAAATAGTTAAATCTATTATTTGGTTCGATGTACAATAAACTGGCATAAATAGTTAATGCACAATGTAGTTTGATGTATATTTTTTGTATGCATAAATAAAGTTATTACACTAATGAGCTTGAAATTTTTATACATTTTTATTTAGATAGGCTTGTTCTTGGGAATCATGATGGTAAAAACTAAAGAAGGAGGAATTGCAGCAATTTGGGAGTCAAGCGAAGTCATGTTATTATGTGATTTATGTATAGCAGAGATTGTACAAGGTAATAGACCGACAACGCACCTTTCAAAGGAGGGTTGGAAAAATGTAACTGCTAAGTTCCAGGAACGAACATCAAAAATGTATGTTTGCGCCCAGTTCAAAAATAAGTGGGATCAATTGAAAAAGGATTGGAAATTATGGAAGGAGCTGAAGCATGGGGCAACAAGTTTAGGGTGGGATTCAACAAGGAGAACAATTGATGCATCAGATGATTGGTGGAAAGAGAGACTTGAGGTGAAATTTTTTTTCTATTTTTTAAAATGTGCTAGTTAAAATTCAAATCTTATTTTTCAACATGACACTTAGGTTGTTCCAACTGCAAAGAAGTTTCGTTATGGAGGCATTCCACCGGAGCTAGAAGAAAAAACGTACACAATGTTTAATGAGGTTGTTGCTACTGGGGAGAATGCATGGGCTCCTAACTCAAGGGTTGACCCATCTAGTCCTGAACATGGATTGTCCGAGCACGAGGACGATGTGGTAGAAGGACTGGGGACACCTGCGGGCATGAGTGATGATCAAAGGGACGATGTTGGGATATTTGAAAGAGGTGGATCTTCACATGGTAGTAAAAGAAGGATTGAAAGAGGCCGAAGGGGAATTCAGAAAAACAGTCGCGGGCGATATACCATCGAACAATTGGTTGAGTCCACTATTAGAGTTGGAGATATTTTATCACAGCCCCCCCCAAACGTTCGTTCCTTCATATACTATTCACGAAGCAGTTGAAGAGTTGGAGAAACATCCAGAAATTTGCAATGACCCAGCCCTGTATGACTTCACAACAATTTTTCTGTTGGACAACAAGAACAGAGAATTATTTCTGAGCCTACCTAACTCCAAAAAAGGGTGGTGGCTAAAAAACCGTCAGTACACAAACATGCATTCAGGTGGTCTTTAATTATGATCTGTGAGCGTAATATTTTGTAGTTCTTATGTATGGTCAGTGTTCTGAGGTTTCTCTATGTTTTTTATGTATTGTGTTGAACTCCAAGATTACTGTGATGGTGTATGTTACTGCTTCCTATTAATGATTAGTGTTAATGCGAGTACATGGATGTTTTTTTGCTCTTCATTGCGTAGCACTGATGCTTGGAATGTTAATGACTGATGATTATTATTAATGCTGGGATAGTTATGCAACAGAATGCTTCCTTTGAATTTGTGTAGCACTGACTCAGTAACTCATTGACTTTGATTAACTATCTATAATAGCACTTTTCAATGCACTTCCTTTTTTCTCCTAGTAGAATCTTCATATGATCAATAATAGAGCTTGTTGAAGTGTATTGAGCAGTAGTAGATTAGGTACTTAGAATGCCAGTTTTCTTTTCAGCTACAACACTTTGAAATACACTATCGAGAGAGTCATCATCAACACTTTATTTGGAGAGTCATGATTATAAATGGGACTTGCAACTTTCTCTCCACAAAAACATAATTGCATTTAAATAAGACTAAGTCTATGCAGATTTTCATCAATTGTATTCTCCATAATTATTTCATGACTATATTGTTTTCTTCTTAGTTCAATGTTGAAATGTTTCTTATGATAATAGTTTTTGCTATAATTCCCACCACTGGATCAAAGTGTTGTTTTTAAATTATGTTTGTCTGCCTCTAATTTACCATTTGACCTTGCTTGTATTTTGAGTGATTGTTGTATCATATTTTAAATTGACTCCTTGATGCATTATAAACCATAGATTTGGTCTCTTGCAACACACTTAATTAGTTTTAGCTCGTGTCATCATCTCAAAATAATTTTTATACTTGCGGTTTTCTCTCATCTCAATTGTAGCAATGGAAGCTCATAATTATTTTAACAAGAAACGATTGAAATAAAGGAATGAATCCTTGCAAAGTTACTGTTTTTTTAAGGTTTGAAATCTTGAATTTTCATGATCCAGAGCGCTTTGAACTAAATAGTTAATGTTTCCTATTGTCACATATGACTTCTGAAAATGATGCAGAGCTCTTTGATTCCAATTTGAATACTCTGAATGAAAAACGCCATAGAGTAGCTTATTATATCCTAATGGCGAACACAAGTGTTTGTATTGGTCTCAATCACAACACTCATTTACAAGAGAAGACCCCACGCATGACATCATCTAACACATGAGATAAATGGGTTGGAGAACAATTGGATGGTCATCCCGTCCGATTCCATGATAACTTCAGAATGTCGAAAGAGATTTTTGTAGATCTACTTCAACAATTAGTCGGATCTCACGGTCTACAAGGGTCAAGGAGTACTACTGCAAGAGAAATACTTGCGATCACAATAAATATTATGGCGCATAATATGATAATGAGAGATTGCAGTGAGCGTTTTCAGCATTCGACAGAAACAATAAGCCGTTATTTTTCACACTGCTTGGTAGCTTTAATAAGGTTATCACAGGACCTTATTGCTCCAGTAGACGGACAATTTATAAATATACCTGCAAAGATTCTAATTGATGATCGATACAGGCCCTACTTCAGAGATTGCATTGGAGCAATCGACGGTACACATGTTGATGCTCGCATCCCAGTAGACAAACAAGTTCCTACATTGGACGTCACGGTTACACCTCTCAGGATATTATGGCTGCATGTGATTTCGATATGACATTCACCTTTGTCATGGCTGGTTGGGAGGGTTCAGCACATGACAGCCGTATTTTCCATCGTGCAATTACGGATCGGCGTTGGAATTTCCCTCATCCACCAATAGGTAACGCGTAATAAATTATTTTTAATTATTTACAATCGTACTTCACAGTTTATTAATATAATTTTGAACTCACAGAAAAATACTACTTGGTGGATGCTGGTTACCCATTACAGTTAGGATATATTAAACCGTACCCTGAAACAAGATATCATTTGCCAGACTTTGCACGCCGCCGACGTCCGATACAAGGACGAAAGGAAATATTCAACCAGGCGCACTCGTCGTTGCGTGGTGTGATAGAACGAACTTTTGGAGTGTGGAAAAAGAAATGGCGTATTCTTCATGATATGCCTCAGTATGCCTTCAAAAAGCAACGAAATATTGTGATCTCCACAATAACACTGCATAATTTTATACGCAGACATCATTCTAATGTAGACAGTCATTTCTACCGATGTGATATTGATGGGAGTTTTGTATACCCTCATGCACGCCTGATTAGGAAAGGGGCACAAATGGCAAGTAACTCAAGGTGGGAGAACAATGAAATTGGCCGGGGTGGAAGGGGTAGATCAAGTCAAATGTCGGCATTGCGTGACTCCATTGCCGAACAACTTTACGAAGCCGTCAAAAATTGAGTCTGAATATGTTGCATTTTATTTAAGTTGTATGTGTTTTATTTTTAATGTTTGGCGTTCTAACCGCCACCGAAATGGTGTTTTGCCCAAACAGATAACTTATTTTACAGTTTTGAACCAGATTGCAAACGGAGGTTATCTAACACAAACTTAGTTTTGAAAATACGGTTTAAAATCTCAGTTTTGAACTGCTCCCTTTTTAAACGGCACCGGTATCCCAAATAGACCCCAAAAAAAACATTCCAAAATATCACAAAAGTGGCCCCACTGAGCACAAAAACACCGAACATCCTTATTTCTCTAATTTTACAAATCTAATTATAGAAGTTTGTGTTTTTGTGCTGAGTGAGGACCATTTTTTATGTGCTGATCCCTCTAATAGATAGGACGGTTCATCTCAGTCATGGAAATTTGAAATCCATTGGTCTTCTTATGTCCAGCTGCTATGAGCAAGCAGGCAACCGCCCAATGACAGTTATAATTCTATTACGTCTCAGGGGCAGCTAGCTTGCCTCGTTCTACGACCAAATGACTCATAGCGAGCTGAGGCTGAGACCGTCGTGATGTATATTGCGGTGGTGATGATAACACGATCACCTCCCTGTACCCTGCCTGGTAATTTTTATATTCGCCGCTTCGCATTCGAACGCCTGCCACGTTTCGTGCTTAGTAAGTTTAGGGTGAGAACCCGACATTTCCGGTGGATGCGCCTCAGAAGTTTCGTGATTGGTAAGAAAAGATCTCCGGCGAGGGAACGCGACATTTCCGGCGAACTTGACGTTTCGTGCTTGAAGTCCAAGGCTCTTTCTTGTCAGTAAGAAAAGATCTCCGACGAGGGAACGCGACATTAATTTTCTCAGGTTTCTTCCCCTGTTTCCCCTGTTTCATCTCTCTTAATGTATATATGGCTGTCAATGGAGATATACCAAGAGATTTTTCCCTTTTGTAGACTTTACTTGTTTAAGAAATTTATGTTGTTCTTCTTGAATTAATACATGTTTGGGGGCTATTTGCAGCAGCTTTCTTGCAAGTTCGTAGAAGATTTTTTTAATCGGGAAACAGAATCACCTACCTCTTCTTCTAATTGCCCTCATTTTCTGTTGCTGTTCTTGCAACTTTGGTTTTTTCATGGCCCTTCCTCTCTTCTTCTTCCTCCTCCCGACACCCTTCTCTGAGCACAAAAATGCAATTGGGAGACAGATTTTTTGAAGAAGGATCCTAAGCCGGTTTCTCCCTAGGAAACCCTGATGACGCTAAGGCCAAGAAATTTTGGAGAAGGCGAAGAGCAAAGTTGCAACGCCAAACACTTGTTGGAACAGAGCTTACAAACAGTTATTCTCCAATTGTTCCGAGCAAGAAATGCGCATGACTGATTTGGATAATTCAATGCGCATTACTTGCTTGCTCGCTCGGACGATTTGGTTGCGGCCGACCTTCAGCAATGACACTCTTATATGGTGCAACTGGTTAAACAAATCGTCAATCAGAGGCAACAAAGAACTATGCCGCTGTGCGTGTTCTTCCACAGCTTCCCGCTTATCCGCAGCTTGCCGCTTTTTTCTTCACAAAAAGGACTGAAGCTGTAACACCTCCCCTGTAATGACCGTATAATATGGGTCCGGCCGGGCCCCACAACATAAAGACGCCACAGCTTTAGTATTATAAGATGATATAACTACCCAATCTCAAAACTCATAAACAAACCACAACGGAAACATCAACCAATACTAGAAGTTATCCACATACACAGGAGTATCGAAACGGCCTTAAGGACTTACAACAAAAGAGACTCCATAACCCTATCAATACATAGCATATCAAAGTGCAAAGACACTCCTAAGCTACCTCGGAGTGCAAGCCAGAAGTCAAAATCATCAAACATACATTATCACAAAAGTAGAACTAATGTGAAGCTGGTAACACTTCATGAGACTTAAGCCTTTTTGGCCGGCGAGCTAGCTCCTGCTTGCGATCCTTGCCCTGTAAAAATTTGGTTGTAATGTGGGTCAGCAAATGCATCGAACTCTAAAACTGTGTAACAAACACATCTCCTCCCGGCCGCCCCTAACGGACCCCGTGATACTCCTCCAACCTGCAAGTCAGCACTTCGTATACAATATACATAAACAAGTAAAGCACCAAGGAACAGACTTGGATGTCTCAAACAACATGCACGTTCTTTACTGTTGAGCATATAAAGAAAAGGGGCCTACTATGCAACATGTATGCAAAACCCGAGCTTCACTCAAGACACCCTATCGCGTATGCATCTAGCGCATCATCACATCATCTGGGTACTCATCATTTCCCCATTGGCATTAAGCCGCAAATAAAGGGGCTACTGCATTTCACCCAACGACACACAGACCGCCACATGGAAATCTTGTCAAGGCCCACACCCGCTCATGTTCTTAGACCCGGGCTTGCCTGCAAGCTCTCACTTCTCATGTCAGGATTCCGTCTAACACACTGACCGATTCTAAGAAGCCTTGCTGGACCCCACCCGCTCATGACCTCATTGCCCGGGCTTGCCCCATGCTTGGCATTCTCGTCAGTCTCACAGAAGGGGACTAGTCTCGCCGGGACACTCTCCACACATGACTTGCATGTCACGGGATAGCCAGCCGACCACGGAGACAAAGCCACGCCTTGACACATCACAATTCAATAACATTTCCACCCTAGTCCGTCATTTGTACTGCAACGTCCCCGCGCACCAAAGAAACCATCTACCGCCAATGCGGAGCTAACCTTGTCCACCAAGGAAACCATCTACCGCCATTGCGGAGCTAACCTTGTCCGGTTCCGACTACACGTACTCACTCGAGAAAAGTGAAAAAACACAAACATCACAAACGACATCTTGCCGCAACGGATTTCTACAAAATCGCTAAAGCTCGTATGCAACATCACCGAGTCGGACTAACGGTCGCGACCACGGCTTCACCCACCATACCTAATTCACTAACGGAGCGGATCTCTAATGCAAAAACATGCCGGGGACGGACTCAATCGACCCGGAGGTTTCTCTTGAACCATGACGACCCAAACCCCTCTCATTTGAGAGTTTGGTGCCCAAAAACTAGCAAGTAAAAGATGTAAAACACGCATCCTAAAACCAAGAGGAGAAGTGTCGTTACCTTCCGACCCCTCTTCCTAGCCATGAAAACTTAGCCAGATGAAAACCTTCGCAACGGTCTTGCTTCCACGGATCTGGACTCGGCTCGCGATTTGGAGCACCGAAGCTTCTCCGGCAGCTGGGTCTCTCCTTCACCTCCTTCCTTGCTCTCCCTTCTCTCTAGATCTTAGAAAGAGAGTACTTGATAAAGAATGAGGGTTTCCAAACCCTATTCCCGGACTTAACTCAGGAAGGACAACCCTGGACCATCAGATCCCAAAAGAAGGAAACGAACGACCACAATCCGAACTGAAAATCAAAACACCTGGGCCGAACACGGCTTGTGACACACCCCGTGTCCAAGGCCGTGTGCCTCAATCGACGCCGAAACCGTCGCACCCAAAAAGAACACGGGCTCTGAACATGCCCGTGTCAAAGCTGATACGCCCGTGTCATGCAGTACACCCCGTGTTGCTGGGCGTGTTCCTCCCTCGACACAGGATTAAAAACCACCCGAGAAGGACACGAGTAATCGACACGCCCGTGTAGAAATTTACACGCCCGTGTCAGGCCGAACATGCTTGGGCTCCAGGCCGTGTTCAATCTCCTTACACGGCCCGACTCACAACTCGAGCAGGACACGACCTGGGACATGCCCGTGTCTCAGGCCGTGTTCGAAGTCTCGACGATCGTCGACTGCTTCTTCGTCGACTTCGCGGAAAGTTCGTCGAACACGCGCACGACACGGCCTGGGACACGCCCGTGTCCCAAGACGTGTTCACTGTCTCGACATTTCGTCGAGCACAGTTCGTCGACCAACAGAATTCTCCATCGAACCGGGCACGACACGGCTACGGACACGCCCGTGTCCTAGGCCGTGTTCCCTGTCTCGACACTTCGTCGAGCGAAAATCGTCGACTTCCCGGGCTCTCGACGAACCCGAGCACGACACGACCATGGACACGCCCGTATCCTAGGCCGTGTGACCCTTACCAAGGCCCAAACTTGGCTCTCGACACTGCTCGTCCGTCTTTCGAATTTTGGGGCGTTACAACTCTCTTCTCCTTAAAAAAATTTCGTCCCGACATTACAAAAACCAAAAAGGGGTACACAAAACTTAAATGATACCTGAACGGAAAAACTCTGGATACTCCTACAGCATGGTTTGTTCTCGCTCCCAAGAGAGCTTCTCACGACCGCAGTTGTCCCATCGGACTTTTACGAGTTTGACCTCTTTGTTCCGCAACTGCCGAATTTCTGAATCCTCTATAGCAATTGGACGGACTCGCATCCTCAAGTCTTCTCTATTGACACCGATGCCAATTCGATCACACACTAGCCTCTACCAAGGCTTTCCTCAAGACGGAGACATGGAAGACGTCGTGTAATCCACTCAGCTCTGCGGACAACGCCAATCGGTACACTGCTTCTCCCACCCGTTCAACAACCTCGAGAGGTCCCAAAACCTTGGACTCAACTTATTGAGTCGGCGAATCTGTGAAACGCCTTTGAACGGCTTGAGCTTTAAATAGACCCAATCGCTTACCACGAACTCCAACTTCCTGTGGCGTGCATTAAAATATTTTGATTGCCGATCTTGAGCCACCTTCATGCGCTCTTGAATGGTCCGTACCAACTCACAAGCATCAACTACCATTTCTTTTCCCAATAGTTTGGTGTCTCCCGCCTCTGTCCACGACATCGGTGTTCGACACCGCCTCCCATACAAAGCTTCGTATGACGCCATCTTTATACTTGCTTGGTAACTATTGTTGTACGCGAACTCCACCATGAAGTGGTGATTCTCCCATTTCTTGTTGAAGTCAAGAATACACATCCTCAGCATATCCTCTATAGTACGGTTCGTTCTTTCAGTTTGTCCATCAGTTTGAGGATGAAAAGCCGTACTGAATTTTAGCTTCGTGCCCAGACTCTTCTGAACCAACCTCCAGTCCTTGGACGTGAAACGTCCGTCACGATTGCTGACTATACTTTTAGGAGTCCCATGTAGTCGCACAATGTTGCGAACATACAACTCCACCAGCTTCTCCACGCTGTCCTCCTTCCGATTTGGGATGAAGTGAGACACTTTGGTTAAGCGATCTACAATCACCCAAATCACGTCGTTACCCTGCTGCGATCTAGGTAATCCGTGCACAAAATCCATGGAGATGTCATCGAATTTCCGCTCGGGGATTGGGAGAGGCTTCAGGATCCCGCCTGACTTCTGACACTCGGCGTTCACCAAGGCACAAGTTTGACATCGATTCACGTACAAAGCTACGTCCCGCTTCAGTCCAGGCCACCAAAAGGATTTCTTCATATCCAAGTACATCTTTGTACTGCCCGGGTGAATGAAGTACTTTGTGAAGTGAGCCTCAAACATCAACTGCTCACGGAGCTTGCCGAACTGCGGTACACAAATCCTTCCGTCCTTCCTCAGAATCCCGTCAATCATCTCGCAGACGCTGCTCTTGCCCTTTTGAGCTTCCACCACGAATGGCTGAAACTCCACACAAACTTCTGATCCTTACGAGTTAGTGACGTGAGTGGTAGAGCTATCCGCGAAAAGTTTTCCACGAATCTTCTATAGTACCCGTCTAGTCCAAGAAAACTTCAGACTTCCGCCACGGTTCTCAAAATCGGCCAATCGCTGATGGCCTCCACTTTTGTTGGATCTACCGCCACCCCATCCCCACTAATCACATGGCCTAAAAATGCCACCTTCTCGAGCTAGAACTCGCACTTTGAGAACTTTGCATAAAACTGATTCTCCCTCAACACTTACAAGACTACTCTCAAGTGAGTCTCATGCTCCACCTCCGATTTGGAGTACACCAAAATGTCGTCAATAAAGACAACTATAAAAGAGTCAAACTATTTCCGAAATATTCGATTTATCAAATCCATGAATACGGATGGTGCGTTCGTCAACCCGAACGGCATCACTGAGAACTCAAAATGACCATACCTCGTACCAAACACTGTCTTGGGTATGTCCTCGTCTCGAATTCGCAACTGATAGTATCCTGACTTTAAGTCCAACTTTGAATACACCACCGACCCCACCAGCTGGGCAAACAGGTCGTCAATCCGCGGAATCAGATACTTATTCTTGACAGTCAGTTTATTCAACTCTCGGTAGTCTATGCACAGCCGCATACTACCGCCTTTCTTCTTTACGAACAACACCGGTGCGCTCCACGGTGAAGAACTGGGTCTGATATACCCCTGCTCCAACAGTTCCTACAACTGTACCTTGAGCTCAGCCAACTCTTTTGGTGCCATCCTAAACGGAGGACGTGACACAGGTCGTGCCTCTGACACTAACTCAATTGAGAAATCAATCTCCCATCGAGGAGGTGCCCCAGGAAGATCTTTAGGAAACACATCCTCAAACTCTGCCACCTCTGGCACTTCCCCAAGTGATAACTTGGAAAGGCGAACCTCCAATAATGCTTCAAGCGCTACTCCACCCTGGTTAACTGCCCGCGCCAACTGCAAGGCCGAAATTAGAGAACAGGCCACTCCATTACGGCCCTCAAACTTGACTTCCGTCTGCCCTTCGCTTCTTAGGGTCACCACCTTGGATAGACAATCAATACTGGCACGCTGCTCCGCTAGTTAGTCCATTCCCAAAATTACATCAAACTCGACTAACGGTAGGACCGCTGCTATCAGCACGAAGTTAACTCGCTTAGCTCCCAACAAATACGCCCTTTCTTCCCGGTGGTCATGAATGACCCATTGGGCATGCGCACCTTCAGCTCCGCGTCCACCGAAAACGACTCAACTCCAATCCTCCGAATGAAGCTTTCCGCAAGAAAGGATTGTGAAGCTCCCGTATCAAACAATACCCTAGCGGGGTATCCGGAAACTAACACAAAGTCTAAAACATAGACATCAATCATAACGGTCTAAAATTATGAAACACAAGGTTAAACTTAAATTTCCTCATACCTGTCACCACATCGGGTTGGCGGATCGCTTTCTGTTGTTCAAGGTTATAAGCCCTTGGTTGCACCGGTTGGAACCGCGAAGCGCTAGACTCCGTCATCTTCCCTTTTCTGCGACACTGGGGCCGGAGCGCACAGTTTGCTCCTGCCTTGCCTCCTGCTCTGCACCTACTTGGTTACAAAAATGAGCAATGTGCCCCACCTTACCACAGTTGAAGCATGTCGGTGGCCCCTTAGAGTGAGACCCTCCGGACGTCCACTTGCTTTTCTCACCGGACTTGTATGGGTGATGCTTCTTCCTCCATCATTCCCTTCAGACTTTCCTTGGGATTGAGAAGACTTCCCTTCCCCTTGCTTGGACGCAAAACCTTTACGACGTTGGCTCCGCTCCAGATCACTCTCCAACATCCTGGCAGCCTCAACTAGCTCATTGAAACCAGCTCTCTTCATGACAATGAGGGCTTGTCTTAGATTCTCCCTCAGCCCCTGATAGAAGAGGTTGTCCCTCTCCTCATCGTCCTCCATGGTTTTCCCGCGTAACGACCCAAATGAGTGAACTCCTATACATACTCGTCCACCATCTTATCTCGCTGCATCAAGTACAGAAATTGCCTCTGAAGGGCCAACCTCGTTAAAACAGAATGTACTTCTTTAGGAAAGCATCTCCAAATTCTTCCATAGACGGGGTACGTCCAGGAAATTGGCGGCCGCTATGGCTCATCCACCACAACTTTGCGTCTCCCTCCAACATGAAGGCCGCAAACTCAGATTTCTTCTCTTCTGGCGTCTCTGCCGCCCTCAGAAGCTCTTGCATCCGTGCCCACCAATCCTCCGCATCAGTCGGAGTACCGACTCCCTTGAACGTCGGGGGATGGAAGCTCAGAAAATACTTCATCTGCCGGTCTACATGCCCGACCACCACTCTTTCTGCCAAAGGCCTCCGCTCGCATGGGCATTCTACGCCCGGCACGGCCGTCGCC